>JABBOT010000002.1:34893867-35493867 GCA_016165875.1 Acanthopleura granulata | reverse complement strand
CTTCTCTATTGTCTTCATGCAATGCTCAAAGCCTGGTGATAAATAACTCGGATGTTTTGGTTTCGGTTTGTTTGGAGCACGCCTGTGGTGGTTATTGTGCCAGTTGTTGGCTGGATGAGGGGATTACTGACTTTTGACAGCTTTGGGTTAGGTAATGCGCCACGAGAAACTAACACCGTCAATCACCTCATTAACGGGGATCACGTGGTCTCCTTCGTGGCCTTTCATTTGCCAGACAGCTCTTCGGTAACGGCCCATGGCAATATCCCGCTGGTGTGACATAACTGCGTGGCTTTATTACCAGCATCCTCCAGGATGGCTCATTGATCAAGGTGAAGTAAATAACACGTGAAAACAAAGGAAGTCTGTTCACAGTCCACTTGACTGCGGGCAACACCTTTGCCTTCTGTCATTTGGATCCCCCGTCGAAGTGAGAGAGCTTGTCCCGGGGACATTAAAGGTATACACAGCCGGCTAACCCGCCCAGCCCCTCAACCCAAATGGCTTTAGAAACAATAGCATAGACTGGTTGGTAGACTTAATGGGCGATTAGGGCGATAGAGATTTACAAATGTTCACACCTGACGCAAGTGCCTTTCCTAGGTGATTTATGGGGAATAAATTTGAGGTAATGTTGATATCCATAAGGATTACATGAGCTTTCCAGCCCAGTCACGCAAAACCACGATTGGATCATAATAATATGGGGGTTGAAAAGCGGGCAACAAATGAAGACAGAAACTATTTGTCTGAATTACATGCTTTTCTTTAGACAAAGGTTAGTCACGTGCACATTTATAAAGTATGGCACGTTTGCAGAAAGTGAAACGAATATTTTACAACATATTCCTCTTAGGTCCTCCATATCTTCAGTGTATTTTAAGAGCTCTACCAAATGTTTTTCTTTTGAAACCATAGGCTTTATTCTGCGTTATGTATTATTTGCGCTTTAAAGATTTTCCTTAATTGTTGGTGTTGTTTTTTTTTGGAGGGGGGGGGCAAAAATTTTATTGGACATTGCAAAATTTCCTGGGATTCTTTTTCTGTTGAGAGTTTCTCGTTGTACCAGAAGAATCCCCCAAACCTTGAGTAGCCCTTTGGTCATAAAATTCCACTAACGTTCATACAGGGATCAGCACTTATCAACGGTGTGCATTCTATTTATATAATAGCGCAGTCGTATATTCTAGGAAGACCCATTTATTTATCATTCGTGATCAGATGGCATGTCATAAGGTTGAGTTGTTGACATAGTCTAAGACTGCTTTATAAGAGTATTTGTATTTGACGGAGACGACACAACCTTGGGTTCTTGTCCAGTCTTGGTCAAAAAGCGATTCGTATTGCCCAGTGTCCAGAGACTGGGCACAATATATGCCAATTTGCCAAGTGCTGGTCTTACACGCGGCAGATCAGGTGCTAAGTCCAATAGTTAATGTTATAAGATTGCTCTCTATTGTGATGAAATATCAAAAATTATTTACTAAGATTGAGTGTAATTGAAGAAATAGATGCAGAAAAATTATTGGCATTGTTTGCTTCTGTCAGTTTCAAATGGACCTGACGGGTCAGTCGGCTTTATTTGTTTATATTCACTTCCTTGCGGGCCATTTTTCACATTGTGTGCAGATTTTATTTGTGAAGTTGGATACTGTAACTTAGGTATACATTGTGAAAATCAAATAGTGTCCATAGAGGGGAATAATTGTCGCCAATTACAGTCAGCAAATCGCCATGACAAATTGTCCGTGCTCCACTCTGGTGGCACAGAACAAGGCGCGTGTGTGCATAGCCCAACCGGCTTTATCCCTTATGTCCTGCCAACAACCATTACAGCCGGCGAGTTTGACCCAGTGGGGACCAGGAATGGGTGCCCTGGCAGGGTGGGGTCAAAGTGTCACAGGGGGAGAGTTCGGGGACGGGAAGCTTGGTGCGGGTCCCTCTGTATCTCCGATATATCGGTAATATTCAGCAGTTTACTAAACAATTAATCTAGGAAAGTCGGGAATGTATCTGATTGACCCCGCTGGCGAGCGTCCCTCTCCACAAAAGCTCTATACTCTAACCACGGGGACCATAGCCCGGGGGTGCTGCCTCTTCACTCTGCAAACTTTTCATACAGAAATACACTGCAAGGCATTTCCAGGATCCCTCTTGCCCGATATAGCTGTAATTGTTTAATCCCTCGTTCTCTCAATCTCGTTTTGCACAAAGTCCAAAACTCATTGGAATAATGTCGACTGTGACAATTAAATCCATTCAAAAAGTCAGCTCATGCCGTATTCTAAGCATCCAAATTTTGCTACAGTAAGTTCTCCGAACAAAACCAATGAAAAATATAAACTGGATATACTGAAAATGAAAACCATTGATGCAATCGGTAAATACCATTTTAATGCGACACCTGGAGATGAAGTTAACATCACAGAAGATTCTGTTCTACTCAATTGTGTGTAGTGGAAACAAACCCTGACACGATCCTACACAACACATGCAGCTGGCTTTCAGTCTTATAGCCTATGTGTGTTCGCAATATGTAAAACACCTTTCAAATTCTCCTACGTTCAATGCTTATCAGGCAATTACTCCTGTGTTTCTGTCATATCATATTGTTTTCAGAGAACACGGCCTAAAATGGTTGAACAAGTCTGGTTGAACCACACAAAATATCTTTCAAACTCAATGATGTTTGTGAAGCAATGTTTTGCTTGAGTTCCTGCAAGTCTGTGAAGCTAAACAAGCTTATTTTGTTTTTAAAAAATAAATATATAAAATAAGTGTGTTTAAGAAAGAATACACCTACACTGGAAATAACTGTAAAGCTGGTTATAAATGGAGGGGACTGCAGTAGGATAAGAAAGCAATTGTCGAAAACCAAATATAATTCCACTGAAAGACAAGTGATTAAAACATACAGTTTCTGTATTGCTGGTGGATTGCATTGTAACTGCAAGGGTCTATGTATAAAGCCAATGTTAAAATAATGATCAATGACGCTAGACAACCACTTTCCCTATAGTAAAGTTACAGCAAAGTGACATTGATAGTGTATATATTAGATGGAGTAATTTGTTCACTTTCGTTACTTATAGCTACTGGAAAAAAAAGAAAACAAATATGCTACAGTTTCACGGAATTATCCGTTTCAAATCAAGATTTCAATCCTTATTCAAAAACAGCCTAGACTGACCAATGCGGCTCGTGCCACGCAGTCATCCGGGACGCTGTGGTATACAAATGATTGAATGCACGTGCGCCTCGTGCTCGTAGTCAAGTCTGATACCTTTTTTTTGTTCACATGTCTTGCGTGTCAATTATATCTGATAATCACTGTTTCTCTGTCTGTATATAGGATGAGTAACATTTAAAGCGCTGTCTCTTGTTTCCGTGTTTGGGTTAATTGCATTCTATAGATAGAACAGAAATCACCTGCCCTTTGGTGTCTGCAACCAATACTCAATGAGTAAAGAAAAAATACTGATGTACACAGACATATACATGGGTATAAGCGTATATGCAACACTGCACCTACATCCTGGTACTCATGTCCACGTTAAACTCGACGTCTGACAATCAGTATACAAGCTTAATGCGTTAAGCAATCTGTTTTACCATTATCTATGGTAACTATGCAATTCTCTTTCCATGGGAAGACTTCAGGCTCATCACCCCCTCCCTCCTCCCTCCCAAGCCCCATATATAACATCTTTTATCCATCTACCCTGATCGGAAAGGTGAAACAGTTCTGTAGGTGAAACTGGGTAACATCTGCACGTGCGTGTTGTATTCACATGCCTCGTTGACGCTGATCAGTAATAAATCTGAATACAGGATGGTGAAACAGTCGGATCTTCTGAGGACAGAGAACTTCTGAGAGAGGTGAACTGGGCGCGTGCCGTTTGTAGTTATACTCACAGGTGTCGGGACGGAGCCCCTCTGCATGCTTCTTTAATTATGTTATGATAGCGAATTGATAGCAGTGACTGATTCGTGTTCTGAGGGGCTCTCGTGCGGAATGGCGGCACCGTGTTAATAACAAACACCGTGATCGATGGCTAGCTGCGAAGCTGGACCACTATGTTAACATTTCAAAATTTGATTGAAGTAGATACAGCTCAGGATAACGTCTGTTTTTTGTTGTTGTTTTTTTTTTTTTTTTTGGTTTTGTTTTTTTGTCGTTTTTTTTTTCATAGTTGATAGTTTATTAAACAGCGGGGAGAGTAGCAACGCTGGCGCTAGCGTGCAATATTACAGCGTCGACAGACATCCTACAACAAAGATATACCCTGAGATAGGGCATTGTTAGTTTGCTGGACTTTTTTGTTCAATATTGAAAACAGCTGTCTCATAAATCACCACATTTTCAAACCATCCAATTGCTCGGTAATTTGTGTGGGTACTTCTTGTGTTGTGCTACCTGCAGATTTTACCTATAGTCTAAAGTGTCACCAGTAGACATGGTTTCCTGTGTATTCATTGCCATTTTTTCCACG
This sequence comes from Acanthopleura granulata, assembly GCA_016165875.1. NCBI lineage: Eukaryota > Metazoa > Mollusca > Polyplacophora > Chitonida > Chitonidae > Acanthopleura > Acanthopleura granulata. The sequence continues at coordinate 35,489,374 of JABBOT010000002.1, read as the reverse complement.
GTTTGCATGTCGCCAGACGCACTTCACATTTTGTCGTCTTGAATGTATACAGTCATCTGGCGATTTCCGATGTATATTGAGCCGTAGTGTCGGAATTAAACTAAACACAATGCGGAACTGTCCGTGAAAGTACAAAAGTGGTGGGCTGGACTCGGCACGAAACAAACGAGTATTTTAACAGAGAAAGGAAGTGGGCAAAAAGGAAGTGGATCCAGTGAAGGTATTATTGTGGAATTCTATAGAAGGTCAGTCGAACTGTTGGTGTTTGGAATGATAATAAGAAAAGGTGTCTGAACAAACTAGGCCTACAATAGCTCGGGGTTCGAGGCCAAGGTGACCAGTGTCCGATCAGCCCACGGTCTGCCCTAGTCACCGGCCCATCAAGTCTGTTAGCCTCCCCTCCCCTACCGCCCAGAGTTCTACATGGACAATACCACAGGGGAAGGGGCTCACTGAGTCTAACTACGAAACTTTCCATTCTATCTCCCGTTTGTTTTCCACAAACCCGAGCCCATAGAGCAACCAGTGTGTGCATATATAATAGACTGACAGTCTATATGGCTTTCAACTTTGCGTTCCAGACCAACTGGAGTTTTCGCTGTAAAATAACATCTGATACAAGTGACCATTTTATTTAATTCCCCATCTTAATGTGAATCTTTACTAGACTTATGCTTTTCTACGTTTTACAAAAACAAAATTACATTTTTCTTTCAACATCAGGATGAATTTGATGAAGCGAGAGTAGGTTAATACTCAGTTCACAACTGTTCTACACATTAAGAAAACATTCATCTATAACGTGCGACTACGAAAGTAATAAACTCGTTGCTTCATTATAATGTTGTATGCCTACACAAATGTGATAGCACAAAAAAGGACAGATTGACACCAATACGATTCAAGGCATTTGTGTTATTAAGACAGTATTCAAGACACATTTGATACAGGAAGAAATTGATGAAATAATGGGCGAAGTATCCAACTCACGGTCCATGCCGCCAACCAGTAAAACAAAATGTGAAGTTAAATTCCCCAAGATTACGTCAAATAAATAAACAGATGCTGTTGTGTGACAAGACCGGTTACGGCGATGTTGTTTTGGGATTAACTCTGGCCTTATCCGCCATCATGGGTCAGATTTGGTTCGAGCAGATTGAGGCGAGGAACAGTCCGATCACTTAGCAGGTGTGTCCACTACAGGTCACGTGCCCCGCACGCGAGCCGCCGCCATGACGACTAGGGAGACTCGATACAGAAGCGGGGCGGCCGCCGAAACTGTTGCATTTTCTTACGGATATCATTATACACCACAATATGCTAAGTAAACTTGATATACTCACACACTAAATGGTATCATTTGGTCGCGTGCTGGACAAAGGTGCAAGAAGAGACACTTGTACGACAATACCACATGCAGTTGTGCATAATCTCACTACAGCGTTACAGGAGGCTGGCCTGAGGAGGTGGTCATCGCCTAACCCCGTACAACACCCAATCTAAACAAATATAAATTAACATCAGCCTACACTTCTTGCCTTTGGGGCATTGTGCTCAGTAATTACTTGCCAGGGGCTTTTGTCTATCATGTGCGGGATATCAAGTATACGACACGGTCCATAGAAGGCCACAACATAGCATTTTGAGTAATTATTGCAGACAACTGTCATGAATTGAATTGCATTTCACATCACTCCATTTTTACCTACTTATGCTCAAGCTATCGTGCTAGAGGGTGTAAGCTGTACATTATTACACGAGGGGTTAGAATTTGAGGTAAACGCACAAAGACGTGATTTCACCAGGTACGTGAGCATCACTTGCCAACTACCAGTGTCGTGGCTGACCTTCTTTAGTCTTCATGTTGTAGCTTCCAGGATTGCACAGCAGAACTGCGATAAATGCCTAAGACGCCAGATGCTTTTCCAATAATATACATAGCGTTTTTAAGTTTCTACGTAAATGGCCACATATATGCTATATATGAATAGTGTTTAATCTATCAAACTGCTGTTTTAAAACTGCTGTTGTACAAAATATATATCGTTGCAAACATGAGTATATAGTGAGAGTTAGCAAGTGATGGGTGTGGTACCAAGCATATATAATACGTAATCGATATTAATCAGTGGATATATTTGTTACTATTAATATGTATAATTTGAGTCATTTGCGTATTAATTGCTGATGTGCATCACTTACATGTCGTTAGGTCGGGCCATGCTGTCTGTTACAAAAAAGCACGGTATTAGCCAAAACCATACATAAGTAAATTTTATTACCAGAAAAATGAACCTTGACGAAATCGTAACCTCGCCACAGCTCTGGGTTCCTAATATGTTGTCAAATGAGCAATGTGTCTGTAAAGGGACGAAACATGTTGTACACTTAGTCTGGTGAAGAGCTACACTACACGGCTCTGTTTGAAGAGCATCGAAGTAGCTTAGTTTTTCAGACACATTCCTTAATTCATACAGTATCGACTTCGTTTAGCAATTCTCTTGAAATCTAATGTTCTCATTTGCTTCGGAACCCACAGGCCCGTCCACTGTAGATCTCCGGACAATTTTTTCACCTGCCGTTTGAAGACCAACTTAGAATGATATGTTTTGTCTCGACCCTTCATTAACCTAAAGTGCCCTGTGTCCGAAGACTGGTCAGCGCCCTCGCAGACCATCGAGATTGGGATGAAGTGGGTCTTTTTTTTATCAATCCTATTTCTTTGCGAAGCCCGGGGGGTAGTTGTATCGGTAAGGTACGCCCCAGGGCGGGTGGCCCACGCACCGGGAACAAATCACTCCCCTTCCCGGTACTAGGTATTGTCCGGCAAAAATTCGTCCAGCTAGATTGACCACACGCTGGAACTAACAAAACCCCTCAATGGATACAATGGAAGAAGAGCAATTGTCGTCTTAGATTTCCATGAAAAGGTCCTTGTCCGAATGTCCAGTGAAGGTCAGGTGATTTCGGCCAGTGTGCCGGCCCTCCAGAAATCACCCAGATCCCTATGGTCACCAGTACAATGAATTTACACAAAGTCCAGCTACCAACAACAAAACTTGGCCGCCTTAAGAGAGCGTCTGCTTTAGAGGAATATAATCCGTATAAAATATCCTAGCCAAGGTAGATTTCCTGTTGTCGATTTCAGGTTTAACAGATTACCCTTTCGAAAAATATAACTTAACCTTGGCTTTGTTAGATTCTGTCGATGCAAAATGTGAAAATAGGGAAAAAAGTTTTTTCCCTGACACCTATCAGTGTGTCACATTTGTAGTTTCAGTGTGTCCACATCTGTGAATGGAACTCTATGTTGATCGAAAAATTTCATTTATCAAGTTTCTATACCCACTTTGACTTTATTGAAATACACAGGAAAGGGGAGATCAGTAACCGCTTGCAACAAGCGTAAGAGTTAACCTGTAAAAAGTGCGTACATACATTTACTGTACTGAAATCAGCATTGCTGGGGCCATGCATGTTATTTACGTGGTACATATCACAAATATTCACCCCACATTTGAATGATGAGAGGAAATATAATGTTATACCACGGACTCATGTACACTGACTGCCAGGTTTCACTGACAACTGTGCTCGTGCACAATAGCGCTACCGCAACGCGTCTTCGTTGCAGGTAGAGTGGTTGTAGGCCTTTTGAGAGTGTTGTTGAAGCTTTTAACCAAATAAGTACATTTTGGAATTGCTTTCGGAACTACCTGATTTAGATAAACCTCATTCTATCCTATGCACATGTGAAGGGCTTGAGTCAAACACATGGCAGCAACCCTACCCATAAGGCAGAATCTAAACCCTAATTTGCAGATCGTTCCCAAATATACTTTTTTACGAGTCTCGCATAAATCATGAGCTTGCCGGAGGCATTTATCTGGGCCTACAGAGATTACATAGGGAGCAGATGATGGTCTGATGTTGGATTGTGTAGCACAATGGCAACGAGTCACTGTGTCCTATCTCTACTCATCACTAAGCACAGCCACGCGTTCCGGACACACCTTTCGCGTGCACACATGCAGTCAGTCAGCTCTCTTTCTCTGTCCCGTCCTCGGACTAGTCAGGGAGTGCGTGCGCACTCAACCGAAACCAAGATTGAACTAGAATCTATAGCCTGGCTGTTAAATTATCAAATGATGATATTTCTGAATAATTTTTATGTATTTGATTGTACTCTGCTTCATGCAAGCCGCGTTTTTGTTTGATTCATCTTTTATTTTCGAGAATCCGTCATTTTACTTGATGTACCCGTACAAATGCCAGAGTGACGACAGGTGAATGAGCACTGCAACGTATAGCTTTTTCAATCAGCACAAGCCAATAAGGCTACTAGCTTAACACAAAACCTTGTACTTTATCTACTCCTGATCGTAATGATTTTATCACAAAGCTTACAAGATAGTGCTGGATCGCAACGTTTTGAATCCCATTCCCGTGGATCTTTATGGTGCAAGTAAAGAAAACAGTGTTTAGATCTAAGCCCATGTAAAAAACCGCATTTCTGTTAAATCGACTGCTGATTAAACAAGCAAATAAACCTGTCAACGCAATACAAGTACATCGTATTTAAAAGCTTAGCTGGGGTACATGACATGCCTTCAACAACGGTTAGTGAGATGCAAACTATAATAGCTCATATCATACGTGTTTTCTGTCTATACCTATATATATTTTAAATGCACTCTCCTACTCGCATTATCACGAATTCAACAACAACATTCATGGTTTAGTCATTATGACTAAAGCCTTGGTATATAACTATGCATTAACATCTAAGGAAAAGATAAGGCACAACGAAATAGCTAAAATCAATAAACATTTTAATTCATTTTGTCAAAGAGCTTGTAGCAAACGTTCGACATTCAGAAAATATGGGACCTATTTAGGTCGTTGGACATAGTCTTATTCACAATGGCAATTGAATTGCTCGGTAATAGTATATTTTACAAAATATAGTCTCTTATTTACAATGTATATAAAATAATTTGCACTTTTTATGCCATTTTATAACAGTTGGATTTAAAGTGACCAGTGTCAGATACCCAGTGCGTGAAATTGCTCTCAAAAAATTGAACATGATTTGTTTTCATTTAAAATATACTTTACCGACTAGACAATGAATTACCGGTATGCATGGTATTCAGAAAAGAAAAGAACGTGAACTTTAAAGTCTACAGAAATCAGCCAAGAAAACAACGAGAATCAGTTAACTCGGGAGATAACGTAAAATCTGCAATGTAGAGGACGTCTGTGTATACCTGAGTCTCTGTCGTTAACAGTTTTCTTGTACAGCATGAGCGTAGCACACCAGAGCGTCTTTGACCAATTCGTTCTTTTCGGTTCAAGAAAGTCTTTTTCTTCTTCATGGGGAAAGGCACAGTTCATAATCTCGGATATAGCAGAGATCACTGGTCATGAAATCACACATTGGACGGCCTGTGGATGATAGCCTATACATAATACTCGTACACATATCCCTCCGATGTGTCGGACAATTCCGTAGGGCTGCTGGGTATTCCCATACCATAGGATTTCCAGTCATATTGAGGGTTGGAATGGGGAGGGTAATGCGTGGCAGGGAACTGGGGACTATAGCAGGTTTGGTAGGGCAACCCCACATTGTCCGGCTGAAAGGTCTCTGCCCGGGAATTAAGCGAATCCTGTAAGTGTCCAGGTTGGTACCCGGGAATAGACACTGGTGGCTGACCTTCAATGGGAGAAAATGATGGAATGTTTGATGAGTTGGGCAGAGCTGGTACCCTTGATGGCTCCGGAGCCGGTGCGTTGGTCGGTATATTGTCCACAAGCTTCAGCATTTCTGTCAAGGCCCAGATGTAGTTGTTAGCACACCTTAGTGTCTCGATCTTCGTCATTTTGGTGTCTTCTGGGTACGACGGCAGAACTTCGCGCAGTGTTTCCAGGGCCGAGTTCAGGCTATGCATGCGGTTTCTCTCTCGGTCATTGGCTTTCAAACGCCGGGTTTTCTTCAGTTTCTTAACCAGCTCCGGGTTCTTTTGCTTCGCCCTGGATTTACTGTAGCGTTTCTTTTTGGCCGGTTCGGTGGATGGTGGTGGTGACGAAGTGCTGGTTGACAACGCCGTATTTGGAGAAGACACAGGCGAATCACAGGCCAACTCCGACAAGCTTGTCTTCGGGCTTCGGGAACAAGGAAATTCTTCAGTCAAATCGGCCAAATTCTCGTCAAAGATGTCAGGTGACATAAGGCTGCTGTGAGGACTGTCAGTGAGTGGGTAAGAGGTGCCGGAGGTGAGGTGTGGTAAAATATCCATCACTGAGGGTCGAGCGAGGTTCCGATGTTCGTACTCTGACTGCTACGAGGTACTCTGGCGACATTCTCGCCTCACCGCTATTTATACATGCGCGACCTAGCACCGCCTTCGGGGGAGGGTAGAGGGGGAGGGGGATGACGGCCCTTAACCAACAATAGTCCTGTCCCCTCAATGGGCACCCGTAATGATACAATGGCATTAAGCGCTGATCGCCGATTGGATATCTCCGGTCCATCGATCTTACAGCGATCGGAAGTAAGCATGGGCTAAATCAGTGTATAGGATTAGGTGACGGTCGCGCGCCGGATGACAGCCCAGCAGATAATGTAATCAAGGGGGGTCCCACAGGGTTCCACAAAACACTACTTGATTATGTTAGCGCACGTCCCCCAGCGTGAACTTACTATAGGTACTTACTAAGACAAGTGGTCCCTAGACAATGTCTGCCAATTAAGTCTCAGCAGACAAGGCCGCTAATTTAGTTATATGGTTGAAGTGGTCAACGCTAAAAGACAACTTACTGGCAGGTGTTAAGTCGTTGTTAGCCTTCTTAGCCAAACATGAATCCAAAAAACTTGTACAAGTTGAAAGCCTGACAAAAAAGATATTAACAAGTCTGTAACGTTTTTCTTGTATGACAAACGCTTGATAAAATAATAAGAGTACGTTTTGGGAGAAAAAGTGGTACTGTATCAAAAGCTCGGAGTCTGTGTACTTTGTCTGAAGGCGGTCGGCGGGGTCGCGTGGACGAGTGCGAGCCGCACGCGAGCTCGCGCAGCCTGTCTACCTGCCCTGACCGCAGTTGATGTGACTGTGTATGTTTTGACTGTCCATTTCCTCTGCAGTACAAGTCTACAAGTATACCTAACTTTTTAAGCTGCAATTATTCAAACATTCCACCATATCATGCTCCGTTTCTAGGTTGCATTATTATAAATTTTTCTTTATGTTAAAATGTATCCTTCACTTTATGTTACGAACAAATTATAACCATTAAAATTCACCAAAAAACACTAATAAATAAACCGGCAACCTATTTGCCTTGTACAAATACTGAGTGTTGCAAAATGAAGTAGGATATAGTTAACAACAATATGCATATGCTGGATAACGTGAGAGGAAGACTGAACTGATATTCTTTGTACTTTAATCGTGTCTTTGTGATTGCTGGTTCCGTGTAGTGATCAAGTATTCTACACTGTCGCCCCCAGGGTCACACGAACTGTCGGTAGGTGGCGGGTTAGGGTGGGGTCAGAGCCTCGCCTACACTACACACGGGTTAGATCATACGGCAGTCAGAACCCCATACACTTAACAGCCTCCCAGACATGAATAGATTAGAGAGTATGAAGTTAAATACTATTTATTGCAATATGCAAACACTCTTTAATGGAGGAGAGTGAATAGACAGACGCGCTGAATCAGGTAAAAACCCTGGAGAGATAGAACAGCGAATGGATAGGCACCATGCCCTCGGCCTGTCGTGCTGGTGCTTTGTTCACCTGCGCATGCGCCAATATCCCGTAGCGCGCGGAGTTTGAAACTTTTCCCCTAACTTCTGAGCAGAGGAGTAGGCAGCAGCTCAACTCGTTTTACGCGTAATTTCCGGTGATTAAAACCTTGTTCTTTAGCCAAGTAGTTCCCAAATGAATGCTTCAATAAACCATCGAGCAACTGGCCGTGTTTTATTGACTTTTCTTGCCTAATAAAACGTCTGCTGATCCCGTTGTGAGGGGTAACAAACGTGGAGGGGCTGGCGGGGATATGAGGCCTTCACCTGGTAGTCGCCCCGGTCACCAATAACCACCCTTCTTTCATGTCTATTAAATTCTAGACTTAATTGGCGCTACTTTAGATGCATTAATCATTGATTTGGCGGTCTGTTGGCGTCCTCGCCATCTCACCTGCCCGCCATATTCTACCGTTATTGTTCTTAGGGCGCGTGGCTTACACAAAATTGTTAAACCACGATAATTTTACCATGGAGGCCTTCAGAAAGTGCAGCATGCTTATTTACAATTCGTTGCCAAAATGACTGCGATAAAAATCAAGTTGTTAGTGAGCGTAATATGAATCACGTGGCAGCCTCCAATACTGGCGTGTTTGGCAGCCATGTCCTTTGACACTCCAACTCTCTCCCCGTTTGTTTTGTAACCCTGGAATTTGCTGGCCAATGATATGGAGTGTTTCCCGCTGTTTGGCCGTGTTTATTTTTTCTGCGTATGTCTTACATCTGTCTTACAGCCGCAGAAAGCGAGCTTGGGTTAAAACAACTCGTACAAAAAGCAGGCAGTAAAGGTGATCAGTCCAAGGCACACAGGCCACGCGCATGGTGGCCACTATTTGCTTTCATCAACCAGTCTTCATTTTTAAACAATGAATTCCCTCCGATTTACGCCGCAGAATTACATTTATTTGATAAAAAGCACGTCATTGAATAAGATATCTGCCATATGCCATTATTGGAAAACCCGGTGTTGAAAAGAGCCCCCAATCAATCTTTTTTTGAAAAGCAGTTTTAGAAGTTTTGATTGTCAAAACATGGGCCTGCCTCTGAAGGCTGATTTACCGTTAAAAAAGGTCTCTGGAGCGAAAAAGAAAACAAGTGGTATCAATTAAGAGGCTGGAGGAAACTGAGGTGGTAAGTGGGGTTGGGGGAGCCTGTAGTGGTTAGCTGATGGACCGACAGCTGACTGGAGAAGGGCTGGCAAAAGGGGACGACCGAAATCAGCTGCAGGAAAAGCTCGCCAGAGAGGGGGGCGACCAGATTTCCAGCTTTCCTTATCAGCTTGTTTCTTCCCCCAAACCAGGGCACCTGTCTGCAGACGAAATTGTTGCTTAATGACACAGAGAAACTACTTTACAACCCTTTGAAACAGTTGTCCGACAGCTAAAACAATCTCGTAAATTATGACAAAAGTTTCAAGAACAAGTTATACAAGTGAATTCAAAAACAAGCTGGCATGCTTTATGTTGAGCCCCCATTTTCACTGACTGATGTCAGCTCTGTTTTTGCTGAAAACGTTCGATCTCATTATACATTCAAATCTGTGAAGTTCGTGGAACCAGTTGGCAATAGGCACTACGTGAACTCTCTAACAGGGCACACTTTCTTCTTGAATTGCAAATCTGAAGGTCTCACTTCAAAATGTTTTCTCCTATCAACAGATTTAATTTTCCTTCAGCTTTATTCTAAAGTAGTGGCCAGGATAATTGGCTACCACCAACATCCAATTTTTCGAACATTTTCACCAATTTAATTAACAGTATCTATATATACACGAACTGAAAACTGACATGCTCTTCGACTTAACTATGAAGGCAACAATCGTATTCTGTATGAAGGATAAAACGATTACAGAACAATGCAGCAATGTGTTCAATTAATAGTTTCATATCGTTGTCTTGTAGTTGTTGTTGTTTCTTTTTGTTATTTATTTTTACAGTTTATGATATCGTTATAAATACAAAATCTCTGTGTTAGCCAACTGTGAGTTGTCTCCCCTTTTCATTTAAAGCCGGCCCAAGTCCATGTCGTAAAAGAATGATATCGCGGGATAAACATTCCCTGATGCTTTCAATAGTTGATTGCGTGAGCGTGCTAAGAAAATCAGCTACATTCCAAATAAATGTCACAGGAGATAGCACAATTTGCAACGTGAGATTCTTTACTCAATTCTGTTTTATTGTTTAATTAGATTAGAATAGATGTGATAAAAGATGGGTACCTCTTTCCACCAAAACACTTTTACCATCAAACAGCATAGGTGTTGTAGTTTCTTACGGCTGGTGAGAAATAGTGAGCTAAAATTTGGTTGCTAGAGGGTTAAAAAAATTTCAGGCATTTCAGATCTTGGGCACAACCATAAGAGATTGCCCAGGCTTGTCCTGCTAAGTTAATGCTCACACAGTCACATCAGCCTCATTTGTGTATACGTCGTAGTCTGTGCCGGCCAGTTATGGACACTGCTGTAAATAGCTACTTAGCATATAGTACAAAACACCATTAATGATGGGAATACTCTGAACAGCTCGGACTTCGGGCCAACAATTGGCCATTAAAGTGCTGAGAGAGTGGCCCAAACATTATAGATTAGTGCACCATAGACATAACTAACATGAAGAGGATATCCTTTGTGGTAGACTGGGTCAGTTTCAAATTAAAACGCAGTTAGTGAAAAAGAATTAAAGAACTACAGATCGATAGCTTTTTACAGTCCGCGGGTGTCAAAATCATAAAACGGATTCAGCCTGTGTAAAGAGGGTTGGTGTTTATGTGCCATTGGTCCACTGAAAGACGGTGAAGTGAATACTGATAGAAGGAGAGGCCCACGCACATCCACACCCATATTGCCTGCACGTGCGTTTACCGTACCTCCATCTGCTCGGGTTTCTGCTATCATCACAACTAAAGGTGCTTATAGTAGATGCATAAAAAATATCTGGAATTGCGTTTTATCACTATAGGCAATAATCTAAAATAGGCAGTGGCTTGCATAATTTCATAAAGACAAATTTGAGGTCATGCTGAAATTTGTTGTGGATGTGCAAAAATTACGTAACAGTATGCCCCAAACCACCATTAAACAGTAAATAAAAATGACTCAGATTCACAAGCTGACGAAACAAATAGAATGTTGCCTTGTCAATCTGGTGTTGAAGTTTATCGTGGAGATGCATGTCCTGAGTGCTGAATGAGGTCGTACTGATCAGGTGCAAGAAATGGTCATAGAGGAGGTATCGATGAGAAGGGACAGATATCTTGTGACGAAAACTAAGATCGTTGAAGAGATCGTTGAAGAGATGATCACATTGCTAACCTCGATTAGATAAGTGGTCACGGGAATAAGGGAACTAATGAGGTGAAAGACATACTGTCATCAAGTGTGGATTGGAAATGGATCAAATAGTGGTGAGGTACAGGAGGTGAATGGTAAGACAAATCAGGTGAGTAGTGAGATCTATTACGTGAGTGGTGAGATGGAACCGGTGAGTGGTGAGACAGATCAGGTGACTGATGAGACAGATGAGGTGAGAGGTGAAATGGATGAGGTGAGTGGTGAGATGGATCAGGTGAGTGGTGAGGTGAATAACGTAAGTGTTGATATGAACCAGGTGCGTGGAAGGATGGGTGAGTTGAAAGGTGAAACGAATCAGATGAGTGGTGAGATGATCAGGTTAATTGTGAGAGGACTAGGTGAATGGCGAGAGGGATCAGGTGAATTATAAGATGGATCAAGGTGAGTCGCGAGATGGAGAAGTTGAGTGGTGAGATGGATTGGATGGGTGGTTAAGTTAGCAATACAAGGAGGTGGGTTGTGTTGAACATTGTTTTCAGACTGATCTAGCGATAAATGACTCAGAATATCCAATAAAAGAAAAGGCCATTTACTTTAGATTCCAAGCATTACTTTCATGATTTTTTTTTAAATCAAGTGACTGGCTCCCTCCCCTGTTGTAAGCTGGAAGGTCCGCCAGCAAACTGCGGCTGGCAGTCAGTTCTGCTCAGTTTCCTTCCACCAGAATGCTGGCCGCCATCGTATACGTGAAATATTCTTCACTAAGGCGTAAACCACCAACCAACTAAATAGATAAATGAATAAATACATTAAGTATATAAAATGGAACCGTTGAGATTCTATGATGAACTTTGTGGACCAAACAGAACAGACTGAAACACAGTGACGTCAAAGATTTTTTGCACTTAATAGTCTGGAATCGTTATGTTTCCACATTACACACAAAAAGGATACAGTAATACAGGTATACACCTATTTGTGATGAATGAAGATACACATATATCGTCCAAAAGTTCCTCAGTTTATATTTGTAGAATATTCACTGTAAAAAATGTACAAAAAATCACGGACTATATTTAGAATCGGCGAAAAATGACTCTTTAGGTTGCCTTATATAAAGATGGCGCGTTCATTTAAGGCTAACGATAGCTGTGCAATTATATTCAATGCGAAAAGACTAAGATGTCAGACTTAAACGAGAAGTAAGTGTATAGATCACACTGCCGTGGAAAAACAGAAGTCTAGATGTGATTATTGGTAACTTTAATCGGTTAGAAGACAGGAAAAGCATTTAATATCCCTTGTAGAGTTTTCTTCCATCGGCTGAAATCTACACGTGGCCTAACAACTGCCATTCAATGGAGATCCATTTACTGCTAATTAAAATGTTATAAATTAAATATTTACTTGCATTCGTTTAAATACAGTTAACTGTTATCCTCCGCCATATGTTCTGACCGCTGTGAGCTTATGAATGTGTGTGGACTGACATAGTCAGGTGCTACTGTCAGGTGATGACATAAACATTGCTGATAGCTTAAGACAACACACATATTTAAAGACAGCTCTTTGAAGCAATTAGGAGCACATTGATTTACACTGTTGGGTATGTGATAAGCTTTGGTCATTGTCCGGGGCGTCATCTAGGCGACTGGCGCTGACCAGTTAAAGACCACATCTGTTACAGGATCTCCAACTCATTACCCAAAGTACAGTTGTCTAATTAATTGGTCTGTCCATTTACAGGTGCAAACGAGACGTCTAGCGGCCCTGTTTGAAGTTGTGATAAATCCGCGTCACATCATAGGTAGGCCAAGAATCACTGTTATTAATTTCGGATATGTTTTATTTGTTGTTGGGGGTCAGATATTGCAATGTTAAGTTGTATACATATCAGCGAACACTGCAAATAAAGCAAAACTTTTCCATTTGCTTCAATGTTTCCAGTGATTTTGACACTTTTTAAATATTGCTGTAGGCTCATTTTAAAATCAGCATTTGTATAGCAGGTTTGGCTCGCATTTAGCCGTTATCAAGAAATAGGCGGAGTCGTTTGTTGGTTAAACTTGAATAAATCATCTGCCATATGACTGGGTAATAGCTGATGTCGATAATCTTCTTAAAAAGTAGTTGGTATATTATTATTTATTTACCTGAGCTTTTGGAAGCTGATTTGTGTCAACACTGATATGTGAACCGCTGGTTATAGTTTCAGGACGGGCTGTGTAAATGGCCAGTGTGTCGTCATTGATTGGGCACTGGCTATTAGCGTAGCCACTGACATTAATAAGTTAATTAGTGACGACATGCCAGCCAGCTGACACGGCTTAGTCACACGTGTAGTCTATGTAAGATATATCTAGTTACAGGTAATTTCTGACACTTATTGTTAAGCAGATTTATCTACTACCACACTTACCTGTTACAGCCACAATACCTGTGACCTGATAACATCTACGTAATTCAGTTTTACTGCCGGCGGGCGACCAGAAGCCGTCCGAAGTCGGGTGGGTGTCAAAAAACATTACCACCTTATCTCTTAAACTGCTACGTGGCAGACTTCGACACAAAGTGGGTTTATATGGATTACACGGGGCAATTTTATTACGACAAAGCATCACACCCCGAATTTAGATATTGAATGATGTCAGCATAACGTAACAAGCATGATCTTCGCAAAGGTACAGGATATAAACAATATACATTAACTGTGTCCGGTGAATACAAGGCACTGAATGCTTAACCTGTTTGAAATGTTAAGCATGTGATAAAATTTAATTTTTGAATTTCTTCGTAACCTTTCAGTTTATTCTCATAAAACATTTAATGTACATAGCAGTTGTCAAATGTATGCCTTTTTATGTCTCTTTTCAGAGGTACTTCATCATTTTTAAAACATCGATTACTGTTGACTAGAAAATCGTTCAAAAATGTTCACAATCTGACTTTCGCGTTTTGGTGATTTCTTTTGCATTTTTAATAATTTTTATTTTTTTCTTTTGTTTTTTTTTTTCATTTTCCAAGGGAATTCTTTATTATATAGGACAAATTTTGTTGGAATCAGTTTTTTGTATTGCTATATTTTCCATTTTAAATCTTTAGATACTTACGCAGGCGTTTGTGCATTGCCATATGCCATGTTCAGTATGATCTGTTGTCTGGTTAGAATTGTGTTTCGAACGCAACTATTCATACGCCCAACGCGGATATTTCATACACCCAACGCGGATACAGAGCACCAGAAATCCTAGCGACTCAATTCATAATTACTCAAAATATTATACTCGTTGCATTTGAGTTGTAATAAATTTTGAGATTAATTAAAATCGTCGTATAGCTCACAAGAGCTACAAATGGTACACCAGACATAGACTTCATAAATATGCGGGACGTTGCAGTATATTGTTATCGAAGGAAGGATAATTAAGAGTTTCGAAATTGAAATGTACCTCTCTTGGCGTTGAGGCCTTCACATCGTTGTCTTGCACAGATATAAATCTGAGTAAGGTGTAGAGGTGTTCGTAAATCTAAAGCAAATCTAAAGTTCTTCCACTCAGCTGACAAGACCTGTATATTTTGTTCCAACTGAAAAAACCTAAATCTCTGCGTGGGATATAATGCATACATCATATGTATATGTGATACGCATGTCAGAAATGCATGGTTTAGGCGATTCTGAATTAGAAGGATTTTGTTTTGGTATGAATTGACATAGTATAAGAAACAAAGGGTATCTAATCACTTTTTTTTATTTTCTACGCTTCTACAACAACCCGAACAGGTCTAGTTGAAACATGTCCCTTGAACAGTTATTTCCCATGAAAAATGTTGTGTTGTTTGCACTATCCAGGCGTTAATTTTCGATACATAACTATGTATTACGCTTCACGTGTACACTGATTAGTTTGTTGAGATTACAAACTATACCCTGCAGTTGATTAGTCTCATCCATCACCTGAAGCGACAATTCCTAGTGTTTGGTGCTGCTTTGTGCTGCTTTGTGTAGCGTAACACAACACAAAGCGTGTGATAAACTGGGTCACGTGTTCTCATTAACTGTGAAGTCTTCGCGGGCCAAGCAATGGCCACGGGTGGACCTCAATTGTTTCAATCCTGTCCACACAATTCATTCTTCACAGACCTGTAAATCAAACACCAGTGTGTGAGATTGTCAAGCATAGACTGGTAACCAAGCGTTCTTTTCTAAATTTTAATTTATTCAATTGAATGATCATCAAGAATTCGCAATTGTTATAGAAAATTATATATTAGTATCATCAATAATACTATTAAAAACTTTCATATACATTGTGGCAGTCCTATGCGTCCAGGTTAATGGTAAACCGGCAATATAACATGAAATCACTTTACCTTAATAAATGAACATGCATATTTGCAAAACATAAACATGCGTTTTAAATATATGACGTACAAATTAATCAGTTTGCAAGGCGGGAACTAATTAGTCATTTTGTTCAAGTACAAAACACTTTTACCAAGACTGTTTTGATTGTGCGACAACGTTTTACGACATACACTATAAGTACGAATGCTTGTTGTCTACCTTGTTGTATTGGAATACAACCTACGAACGGACGGAATATTGAGGATATATGATTTATTAGTTGTCTATTATATCCTATTACTAGGATGTCTATTACTGCTTGTGGGATCTTGGTGACATTGTAAACTCCGGAGGACGTTTGCGCAAGCAGACGTGTTTGCCATCAACCTTGTGTAGATCTGGTCATGTAAAATATCGGAAACTTCGACATGAACCTGCCAAAGGCCAGTGGTCTATACCTCGGACATTCCTCTTCCCCCTACCCATAAATATATACATGTGTAAGTGGAAAATCTTCACATGGGCTTTAAGTATAAAATAATGAGATAAATAAATATTTTCCCTTTTACCGGCAGAGAGTAGACGTGTGTATCAATGGAGTTTCCTGTCAGTGATCCGCTTCAGTTGCAGCCTAAATATAAATGAGATAAATTCTTTTTCTATGGGATTTTGAAACGCACAAGAAAGTGGATCTTAATCCACTCGCTTTTAGCCATGTATCATTTCAGTTTGGTGAAACTCTGTTTTAACTTGTGTTTCACACTCTCAAAATTGCTAGCTTAACTGGCTTGCATGACTGTAGAAGTTGCATTTAAACCACACATGCACATTAGCAAGGAATCTGTTGATTGAAACATGATAGGCCCCCTGTGAGTTATATACCAACGTTAACATCAAGCTATGTTTCATGCTACAACGTGACATGAAGTTTCACCAGTTTACAACACAAGCCATTAAGTTACACTTGGTTTGTAAGACATGACATAAAGTTAACTGTTTGTGAGAATTGATACACAGTTACACTTGGTTTGTAAGACATGACATAAAGTTATCTGTTTGTGAGAATTGGTACACAGTTACACTTGGTTTGTAAGCCATGACATAAAGTTATCTGTTTGTGAGAATTGATACACAGTTACACTTGATTTGTAAGACATGACATAAAGTTATCTGTTTGTGAGAATTGATAGACAGTTACACATGTTTGCACAGTGTTTTATTTGTGCAAAGATGTGAATTTTGCATCTTAATGCCTTCTAATAATATCTTTGCGTTGCACAGCTGCAAATCGAACTCTACCTGAGTTAAATTGACAAGAGGTCCTACATTTCACCGGTAAGGTGTGACCATTTGCTAACTGTCTCACTTTCGTCGCTACTCTGGGTTTGCTCTTTATCCTGCAGTCTTTTATATTGTTTTAATGCATAAATCGGAATTCTGCTGATTTACTAGACAGCCCTGGACGCCTGGTCCCTTCGCATTGTTTTCATATTAATGTGTACATATGTTAAATATGATGACAACACAGCATTTTGAGTAATTCTACACCAGTGACACCTAATATAATATTTTGTTACCGCATTCTGCTTAAACCTTGGTGTTATGATGAGGGTGGGGGTATAAGTCGATGCGTCTTCAACACTTACATGAACCGATAGAATAAAACCTTAATTGAGGTAACCAAACAAGATGCCATATTTCACCGGTAACGCGTGACCATGTGTCAACTATCGCACTGTTGTCACTGCTCTGGTTTTACTTTCCATACTGTAGTTTTTTTTAATATTAATCTTGGTGGTCTGTATATCAGTCCCTCTGGCCTGGCCGCTTTGCATTATTTTCATGTTATTGTTTGTTCAATGCGACGGCCATTAACACACTGCATAATGAGTAATTCTAGCCCAGTGACATCTAGTAAAGTGCTATCAAAACACTGCATGTTTCACCGAATTCGGCTTAAGCCAAGGAAAGGGGAGTGTAAGTTGACACTATCTAAGAATTTACAAGCACGGTTGCATAAATACTATATTTATATATTATATATTAAATATTATTAATATTAATATTTGAAGTAAAAATTCCTTCTAAAGATTTTAACACCGCCAGATCACCCCATTTCATTTAACTATATATACATTTACTGGGGGTCCCCCAATTTCTCACATAACTATATAGCTTTTTATGATATAAAGACATCCTTTCACTAAGCGCCTACACCATTTCAACGGATGGAAACCTTATTTCACCGCAACAAATATGTCTTTTCCAAAACAAACCAATCTCTAAAACAAACGACTTGAAAACTCGAGAGCAAAATGGCATTGAAAAGATATTTTTTACGTATGCACATGCTATATCAGCAGAGGTATTAAAGTGAATAATATACGACACAGCACAGCTTTGTGAGACGTCTATGTGTAATCTGCCCAAACCCCTCCCGCTCGCGCTCAGTGTTCCAAGCGCGTGCCCAACATAATGAAACAGACAACAATGTTCGTCTCGTGACCACTTCAAAGACGAGACACAATGGCTTGTGGTCCAACACGGAAACCTCGGCCGATCTTCTCGGCGTCCCTGTTTTATTTTCCATCTAATTAAACACTTCAGTGTGGCGCATCGGACGTGAAAGAGCTCGGAATCCGGGCATTGAGGAAGCTCCGAAGTTCCGCTCTATCTGTGACCCTTTATCCGCTATGGAAATGTTTATTGTTAATTACTTTTGAGAAAGATTGATAGGGTTTGATGGAGGAAGGTGAGAGTCCGTGTTATCACACCGTGAATGAGATAGAAGGAGCGATGAACCATACCTCACCTCTTCTCTCCTGTCCAGAGTACCGAGATCAAGCCGAGGCCCGAACCTTGTCAGGCACGATTTACAGCTCCACAGAGGGGGTGCCGGGATCAAGGGCTCCCTGCATGCATGGTCTCCTGGTGTAAAGCACGTCGAGGAGCATGAGGTTGTATCATGTATATAAGAGTTCATCGTGACTCATGTGCCCAGCATTATCTACAGGTGTCCCAGAGGAGGCTGGCAACAGGACTTCGCCTCGGACATACATTAGGCGAGGTTTGAGTTCGCTCTATTTTTCGAACAAGAATGTACTAATGTAGATAACCAGAAATGGAATATTATGGTTTTATTTTGTATTTGATAAAAGGGCTTGTTTTGTTATTGTTTTTTGTTTTTGATTTGTTTTGTTTTTTTGTGAAACAAAATGAAAAATAACGAAAAAAAAAAGAAGTCGATAACTTAAAATCTAGTTACATGTAACAAGTTCAAAATTTCTGAATCTCAAAGAACAGGGCTTTGCAGTGTGCCACAGGGAAACCGAAACTGATGTTCTTGATATATACTTCTGTCTTCAGTATTTTCCTAAGATCCTTGTCTGCAAGTCGTGAAATAGCTGTATTTATGATAAATGAACAACACATAAATAAGTTACAACGTATTTCTGTGATCGACTTGTGTGCTAAATCTAATCCTGCATCCATCAAATCGTTGTGGGGGGGGGGGGGAGTTTGGGTTATACACAGTGCTCCCCAAATCTTCCGAGAGTATTGCCCATCGACACCTCAACTCCAGGACTCCCAACATGTATGGCCATTCAGTGTGGAATAAAATCGCAAGGATATGTATAATAAAATAAACCAGCAATTAGAGCGCTCTCCATCAACGCTGGCATGTTGACAAAAGTCGGTCTAGGCAATGTTCTCACTTTTCAATGTTGTTCTTTCATCCTTAGGGTTGGGAGGTGTGGACAACCTATGCTGATCTGGCAAAAATCGCATTTTTTCTCTCCTTCCTCCGAGTTTTGAATGACGCTATAGATATAATGAGGGTGAGAATATATTAAGGTTATTGTGGCTGGTGAAAGGGGGATTGGTGTGGGGTGTATGAGGTCTGGTGCGGGCGATGACGGCTCCCTGAAGTCGCAAGATACAACCAAGCAGGTGGGCGGGACAAAAACGTGTATATCAAAATAAGTATAGCCCAGTAGATAACGCTGCCTCTACTTCACACAATATTCCACCGACTCAATAGAAAGTATATAATATGATTAAATTGGTTCTCGAGTCCCTTGAGTACACGTGCAAACACTTGAAATAATGTATAGGGTTAGAGGTCGGCGATTTATTGAGCCCGACGCCGGGTCGAGCCCCAGGCCACGGGTTACTTCACGGTCAACGGTGTAATTGTTCCCCAAAACCTCTATGTTCCTGTGGGCTTTATTAAACTCCGATTGAGCTTGGATGATGTCATTAGGCCGCGTCGGCGACGGACTGGCCAGTGAGGGGACGGCCACGTGCAACCCTTAAGCTTTCATTAACGCAGGTTTCCCTGTTCAATTTTACGGAAGTGATTAACCACACATGTACTAAGCTAAGTGGCTTATGTTTGCGAACCTTGGAGAAAGCAAAAGGTACTTTCGTGTACACTAATTAACACCCTCCAAGAAAACTTGTTCGCAGATTTCACTGCTTAACAAAATATTCCTGTTTACGGAAAGAGGGCTCATTGGCTTAATTAAAGTTTCTTAAGGCACTTGAGGTGGACTTTCTCATTAGAATCTGTCCATCTAGCATTCGCCTAAATACAGCTATGTATATGAACAGATTGAACATGTCACCAGTAGCAGGATTGTGAACTTAATACACAATACATCCATCAGTCATCAGATGTAAATTCATCATTATAGTCAAGAATTCCTATAATCATATGACCATGAGATAAATTACAAAGTTAACCCGTAGAAAAAAAACATGAAAATGAAACTCAGAGAATATGAAGTTAATATGGTCTCGCTCATATTTAATGATGGATTAGAAGCGCCAGTGGGCATTTCAGCACATGTGAATATGGTTGTGACAGGGTCTACTGGTCATAACAAATACACGAATGTAAAAAAAAATGCACCCGTGTAAACGAATGATGTGACACAAAGAAATTAAATATACAGAATAGTATATGAACATATGGTCGAAATATGATTTATTTTGTCAAAACGAAAAATGTTTGCTTCCCATTCAGGTCTGGATATATCGCTATTTTGATCCTGTTGCATTGTTGGGATGTGAGAGTTTATTAAATGTGGTGACAACACGGCGCTTTGAGCAATTGTAGACCAGACACGTCTCATAAATTGCAATCAACACCACTGCAATTTTTTTGCATTTCATTTTAGCTAATTCTGATTGAATTATGGTTCTAGATGGCGTATAAATTGTTACTGTTTAAGCATTGGAGTGAACCGTTAGAATATAACCCCGACCTAGCCAAGGAGACAACAGGTGGTGGGGATTTGGCGGTTAGTTGTAACATTTACAAACTATCCCACCGTCAAGGGTGCTCTGGTTTTCCTCTGTCTGATGTACAGTGTCATGTTGTGATTCCCTGGACATTTATCTAAGTTTGAAAAATGAACACATGTACACGTGTGACCATAAGTTTGTTTCACTGATTCCTTCTTTCTTGGTTTTCATTTCCTCCTAAAAGAAAGCTTGCAGGTTTCTATTTCAAGGAAATATATCAGCCCACACGAAAACACTGATGGCGTGTTAACGGCACGACACAAGTGAAACTTTCTGAGGAGTATCTGTGGTATTGAGAAATACTGAAGCTTCTCAACTCTACACCTCGGTAATTACGCTGTAAAAGAGAGATCCCGACAAGCTTCTGGGGCCAAGCTCGCTTTCCATGAGGACCTATCAATTAGTGTTTAGCACGAAAGGCTTGGGCTAGGACCGGGTGATGCCGGGGAGACAAGGTTTAAGGCTGCAGGTGCCCTGGTCAGTGCTCTCGCCACCAGCTAACTGCTCGCTAACATAAACGCTGCCTTTCTTCCCCTTTATTTGACTCCTTTTGTTATATAATCAAACAGTCGACAACGGAATCTTAATTCCAAGGATCTGCTTCCATTTCCACTTCACTGTTTCATCAGTGCTCCATCTCGAAACAATGGCGTTGGATAATTTTGACAGGTTTTAATTCTCTGCCAATCGTTTCCTCTGCGTATAAATTAATCCGAGAAGGCGGATAGCATTTCAGTTGAGGCCTAAGACAAACACGTCTGATCTTCAGTGCACAAAGCGCAGTTTTCTAAGCGATGTTACTGGATTTGCGGGTCCTTGTGGCTCCTATCTTTCCTCGACACCCCCCAATTGTGTCGGACGTGTCTCTGTAAATTGGGAGAGCGTGCCGCCTTTGTTCTGCCCTCGAATATGTAAAATGAATAACGGTTAAATTACAGCGTGCACGTGTGTTTGCTGGAGGAGTTAGCTAATCAAAAGATTATAATGAATTCAAGCACATTGTGAAGGGTTTGCTTCTGGTCCCACTTGAGGGGATCAGGCTTTTGGTGTAGCTGTGTAAATCACTTCCCCCTTCGCGATTCTGGTATTTACCAATATGAGCATGCGCCATAATATGACGGTGTAAGGGGAGCCTATAAGAACTGTTTTTGTTTTGCAACGTTTTGACTCCGTGTACACTTGGCAGGGTTTCTCTTCCTTTAGATTTTGTCAGGGAGTTATACGGTTCGGATTTTGTTTCACATTCAGAATCAATGCAACGATGTTCGTCGAGTCCCACACCCCAGTCACACCTTGGCCAACAATGACACAGCTCAAGCCGCGGCGGTGGAGTTCTGAAGGCACTTAAGTAGCAAAGAGCGGTCTCGGGGTTCTGAAATGACAATGGCCGCCTTTCCACTCCTTGTTGCGATCCGGACTTTCCGTAACCTTGACGACACTTACAATTTTGGGTCTCATTATATACGCGTTCGTGTTTGACAAGAAACTTCTGATAATTAACTCGAACAACCTAGACTGAGTCGGAACCAATGTCTCAATAGACAACCAGAGAAGTTAAGTCAACCTAAACAAACTCTTAACACTGATCTCTGTTTTATGACATGGCTCCTGTTAAACGGCCTGGGGCTCTGCGCCGTCATAACTGTGAACAAAAAACAGGGACAGAAACTATAGAAAGCGTACAATAGCAATTGTTATTCTTTCAGTGAGGGAAGAGAAACAAAGACAGGCGAGGTTCCGAACCACACAGCGACTGCAATGTGGACTTTATGGAGTTGATCAACACGGACATCACCCCTGGTTTTATAGCCCGGGTCAGATTATTCGGCCTCCTGTTGTATACTGGCTGTATCACCCTGTCCGATTATTAGTGTTAAGATTTAGCAGACAATTCGAATATCCAGCCTTTGTTATATGTGATTTACGCATTCCGTTTCGCTGCAGAAGACAATGTTTTATGAATGCCATGTGTTTCTTGAACGTAGAAATTAAATCACATATCTGACTGCATACACTGGGAGTTGATCGTAGCAGGTGAAAGGAATATATGGAAAATATCACCTCTTTATATATCGCCTTTACATGCACCTGTACATAAAGGCTGTGTTTGTACATGTAAATATCACCTCTGTATACACCGCCTTTACATGCGCCTGTACATAAAGGCTGTGTTTGTACATGTAATAAACAATCGGTTCTTTCCAGAGCACAAGGCACAGGGTACTTGTCACAGCGCCGTTGTTATGGAAGACTCTTGCGTTTTATACGCTCTAGTGGAAGCATTATATATAATGCTGATGAAATTTATATTTAAAAAGCTTTTTCGTTTGATCATAACCTTCATACTTTCTATATACAATGTCTTTCTGTGATAACATTATTAACCTGTCCAAAGTTGGTAGCGAAGGTAATCACACACATATTACTAATATGTATATATATTAAATATTCACCCAGTTAAATCAGAAACCTGATAATATTATCAGATATTATTCGTGATTAAGTAAGCCATTATCACACTGGGATAACTCTTTATGTGTTACAGTCTTTTATATTCTAGTAGCCAAAGTCCCGTGTTAATCTCATCGTTTCGTGCTGAGCCAAAGTCCCCTGCTCAGCTCATTGTTTCACTTTGCCTCAACCATCACGCGGAATGCACCTTGCGGTGGACACACAGAATGTACGCGTATACGATAGTGGACTGGACGCCCCGCCTGTTTCCTAGATGTATCATTAAAGAGTCCCTGTATTTCGTTAAGCTTTATTCGAGGTTATTCCACGTGACCCATGAATGTGTGGTGGTCAGTTTTACAACAAGAGATAGCCACTGCCCGCTGAAAAGTATATCAAACTTGGTTTCGTTACGGGGACCTCCCTGCAGCTGTGGGTGGATCTTGAAGAAGCTAAATTTACTCAAACATTAGCCCACAGTGAACTGATAACCATGTCACTTTATTTTGTGATTGGTGCCGTTCAGGTTAGTGTGCTAGTGCATTACAATGACTCAGAAGCCTCTCACCAATGCAGTCACTGTACGTGAGCCAGCTCTGGCTGGCTTCCTTTCCAGTCGTGCGTGAGAAGGTCCGCCAGCAACCAGCGGGCTTCCCCGGGCTCTGTCGGCTTTCTCCCACCTTAAGGCCGCCGTTCTACAAGTGAAACATTCTAGGGCATGGCGTAAAACAAGTAATCAAATAAATACATATTTTGTAATAATGTCTTTGTATATATTACTGATTTATGCACACATCTGTAGTATACACTCCTAAAGAGAAACGTATAGTTTGCCATCAACTTGTCATCGCCGAATCCATGTCTGTAGCTTAGTTTATAATTGCTGACCTTATGAATGTATTTATATATATTTATTTATTTGTTTGGTGTTTTACGCCGTACTCAAGAATATTTCACTTCTACGACGGCAGCAAGCATTATGGTGGGAGGAAACCGGGCAGAGCCCGGGAAAAAACCACGAAAAATTCGCAGGTCCTTCCCACGTACGGCCAGAGAGGAAGCCGGCATGAGCTGGGCTTGAACTCACTGCGATCGTATTGGTTGGAGGCTTCTGGGTCATTACGCTGCGCTATAGCGTGCTAAACATATTTGCCCTTGTGAATGTGTGTAACTATGCTGAAAATGGCAGAGTACATTAAATTAATTCAAACATTTTGAAAGGGACGTATTTATCGTGAAAAAATTCACGCATGCATATGAGGTTTTTTTCCTATCATCTAAGCAGTATATCCTTGTAATTTAGTCCCAAAATAAAGGAACGTTGATTGCATCCATTATTCTACACATTGTACACTGTTCTAAAATCTTTGTAAAATTACAGATAATAGGTCTGGCAAGAAGCTGCCGAAATGTTTTCACTGTGAAATAACGGTCATAAGGGTCGTAATACTATCATGTGATATATTATATATTAGAAACACCGAGGTTACTGTAGTAAAAACACGGACTTTTCTATCAGTGTATGGTATATACCTGCCCTCATGGAATTATGTATTAATAATTCTTATTAGCGACCTTATCAGGTGTTTAACCTTAAACATTATTATGGTTTTATTTATTTTTTAGATGCACTGTTGTCCAGTGGTGTGTAGTGTCTTGCAATTGACCTTACTATGTGTCTGTGCCTAGTTCTGTTTAAGCCGCGGTGCTATTATCATTATCGGCTGTGCAAGTTGCTACTCACATGATGCTTTAGCATCAAACTCTAACTGAGGTAAATTCACAAGAGGCAGGATTTCACCGCTTCCGTGTGACTGATTGTCAACAATCACACTGTCATCACTCCTCTAGTTTCACTCTGACACCATTCTCAGTATAACATGCAGTTTAGTATTTATGTATACTATATTAACGCCCAGTCCTATGAAGAGAGATTTGTAGTGTTTACGCCGTCAGTCTGTTCGTTGAGCTGTCCTACTCAGTTTCTACGTGACGTCTATACCGTGTAAGTCTGTACAGTTTGTTCTTGCTCTCCAACCACAGGCAGCCTTGCTGTAAAATGTCACCGAAGCGAAACAGGCAACATCATCCTTTTTGGTTTACACTATAGGGTGACAAACTCAACATCCGTACTTCATAGCGAAGTCTATGTCAATAAATATAAGATAATTTATGTTTTTAATCGTAATCTACTTCTTGTAACAATCACAATTTGCTTGTGTTAGGCCTAACACCAGCTAAAGGGTTGACTTAAGTCGCAATACACAAAAGTGAAGAACCTACCGAATAATATTCTTTTATATTCCAAAGACTGTGTAAGTGTCATGTATGGTAACGAGAACTGCATGCATGGGAGTGGATTGCGACGACTTGCAAGGTTATACGGTGTTTGCTTTCAGATCGCTTGGGATGACCAGGGCGAGACATGGTTTCAATGCCATTCTAGGACAGGGAATTATCAAGATTGCGCTGCTGCCGTGTGTTGCTTCCGGGGCCTTGCTGGCGTGAAGCAGTCGGCGGCGCCCTTTTGTGTGACCTTCCACCAGTATGATGTTTATAACACGCGGTAATACAAAATTTGCAAAAGTTCCGTAGTTTATTCCGGACACTCTTGATTCCTCCATCCATAAAACTGGCCGCCGTGGAATTAATTAAAATACTTGTTTATGGCAGTGAACAATAATCCTATAACTAAATAATTCAGTATTATTGGTGTGTATAGTCTCAACAGCAATATCAACGCCTACATTACGCACATCGTGTCTCTGCATGTAACTTTGACAGTGGTGCATCTGATAATGCGATGCCGTTGCTGTCATTCCCTATTGAGCATACGCATAGATATAAGGGCGTGACAGTGTATGCCATTCTAATCCGGATGATCAGTGTATGCATCCGGGAAACTGTCAGGAAAACAGTTGCTTTCAGAGCTATATTTGCATAATAGTAAAAGAATTAGAAATTCGCAATAGATATGACATTCTCTAGCACTGACGTTCGCGTAGAGTGAAATGCCCATGCCAAAAGATATAGGGTGTCAAAAATTGACCAGTTAATTGGCTGAACAGACTTGTGCTAAATTCTGGCTGTATTAAAGTTGCTAAACACAGAGTTGGTATTGCCTCATGGACGGAGAACACATTTGTAATTACTATTTACCATTTGAATAATTAATGTCCAAAATTGTACCGGGCAAGAGAAATACCGGGCTACTCAGGTAGCAGATTGTCACCAATAAAAATTGAACAGAAGATTGTCTATGTCATGATATATCAACGTATTGATTACTCAATCCTACATCTGACGCATTTACCACTGGTTAGTCAACTCGCTTGTGTTTTGTGGGTGTACAGAGGTTGAAATCCGAGTCAGACTCTGTGACAAAGAATGGCATAGTTTACTCATCAAAGTCTTATTAATTTACTAGTCAGAGTTGAGTGTGGTAAATGTGACATGTAGTGTTTCTGAAACCTTTGAAGTCAAGTGTACTTTACAGATATAGGTGTTCTTCTATGGTATTCTGACTACTGGCTCACTCTCCACTAAATGTCTAAAATGAATTTAGCCAGCGCTAAAATATAGATACATTATTTGAACAGGTACAATACATAGAGGATAATGCACACTGAAAGCTGAATACTATAAACATTGCCCTCTAACGAGACGCGAAGATATTAGATAACTTACTAATGAATAATCCCCTTTATCAGTGAAGCAAATCATGGAATTGCACTGATGTAAAAATAATAATAAAAAAAAACACGGAGCATGGCAGTTTAGAGCTTCGACGACATGAAATGTGATAGTTGACAAATGATCACACTTTACCCAGATAAGATCCGGGATCTATGTGCTTAAGGGCCACGGGTTTTACATACATAGTATATGTTCACATATGGTCTTCCTTAGTGTGCTTGGTTTTTGTAGAATCTACGTTTTACTAATAGTGTAAGTTATTCACGTTTGGTCATGATTCACCGTTAACTGTGCTGAATGGTCAATGATGTACTCTGTGTACATTTGATAATTCAACCATCAAATCATCATCTTTTTTGAATCTTGATATCACTATAGATCTGAATTTTAAATATCTTGAATCTTTACCGAATCTTTGTTGAATCTTGAAACTTTTGGTTTTTAAAGTGAAAAGAATTAATTGAAATGTTTAAATAATTGAACTCAAACAAATATAAGTGCGCCTAAAAGAAATAAAACAAGAGACAACATAGTGGATTTAAAGAAAACCTAAAATAATGGAGATCGATGACAAAATTACAGGTTCATTCTGTCCATCTGTTACCACCTGAATGTTAGCCCATCTCTTACATTGTTCTCGTTAGTAATGAGAGAGAGTTTGTTTCTAATGTTACCCTGAGCCTCTAATGGCTACGCCCGAGGTAACCCTGATAAGGTCTGGCCCTTATTCCGGGCACGTGACTCGGACGATAGCCTTAAGGTTGTATAACATGGGATTACCTCCTACGAGTATGGGAGACAATGGGTGAGGAGATGACCGAGTGATGTTCTTACAACGCAATCCAAATGTGGGCAGGATTCATCCTTTTCCACTGACCATTGGTCATCTCGTGCTTCTCTCAGGACAATAGGCTTGAGGTAAGATGGATTATGATCGAATGAGGGTTCGTCTTAGTTATGTAATCCGGGCCGGACCTCTTCTAACCTTCTTTGTGCATCTTCCGCCTGCACTATCCACAACAGTTCTCTTTCACATCGACCTGTAACATCACACTTAGACCGATCAGTTTCGTTGGTTTAGCCCTATACTGTAATTATCCCCGCCACGTCATCCCTGGTTATACA
Source organism: Acanthopleura granulata (assembly GCA_016165875.1). Classification (NCBI taxonomy): domain Eukaryota; kingdom Metazoa; phylum Mollusca; class Polyplacophora; order Chitonida; family Chitonidae; genus Acanthopleura; species Acanthopleura granulata. Next base: position 35,461,346 of record JABBOT010000002.1, on the reverse strand, counting down.
GCGTCTTCTGTTTAAATGTTAGCATTTTGACAAATACGTTGATTACTATCACACCTGCTGTCAATTGTACCCTGAGATTTAATGTCGCAATCTGTCGCGTTTTGGGGTTTCCGCTGAGCAAAAATCCCTGACTTCTTCCCCATGCCCTGGGGTAGAGCGCGGACCTTCAACCGTCATTCACAAATCATCTGTATGCACTCTACACGTGATTTGTCGTATCTAAATCAGATCTACATCACCGGGTCCAGCAGCGGAAAAACACCATGCCAATCACAGGTTTGATGCAATTAACTGTTACATAAAATGTACAGTTGTGCACAAAGTTGTCCGATTGTGACTTGTGCCATGTCGCGAGATGTACAGTTTATACCCTACTATACAATCGTGTTTAGACTGGCCTATAAAGTCATTCAAATATGCCCTGTGTTTAGTTTGCACCCATGTTATCTTTGTCGGTGCATAAGTATAAAGAAGACATATGCACATAATTCTTCCATTATATTTTATCACTCTATTTCCAAAATACTGATCATATATTTGAATCAGCATGACTTGTTTAAATAGAAGTGTTCTGTTTATGATCGTGATCGTGATTTGCAGCTGTTAACTTTGAGATTCTATCCGAATGGGCGAAATATGAAATCCGGGTCTGAGCCATTTTTCTCTTGGATAATAAGAATGTCGGGTGTGTATTACGTCACACCAACACGTCAGGCGCGAGAAGGCGGTTAATCGGGCACGTGAGCGCCACGAGATAGGTCACGTGCTGACAATATTGATACTGAATGTGCTGATCTATAAGATAACCCGGGTCTTCCTGACGCAAGGCTGTTGGCACGTGACGGGGCGTGTCACTTTAAAAAGACGTTACATTCCACAGCAAGAAAGCATCTCAGCAATACATTAACTCAGTCATTGGCACGAACACTTGTTCGGGTATGCCAAACTGTTTTGTATATCTTTCGTAAAAAAAAGACGCAATTTGTTTTCATTTTTGCTACTACATGTGAAGTTTTCAGCCAAAATATGAAATTACTTTAATAAGTTTTAGTAAAACCTCCCAAATATCTGTAAATGGAGAATTCATACAATTTAACATTTAGCTGCTTTCTGGGTCGCCGACTATCTACAAACATCAGAATTCATACACATTAACATTTATCTCTCTTCTTGGTCGATATTTTGACGTATTCAAAGTACACGAGGACATCTTTTATAGTCACAATGGCAAATTAAAAAGAAACAAAAAAATATAAAGCAGAAATAAAGCTGATAGATCAAACTGATAAAGGTAATAGACTGGTCAGACAGCTGGTGGAGGAAAGCAGATATATATCTGTAGTCTGCTGACCCTTGGCCACATGCCGACCGCGTCTTTGATCAAACATCATTACAAATACTGATCTGTCCCTAACATCTAATTAGCGACGGCGTTACAAAAAGAACCACAAAAAAGATGACTGTTTAAAACGCGGACAAAGTCTACCAACGGCCAGCATGGCTGCTGTAGAAGAATAAAAGTCTGCTCCCAGCTATCCGTCCAAAATCTTTATGTTCACAACTCGGACGGTTTGTAGTTGTCTTCCACAGGCTTTTGTTGCACGAGCTCAGACAAGACGCGGATTTACAGTAACCAGAAGTAGACAGTGTTGAACAACGCACACGTCGTCTTCTGAAATCCCCAAACCTAATCACTAAAGTGCAAGTGACCATTCTAACAAGAAAAGAAAAATTTGCTTGAAAAAAGAAAACAAAAGGAATCATGAATTGCAAAATAACGTTATCGTGGAAAAGCCTGACAACACGCCATTCAGTGGATAGTTACCATGACTTCAACAAGATATACAATCATACGAAACAGGCCGCTGGTTTTGCAATTTGAATTTCAATTGATGCGTGCAGTTGTATATAGGAGGACACGTGAGCTTTATTTTTTCAAATTACGGCAAAATTACTTTATGAAAGGTACCATAAATATGCTACAACGTGAAGAATATGCTTTTCATTCTGGTGCAATGTACAGCAGAGTGCAAGAGAGCTAAGCGTCAAAAATAAAGTGTCCTATAATTGAGTGCGTCGCGAATTACGCAAGAGGAAACCCGCTGATAACCCTGTATATACAGCCATATTTTCAGCATTAGACAAAATGAACCATACGTATTAATTCAGAAGACTATGCAATTATATTGGTACGATCTGTCCTGAAATCCGTAAAACTCACTTACATGCACTTACTTTTTCAATATTTCATTAACTGTGTGTAAATATTTTATTTTGTTGCATTTAGCGATAGCTGACACATATTTATGCGTTTACATCATGGCTACTTTTTCATAAGTTTTTGAAAATAAATGCTGGTCTGCATGTCAGCTTTAGATTCCAGGTTGCTAGGTGAGACTCACACATGCACCGGCGCTTTCTTCCATGCGGATGGACAAAAGGCGGGTACATGGTTTATTCGGGCTAATCACAAAGGCAGTCCGTACGCTTTGTGGTCAGAGCCTCGTTATACAGCCTTCTAATTATCTGAAAGTGACCAAGTAGATACGGGTAGATATAAACACGTTCTAATCAATGGGGACAAACTGGAGAAAATTAACCCCGTGTAAATAATACTGAACCTAGGTAGCAGTTCTCCAAGACGTGTCATTCCCTGCCACTTTTACTGTTCTTTCATTCGGCCACTTTAATATCTTTTCCTGCATGAACTTTTCTTTACAAAGCTCTGAAATATTTCCTTAGAAAGCGTGTACAAGTGATAACATGTAAATGCGGCCCGTGTCTATATGAGAAGTGCATTCAAGCATACCGTCATAAACATACACGTTCAACAGTAGAAGGAACGGACATTGTAACAGTTTCCAAAGGTAAATAAATCGATTTTGTAGGCGTATATATACGGTTAATATTTTCCAAATGAATTCATTTCAATCACTGGCCAATAAATCAAGGTTCAAAAAGAATTTCATCGTACACTGAATTTCATCGTTTTTGGAGAAATCCTCCTGTCGGATCTGGACAATGTGCCTGCTCAGCCGTATTACATATTTCCTGTGAAGGTAGACTTGGTCGTGACGAGGAATTGTCGAGCCAGCGGGTAAGGCCTGGACAATACCCGCGTCTAGCCCGCTCTACTGCCTGGATTCTATCAATTCAGGCTGGTCACTCATCCATTACCTGGCACGAGCAAAGGCGACTTCCGAGGACAAAGCTCCAATGAACTTGGCCCAAGAGATTGTATATATCGTTATTTGGAGATTTTAATCTAAGAGGGTACGGCGCTTTTAATCCTGAACGTAAACAATGGCTCCTCGGACCTGCGGTATTGTGTCCATGTAAGCCGCCCCTAATCGAGCGTTCATCAAAGATGCATAAGCAATCTGCAATCTTATCCATGAACACCGGACCTCCCGACAAAAACTTTCTGGGTTTTTTAGAGAACTGCAGATTAAAAATGCGCTTTATAAACCATTGAGGTCCTCAGAAAAGAATAAGTAGAAGCTGACCGCCACTTCTATCTGGGTTTGATCGCAATTTAATTAGCTTTAAATTAAAGGATTTGGTTCAGCTGCTGGATACACGCAGCAGTATGTATAACATTTTGTAAGCTTTCGCCGAAGCCATGCTGTGTGTTGGTAAATGCGTATATAAAGTCATGTCGGGTCACCCTGCCTCTGTGTCTCCAGTGACAGAAAGCATACCATAAAGAACCGTTAAAACTAAATGATCAAATATTTAACGTTAAAAGCTGGTTTATATCGCTAATGAGTATTTTCTTCGTAATAATATATAGATATTCTTTGTCTAGTACACAGTATGTACATGTAGTAGACAATATTCATAGTAATATTTACATTGCCCCCTTTTGTTATAAACAGATATTTCAAAATTTTGTAAGGCAGTATAAAAAGCGCTCGTATAAATCAATCAAAGTGAAAAATAACACCAACAGCTCGTTATTTTGTGTACTTACGAATTGTATTTTGAAAGCGAGACTGTGAGATGTTTGGTTAATAAATTAGTTCAATTAATATCCAGTGCTCACCCACCACGTGATCTACAGTAACAGAATCTCTCCTCTAAATTTGGATTTCTTGCGTTGAACAACCATGACTAAGCCCGCCACACCAAAGTTAATTTGCAGAATCCCAAATATCAACAGATAAACTCTTGATTGAATAGACCTTTGTTGGTTCTATCGGAAATGGTGTAATGCTATTGCGTGAAGAGGCGGAAGATGTACAAAGACGACTGAAGTGGTTCGCTTCGGGTTACATAACAAGGGCCTTCTGTGCTCGAGTAATCCATCTTTATCTCGAGATTTTTGTCCCGGGAGAAGCACGAGATGACCAATGGTTAGCGGAGAATGGACGAAAGTGGCCCACGCTAAGACTTTGATGTAATAATAGCGGAATGGGTTAGAGTTAATATGCAAGCCGCTGTCGGTACTTCAATATCGGGCCCTTGTCCTAAGCACTCGGCATAATTTAAACTACAATTCAGCCTGAATTTTTAGCATGACGGAATGGGACGTTATAATAGACCTTTAACAGATCTTACACTGTCTCTTTACATCAGTAAAGCAGAAAGATTTATTACTTCGCCAGTATTGTTAGTTGCGCGTAAATTACAGCTTCATAGAAAGCACGAGGATTTTAGAACAGATGTCGAAGACGATGGTTTATGTAACAGTCTATCCCCTGCATGGTGGCGCACAGCAATTGCACGCAGAGTCATTTACGGGTCTATCTGGCTTAATGGACAGGTATATACAAGACTATGTACAGTTCACATCTGAATAACAAACATTCTGTACAGATTGTTATATAGCATACGAGCATGCAGTATTTCGTGTTTTCACAAAATAATACTTTGGAACAAAGGTAAATCATACCAGGAGACAGGCCAACGTCTGAAAAACCAAAACAAAAATTACATACGTTTAAACGTTAACCAATGTAAAGTGAAAAATGATAAATTCAATATAACTGACTTACACAAAATTTATATTTCTGGACACAATATGTGATGTTCAGTATAAAATATGACTGTCCAAAAAACATGCCAAAGTAGGTCTTTATAGCATGCGTGGTCATGGCAGTTATACCATAATCTTAGTTATCGCCTATCACATTGTGAACCAGAGCCCATGTAAATCTTGACTTATGAACTATATTATTCTGGCCGGTATGTATACACTGTATAGGATTTCAGTCTCTATCACATGGTGTGTGGTTTGGTGAGTGCCGGTTTCTAACCTATATATGTTAGTGTACTGGTACTGGTCGGATTTCTCCACAAATTTTCTGTTCTCGAGAATTTAATAAATGCTCGTTATGTAATTCTTTGAAAACACTACATATATAGCGTGCCCTGCACCTTCACCAAAGGGTTCTAAATAAGGTAATTTACTTCATGTATTTCGCAACCACTTTCAAAAGTATACATAAGGAATGAAAAACCTTTCTCCCTCTTTATGTTATTATATGCTACATGTATATATTCTTCCACGTATATCTGTCATTAGGGAATCGGGTAAGATTCTAAAGTTCACAGAGAGATGATTTATTGTTTGGAATTATGCTAAAGAGAGTTAGCATCTTGAGGCTCTGACTTTCAGAATTGTACCTTTCATGTATAAGTCGGCAACGTGTGTAGTAATTTATCTAGGTTTGAAATAGATTGATTTCTGTCTTAGCTGATTAAATGAGAGTATAAAGTATGAGGTGAATGTGTGCATCTTCTCAGTTGGGCTTGTCGTAGACGGTCGAGGTATGCCTTGTGGTGGATAAAAAGCATTTGTCACCGCTCAGATACCGTGAACTATTAGAGAATCATTTGACATGGTTGAGCTAGGGTGGAGATTCAGCTATTGTATAACGATAAAGCACTAGCTATATATATAGACGTATACATACGTACACTATAGATCCTTTGTTACCTGGTTTGTTTATGGGCGTCTATACCAGCTATCCCTCTTTGTCTCCTCGGAGTAGTATATAGCCACTGATTTCTGTAGGTAGGTGTTTGTGAACAGCCAGGTAGCCACTTGTTAAGGGGTCCGTTAGGTAACACCTGAACATACCTGGGCGATTTGGAAGCCTTGGGGTACCTAACTGGGCGCGTGCTATAGTCCCGAGGCAGCTCTGACTTACACCCGATTCATCATGGGACATTGTTACGGTAAGACTTGATGTATAGGAGTTACTTAACCTACAACAGTCTATTATCGTCTTACCTGCCTGGAACCCCGGGGGCAATGTCTTAGCGCTGTAGATAAGACGCTTCTGACACAATGCGCCCAGCCTAGTAATTGGCCATCCGCGGTAAGAGGGTCGTGATAATGTTTATGTCCTTAGGTAAATCTTAAGCCATTGTGAGCGGAATTTGGCGGTGTTCTTTTCACCGAAAGTTCTACCGCTAAATTTTATAAAGAATCAACAGATGTATGAACGGGTCGAGTGTTGAATAAGACGGCTTCAAAAGAAAGACGGCTAGGTTTTAAGCTTGCTACAGGTATATAAAAATCAGCGCTCTTCACAGCTTAAAGAAGCAGACAATAGTAGTGTTATCTGCTAACCCACCTACCACCCAACCCCACCGACAAACCATAGTGCTTAGACACGGACGAGAAGGCGTGATTTATGTATATTGCTGGCCACTGCAGGCGTGAAAGATGTTGATGTTTCATTTCGTATATAATAAGAGATACCAGTGTTTCTGAAAGCCTTTGCAAACCATGTAACTCTAGACAGAAACACAATTAAAGCAATTCAACTTCACTCTGTACTATACAAAAACTGCTTTGGAAAATTGCTCATACATAGCAAAAATCTCAAGATCGTTTAACATTCACCATATGCGATATATTTATCAACACTCACGCTTGTATGATCTTATTTTGAGGCATACTTCACGTGGATTGGTATATTTCTGTCTTTGGTGGACCGTAACGTTTCTAACCAGGCGCTTATTTTAACCAACGTTGCTGTTCTCTACTGCTCCCCACACTATAACTCTGGTAATCTGGCTCCAGACTGAGTTTTACTGCCATTCTTTCAGATTCGTTATTCCCTTTGCATGTGCAGTATAATAATTACAATTCCATGAGGGTCATGTTTTGACAGATATTTAGATTTATCTTTCTTCCCTGGCGTAGAGCGGGTGGCCATAGCCTGACCTCGGGGATCTCCACCCGAGCTGGCCGAACTCTCGGGTCACCTATCAGCCGTCAGTGCGGGCACGAGAGCATGCACAGCTCAGTCTGTACTACTACACTATACACTCTAATGCTAACGCTCTAGCCATTAGACTCAAGTTACGATGCCATTAATGTTCGTCAGAAATACGACGCGAATGAAAATGTTAATCTGGCCATTCTATTCACAAGAGTTCCCTATCTTTTCTTCGGCTATTAATTGTCCAAATGATATCAATAGAAGCAAAGAAACAAATGTTGATGCCATTTCATAATCATAAAAAGGCCGCCTACAATATATTACCAAAACAAAAACAAAAACAACAAAAAAAAGAATATGTCGACACACATTCATTAATTTGTCCAAAAATGGGCAGTAGACCGACGGAAATAGTGAATTGTGTAACAAAGGCCCTGTTGCAGCGGAACTTTTTTAAGCACTCGGAGGAGACTTATATACATGAGAAAGACAGTTCCAAAAATGTTTAACTATTCAAAGTCAGTAGACCCACCGTACCAAGAGCGACACTTTCTACAGGAATTCTGTAGTATTATTATTTCTATTTTCTAGGACTTAGAAATATCCCTTGTTTTAGTTGAAGCCTTACTAACACAGATAAGTTGCCAAAATCAAGGTATAAGCCACCATGTATCTGACTACGAGATAAAAATTAACCTTGGCGTGGAAACCGACATCGTATACCAGCTGTCAACCAAAATGGGCGTTCCGAATCAATAATCATAAGACCGGTTTCCAAAACGATAAATAACACAAACCAATAAAGAACTTAAAAAGTATATAAAATAAAAAAACAATTAGACTGATTCATGCAAAGAGAACCAGTCAGCAATGTCCAGGCGGATGAACAAAATCGGTATCCAGATCACGTACCATCTTAGTTTATGTGGTGTTAATCAAATCTGTATCTCAGCTGCGTTTTGATGGCAACTGTTCATATATCCAACGTAACGATCATACTCAACATGAGGAATACCCTGTAGCCCCGGGTTAACCGGAATTGAACACAATTATGAAGCAGAGTCCTAGAGATTCCGAACACGCCGTCCGGATTTATTATATATAACAAGAGTGCACTCAGTGTAAAATTTATGAAAACTTAGAGGAAAGGCATTTGATGAAATATCTTTGAAACACTACAAATCATCATACAACAGACAGGATCTAACAAATGCTACAAGGCGAGATATATATATATATACAGCATATGCATTAGGCCCACCGTTAAGTATATTGGTATCCAAGTATAGAGATAATACACAATGACAAAACCGAAACTATCTCGCTTGTCGTAAAGTCGGTGTGACAGGAAACCCCTGGAGTTTTATTCGTAAAGTCGGTGTGACAGGAAACAGCTGGAGTCTCATTCGTAAAGTCGGTGTGACAGGAAACCACTGGAGTCTTATTTGTAAAGTCGGTGTGGCAGGAAACCGCTGGAGTCTTATTTGTATAGGTACAAGTCCAGATAAGATGTAGCGTCTGGAGAATCTGTTAGTAAATTCCATTAAATCAAGCGAAGATGGGTACATATCATTGTGTGCCTTTGCTCTACATTGGGGTTGCTTACAGTTATTAAATCATCAACAGACCATGTACTGTCTGAGAAAGATTGAATCTGATGAAGATTACCCTTTAATAACGTCTGTATATAGTCGTATTGATACGAGAACAGGTACAGGTCTGCCAAAAGTGGGGAACAGTTTGTACCCATTATCGGAATATACCTATACACTTTTCCTCACATTTCACACAGATGTTAATATTGCTGAACACCAACGAACCATACCACTGACGAAGGCCTGAGAGAAGTAAGTTTGTCAGGGCACCTGTGAGACCATTAACACCAGTAAGTTTGCCAGGGCACCTATGACACCATTAACACCAGTAAGTTTGTCAGGGCACCTATGACACCATTAACACCAGTAAGTTTGTCAAGGCACCTATGACACCATTAACACCAGCAAAAATTATGCTTAAACAACAACAACAGCCCTAAGAGAACGGTATCATCGAGCTTATATAAGGTATACTGTGAGGCATATAAATATACTGATGCTTGTTCTGCAACTACAGAACCATAAACTCGTTTAATCAACCGTTTCTACTGCTAACTACTGATTATATATGATCTCTGATTTATCTCGAATACACACGCAGAGCTGGCTCCATGCAGAGGCCGACATACACAAGTATTCTAAACAATAAGAAATAGCTCGTAAGTTGTACAGTGCTTTAAGCTATAAAATCTAGAGACTGCTCATGTACTTCACATAACCAATAAAGATTCTTTGACGATACGGCGAGCGTACATTGTCACTGACCACATTGTCAGTAAATGTTATCATGCTAAATGTGTAGAGTTCATTGAGTTCTTTCAAGAAAAAGTTCTGTTTAGCTTCACTGCAATCGACAGAACGGCAGCACTGTACATAGCTTGTACACTAAAATGGTCATCGATTCCAGAGAAAAGTTGCGATTTGTGTAAAGCCACGGGGACTCCGCTCCCGCCTGCAGGTTGCCAATCACAAGGCCTTCGCCTGACCATTGTCCGGGGCCAGGCAAATAGCTGGGATACCCAAGACGGCTCTTTTTCTGTTTGTGTGTCTGTTAATTGAGAAATAAATTCATGTCAAGAAACTATTGATGGCCAGAGGTGAGTTGAGAAATATAAGGCGAGTGGTCATGTTTATTGTATGGAGGTGTGTGCTCTGACTGGGTCAGAGAAGGCAAAACTCGTTCACTAGTAACCATTACAGTTGTCAGAGTAAATACATAAATGTCTCCAGCCGACACGTGCTGGCCCACCACTGACCGCTGTAAGGTCCGGGAACCCTATTACCCAGCGTTCTGTCTGACACTGATGTATAGGAAGGGGGTGGGCCCGAATAGTCCCTCTGACCCCCAGAAGCTGAACATCACGCGTGTTTTTTCTGACCTTCACTCTCGTGTTTTTACCTGACATGCTCATCAACAATGATGAGCACGTGGAGCTTCACGATAACTAAGGGAGATAAATCAAATGTTCTCAATGTACAGACATCTTCCACTTGAGAAATGGCAGTTGGAGTTTTGACAGGCTTTCCCACAAGACATTAACAAAAAATGGACAAAAAACAAAACATAGTGCTCGCGTTCACTGACAACTGTGATTTTATATATTGATTCTGAATCCGCCACAAAGTTTCTGAAGACTGTGGCTGACTCGCGCCTCGTGTATGTCCGACATGTTAACCACAAACAGTATCCACCCTCGCGTGTGCCGGTCCAGCCGATCACGTGCCCGACTACCAAGATCGGCCTCATTATCACTGATCAGACCAATACTCGCCACACTTAACGACAGTGAGCCACGAGTCGTCGTTTAGAGGTGGCCATAACACATACACACCATGTCCTATCCATCTGTTACTGGTTTTTTGCAGTTACTTTGATAACCATGAAGAAAGCCCAATCCACCCGCATGAAGATTAGGCCTAATCCGATTGGGTGAACATTGCTCGTATAGTTGAATGAGGTATCCACAGACTTCCATTTCTCCACATACTTAACCGCAAATATACAGACTTCGTCACACAACAGTATATGTGGGTGGTTTTTAAGTTGTAAATTGTGGTATGTTGGCCGAGGTTTAGAATGTTGTATAAAATGACTGTCTGACATGCACATTTTGTTTGCTTCACACATTTTTCACAGCTCTGTATGATCTGTACACGGGAAGCTGCAGCTGTCAAATGCTACGATGTGATTTAAACACACACACCCTAAAGATCAGTGGTTAATGTTCTTTATTAAAAGTAAATACTGCCAGAAACTGATAATGAACTAAAAGAACTACATATATGTCAGATATACCCCGTCAGGCTCTTATATTTTAAGATTTAAGTAATCACTCGTTCCAGATAATGTATTATATCAGGATAGACCATATTATATCGAAAACTAATAGCTATTACATTGTTAAAATAAAATCAAAAGTGTAGAAACAATTAATTTCTAGCTCGTTGGTACTCAATGGATTAGCCCAGCTATCCAGAAGTTATGGTCAGATGCTGTGGCTTCCTTGTGGATTAGACCCATTGTCCCTAAGCCGTTGTGACAAGGTGCCGTGGTTTCCTTTTGGATCACTCCGATTGGTTATAAGCATTCATGACAAGGTGCTCTGGTACAAGGTGCTGTGATTCCTTGGATTAACCCAGTTTTCTGTAAGCAACAAGGTGCTGTAGATTCCTCTGGGAATTATTTGTAAGCAGTCGTGACAATGTGTTATGGTTTCCTTTTGAGTGGCCCCATGGTTTGTAAGCATTCATGACATAGGCCGTGGCTTCCTGTTGCTTTTGCCAGATTCTCTCTATAAATTGTGATGTTGGTAATCGCACAAGCATGGAGTCGTAAAGGTTATGTGGATGGAATACTTTTATAAAATGGAACATTTTTTATTCCTCATTTCCCATCCACATGTATCCTCTACATAACTATGTTAAATATCCTCTGTCCATGTCACAAAGAAATCGGTAATTGTTGTGGGACACTGCACTTGTGCAAAAAGGATGAGAAAGATTCCGATCCACGAACCAGCACATGCGAGACTTTTCTTCACATGACTATGCCAAGCTAGTCTTTTTTTATCAGTTTTTTTAGGCCTAATGATCAATTACTTAACAAAACCCTGCCTAACGGAACAATTCGAAAATGGTATATAATACAAGATAGGGTTTTGGTTTACATTTCCAGACCGCTCTGTACTTATAAGAACAGCCTTAACAGTCCCGGAAATTAAACTTAGCATGTGTGAATAGGTGTCGTATTTCATCACTAAAACCACCAGTCATGTTTTTATGATGCCAATATGATATTTGGAGAATAACATCCAAATGTTGATATTTTTTGTAGTTGAATGTAAATGAAGCCTTGAGTGCAAATTAGACAAACATTATTTGTCCGTAAAATAAGTTGAAATGGCATTCGCAAGAAGTGTCATAAAAACATTTAAACAAAGAATGTAAGGTATACTGAGATAGCGCTTGGCTCTACATGAACATTGTTACCATAGTTCTCGAGAAGTTATTCCCTCCATTCATACAGGAATCGTGTACTGACTACATATATATTGTCTATATGTAGCTTCGCGTTTATGCAAAATAGTGGACTCATGACTATGATTCTGTATTTATCTGCTTTATGTTTTCTTCGTGGTCAACGAGAGTTAAATTATATGACTGGGAAAGTGAACTGCTGTACTCGGCAAGCCTCTTTAATTCAATGTGCATGTATGGTTTCGGCCAATCCAGTAGAAGATTAGATGCATTTAAACCGATCTGTCGACCAGGACCCCAGGTTGACTGTTTTGCACAGGTGTCTACATATTCGTGTGTAGCTATAATTAAAGCCGTGTTAATGCGCGTACTTAGTTCATACTAGTTGGAGTATGGCTGAGTTATTGAAGACTTACCGATTCAAAAATACTGTTGACGAAAATTTCAATTTCTTCTATCAACACAGCAATATTGGCAAAATTAATTCTTAAGGAGAACGTTCTCTGACATTTCAAGATTGATACTGTTAATATATAAACTCAGAAATGTGCTCGAAACATTAATCTTTTCTTCACCAATGATCTTGGCTGGGGTGAACATTGGCCGCGGCTGTCTGTGGACAGGGCCATCAATGGCGAGTGTCAACACATTACTAGACAAGCAACATTGTAACACATCTAATAGCCATCATATCAAAAAACACGTGTGGTGTGTTGACAAGCCACTGGTCATCCACGAGTCCAACCTGAAGCAACCTGACCCCTCCACGTGTCCACTAGCGGTCAGCTCGGGTGACCAGGCCATAAACGACAAAGGGACATTTTAGCGAAATGGCAGGTTCGGACAGGCACGCGCTGACAGATATGACATCCATATGACCACTGCCGCCATGTTCCCACACATCTCCTCGGTAGACAAAAAGTGCGCAGACCAGTCTGACAACTTAAATTGATCTGAAGTAAATAGTTCCATGAAATCTTCAGTTTCACACTAACTAGCCACTCGTGCATATGATAGCGTAATGGCTGGGACATGTCTTCCTCAGTGGCTAGCGTTGACAGACGCGTGTAGTGACCGCGATAGAGCTGAAGTGCGATCAACCAACCTCTACTACATGTACAACCGATCTACACACGAAACCAATTCACAATACATTATTCTGAGAACGTATTTATAATTTATATTCCACAAAAATTTATTCTTTTCAACATTTTGTCTGCATAAGTTAAAGCAAAAGGAAGAGGCGTACGAAACATACGACATCTGACGGTTGCATGAGCAAGACAACACTCAGTCGTAATGGACCAGATGAAGAATTTCTCAGGATTTTCTAAGCTGCAACTCAGAAATTAAATTCAAAACCACAGATAAAGAGGAGCCACCTCCAAGAGCGCAATTTTAAAGAAAACGCTATGTAAAAATATTTCAGTGTAAACGTCGTCAATTTCACATAAATTGTGTCTGCTGTAAGCTTGAACCTGAACGTGGTGAATACAGACTTGTTAATCAGGGCAGACTTGATCTAAGCCGCAGTTTTCCAACAGTAGTAGGATTATAGTTAAGCCGATGACCAAGCATGTTTTTATAAACAGATGACCGGCCTGGCTTTGTACCATGCAAGATCCAACAGTTACAAAGATATACTGTTTGCCAGAATAGCCTTACGCTAATGTCCGACGTTCTAGTTTGTAGATCAAGGTGTGTTTAGGGTTAGTGTATGAGTCATAGTTTAAGTTTAAGGTTAGGGCAGGGTTTAGGACTACGATAGGATATACTGTTTGGAGATATAATATCTAGGGTTAGGGACAAGATTAGGTTAGAGCTTCTATTCTATGTTTCACTTTAGGATTAGAGAGAGGGTTATCCGGCGCATGAAACGTTTGCTTTTTATTTTTTAATGTGCAGGTTAGGATGTGCCCTATTAAAGTAGAAAGAGAGCTTCTGAGCTTTCTTCTTGGAGCGTATTAAACTACAGTTTTCATAAGGCCGAAGGGGCTTATGAAAACATTCATGTCTGAATGTATGAATGAAAGGTTTGGAAATTATGTAGCTTGCAGTCCTGACACCAACGGTGACAGCAAAACAACTCTATGTAGGGAATTATTCTTAACAGCATAAACCTTCACTTATAACGTTTAAAAACTAACGCGTCCTTCCATCATGTAAGTGCACAAAACACGTGCCGACCTGTCATGTTAAAAGCCGCCTGCCAAAAACACTAATAATCTACTTGACCACGACTCTTGGGGCAGCCCGAGCGTCGATATTACTTATAATTACAGCCCAGTGAACCTTTTATGGAAGCCTCACTCATCGGCAGTGATGTAATTGCAGCCGGTGGAGACCTACACGCGCCTTGACCTGCCTCTATCCCCGGAACAATACATTTCCAACCGGTCGATGAAGTAACCTGTGAGGAAGATAACAAAAACGCTGCTTTATATTAGCTATGATAAGACGTGCCGGGTCAGGGTTGACCAATTGTCCGTACACCCTTTGTAAGCCAATCCACAGAAACAGCTTAGCACATACACCAAGGCTGTATGACCTAGGTCAGAGCAATAAAGACTACGGCTGTGCTGTAATTACGGCTGGTCTTGGATTCGAGGTGTGACAGGTGGACAATAGAGATTACGGATTGGCCGGTCACCAGTTCCCCAGTGGATACATCGGACTTGCAGAAAACACTACATTATCGTCTGATTTATAGAGCCAATGTAACTCTTGCAGTATGAGGCTTCTTTGATTCCATGCTGGTCAATGTCACGTTCTGTGGCTGACTATATCGCCCTTAACACCAGGAAATGGAAATAATGCATATTGTTGTAATGTCCAATTCTATGGCAAAATTAACCATTTAATATTATGGCTGTTCTCAAACCTGTCGAAAATAATTTCTGCAAATAAATGGGAAAATTACATTGTTATATATTACAACACACAATGATGCTATGCGTAAAACACAAAGCAACTCCTGCATAAAGACCCGTGCAGCTGTAACGACCAGCATATTTGCCTTTTCTCTGTATACTTATACAAATAAGTACGTTCTATGGACATAGCATTCGGTGGCCCCCCCCAAGTTCGGCTAACCAACAGGTCTCAAATAAAAGGTAAATAAAATGAAAGACCAATGTACTAAATATTACTTATTCTTAACAATATTTTCTCATCTGTGTTCCGAATCGTTTGGTTTACAAGCGTATAAACATGTACAGGAAACATGTATAGGAAATACAGTCATGTAACAGGATCATTTGGCTGAGTTACGATGGTGCGAGTGGGTGTGTATGAATTATTGCCATCTATGCATTTGCATGAATAGTTAAATAACTGAGCTAATTTAGCAAGAGACCGGATTTCATCAGTTTCGTGTCACCATTTGCCAACTACATAAATCACAAAGTCGTCGCGTCTTTTGTTTTCACGCCTGTGCTTTAGTCTTCTATATCCTACATATTCATGTTGTACTGGGATAATGCTACAGCAACTTGTGGTGCTTTCGATTTCCCTAGTTATACTCATAGTACTATTAAGCACTAAAGCCCTTAAGTGCAAACGCCTTCGTCTGAAATGAACATTTCCAACATCATTGTACAAACTGTCTGTACACGACTCTGTTTGAAGTGAACATCTCTGCATAACTTTGTCTGGAGTGAATATCTGTACATGACTATGTCCGGAGTGAACATCTGTACATGGCCATGTCTGAAGGGATCATCTCTACATGACCCTGTCTGATGTGAACATCTGTACATGACTATGTCTGGAGTGAATATCTGTACCTGACCGTTTCTGATGTGAACATCTGTACATGGCCCGGTCTGGTGTGAACATCTGTAGATAAATGTCTGGAGGGAACATCTGTACATGACTATGCCTGGAGGGAACATCTGTACATGACTATATCTGGAGGGAACATCTGTACACAACCCTGTCTGATGTGAACATCTTTACGTGCCTCTGTAGGATGTGAATATCAGTGTATGATTTTGTTTCAAGTCAACATCATCTGTACATGTCGGTCTGACTGAAGTCAACAACCACAATTACCTCTTTTCAGTTTTAATACGCTTTAGTGATGTATGTTGCTTACTGTTATGTAAAAATTGGATTGTTATTTGGTTGTCAGTTGAAATAGAAATCCTGAGAGAAATTAAGGCCGCGTCAAGACCAACTAAATCCAAGTTCAGGTGAAGGAAGGTAATTCACAAGGCTGAGCAATAAGCTGAGGCCATTGCTGGAGAAAAGTAGTCTCCCTTTGACTGTCTTTAAGGTTCACGGTCCGTGTGAAATTTTCTTCTGATTTAATTATCTCCCATTCTGTAATCTCTATATACATATTTCGCAGGGCAGCTAGCTTCTTGTCAACCATGTGCTATTAGATATGGTTGGAAAGATGAATTTATCGTAACCGTTGTTCGGCTGGTCATGATAAAACACAAATGCGTGTGTTTCTTTCTCCCTTTTGTAGTTAGGTCCACGTAACATACCAAAGCATATGACTCGAAATACTATTAGATATGATGTCCTGACTACTTCAACTTAATTGGCTTCAACAGTATGTGGTTTGATGCAAAAGAGGTCTTAGCTGTAGTCTAATTTCCTCAAGTTGATATTAGTTACCATCATGCACAACATCGTCAGTGATGTCACTGAAAGACAAACCTAAAACCTATTGTCTTCCTAAATTTAACTGATTCCTAAAAAAGGTATATGACGTGTAGGTCTATGACAGGCCTCTTGATTCTGTATTGGGACTGTGGTGAGTGTAGTGTGTCAGCTATAAATAGCCACCTTGTTCGTGTTTGCTCTTGTCAGCACATGGTATTTCACCACACTGACGTCACCTAGATACGCCCATAACAGCCAGACTATAAAATACGCACCGACTCACTGACGAGTCGGATTCGACGAGCAGATTTCCCCCGAGCTAGCCTCGGTCACCCGGCCTAACTGTCATCATGACAGACTGGAAGTGGGTGTTGTCGCGAGTTCCGAAATATTTCTCCTAGTCTTGGAACCGCATACTTCGTAGTAACCTAGGTTGTTTGTATCCTGGGACCCTCCCGGCCCGTGGGAAGCTTTGCCGGCTGCGGCCCCGCTATCACTGAGTTCAGTGCTTGGGGTTCGGCTCTGCTACCCAGGGCCACTCGTCGCTGTTGGGTGGGGCGGTGTGGATCGTGTAGCCACCGTCCGCCCGGACCGTGTGGAGTGGCCCGGGTAGATGTTCATCAAGGCCGGACAGGTAAGTTTAAAGCTATGCCTCACTCCTGTGTGCTCTCTGCATATACATGCATATCTAGGTGATACTGGAATGTAAATGCGCCTTTCCCGTGTTGTTGATCCACTCGTGGCATTTAACATAGGTAATGTTGTAACCACCGTCCACCCGGACCGTGTGGAGTGGCCCCGATAGACGTTTATGAAGGCCAGACAGGTAAGGTAAAGCTATGCCACACTCCCGTCTACTGTCTGCATATATTTAGGTCACTTCGTAAGTTTGCCATTTCTCATAAGTCATAGGGACACTGGTTCTTTCATATAGACAATGTTTGGTTTCAGACCATTTGACTACATGTACATCTGATGAAAAAAAATAGAACAAATCCTACTGTTAAGATGTGCGTGGTACGGCACAAACGGTATTGTTTTAAGATTTGTACAAAAACGTTGGCCGTATGTACAATCATGTAGAATTGCTTAAGCTGAAAGATGGGCCGATATCTTGTGTCCATGACCTACATGTGTATGAAGCACACAACAGGCCTTGCGCAGGCGCAGTGATACAGGTATGTTGTCACGAAGTACATCACCAGTACGGAACTATACATGCATATGGAAAAGGTTAGACGTCTGAGGTTATGTATCCTTTGTGTTAGGTATGGCCACATGATAAGAGAATTCAGGCAGAATGTATGCGGCCCAAGACTGGCGGGAAACACTTCAGAACTCATGGGAACACCCACGCGATAGCCTACATCATACATACTCCAGGATGTTTGGAAATAAAAAGGTTTTTATCCTCTCTCATCCTTTTTGTTATGTCATGTTTTTTCACCGTTATTTATATACTTCGCTGTATTCGATCCTCTTACATAAAGGTAATTAAAAGTTTGTGAAGATGATTGGATTTGACCTTATCACTTGTGAACAGAGCAACAAAACTCAGGGATATCTTACTTACATAGACTAGATGAGGACGCTTAGTTTTATGAGCAGATGAACAAGCAGAGTTTTTCTACTTCTCCTCCGCATACTATGTAAAAACCAACACGTTGAATGTGTTAATTCCATCGTTAGATGGTCTAGAATGATGCAAGGTCCAAAACATTGTTGACCTCTAAGCACCTCTGTTGTTATGATCATGTCATCTCAAATTATAATCAGCACCAGCCACATCAAGGTGACTGTAGTTCACATTAGTTTCATCACTATAGTCAGCCGAAATCATGGGTTAAACCCCATTCTCGGACAGGTAATTTTGAAGATTCAATTGCTTCATTGTCCTCGGGACCTTGTTATCAAGAAACTGTCCACGGCGTAGTTACGTGGTCTGGAGACCGCTAGCCGTCCACCACCATTGCGTCCGTCACACGTGAGAAAGCTCGCCAGTACATAATTTCCCAGTGGTGTGAGCAACCAGGATTCCTCCATCCGTAATCGCGTAAGTGAAAAAATGACATTACACAACAATCAGATGAAAAAATCTTATGACTTAACTGGCTTAGTGGAAGTACATGGCAGTCAGTTCATGGGTGACAGCGACAATAATGTGGGTGTAATACATAGGCCTAGTGATGGCACAAATTTTTACTTATTTGTTTACTCATTTGCTTATTTATTTAATTGATTTATTTAATTTCGTAATGACCCAGGAGCCACCAATAAAATAAATAAGTAAATAATTTTTTTTTCCTTTTTTTTTCTTTCTTTCTTTATTTATTTATTCATTTATTTCATTGGTTTAGTGGTATTAATATTGAAATCATTTTGGAGAACAAGGGGAGATGTGGAAGCCAATGTGTTCAGGTCGTGCTGATCCATTCAACAAACTTTCATGATGATAATGGTCATGTTTGGAAAAATTACTTTCATCTAGTTTACATGAAAACTACATTGCCTAGTCCTTTGTATGTCGCCTTGCATCTTTTTGTGGAACTGTTTGGTGCATATAACAGGGTGTGGTAAATCGGGCTGGGGCGTGCGTGTGTTCTTTGTATATATATATACATGTATTAGGTTCGGATGTCTAAAGGTAGATTTTTTTGTTTGCTGCAGATTTAATAACCTCCTCGTTCTTGGTTTCTGATTCATCATTGAGACTCGGGGCAGTGCTTCTTACTGAATACTATTAGAGATCTTCTTTCAATTAGAAATTGGTTGATATTTACACAAATCCTTTATATGAAACAGAATTACAATGGCTGAACATAACGTGACGTCACAAATTCACACTACGTCCCCTGGAGAATCTTGGTATAACAATCCTCAATCACACGTAGAAGATGTTAAATTAAGATCTATACCCTGCTGTCTCCATTGAAACAGTGACCCTATAAGTTAATGTTTTTCTCTAAATATATTTCGATAACCAACTTATGAAATGAAATGGAATTTTTATTTCTTTTTCCATTGTGGAAGGTCCACGTTCTTCTGCTTCTGTGGCATGCTAAAACAGTGTCTTTTTATGAATGGTTGCAAATATGAATCAAAAGAAGTGTGTCGGTATAGATTTCCGGATTTGATAATTCCTTCCACCAACGATGGTGGAGAATCTCATCAAAACAGCCCGATAACTGCACAAACCTCGTGACACCAGATGCAAGGAACATTAAAGGCATCGCCTTGGTAATAATTTCTTAGTCTCTACTTTCGATTAAAAAGACCATTGTGAAGTAAACGAAGTGTAGCAGGATAGGTTTTTGGGGACTTGACAAATGATGGAAAACCTTATCAAAACAGTCCGAAAACTGCTCAAACCTAGTGATAACTCCGTCTAGCAACGGGTGCAGGACACATTAAAGGGGGATAATTCCCAATGATATCACGTTGGTAATCATTTTCAAGTTGTCTCCCGCATATTTATTGTCCTTTGACTGATAAAAAATATCAATGCCCCTATAAATATTTTCGACATTCTTTTTTACTTTTCCTCACGCAGTTATCTACTAATGATCCTCGGTAATTAAAACCCACAATGTCTTTAGGGTATATATTATTTCAATCAGCACTGCACGCGCGATCTTTCCGACCGAGGCCGAGTTAATCGACAGTGCGAATGTTCCCGATCTTCGGTCATGTTCACGCTTGGTGATCCCGAACCTCACACCATACTGCGTGTCAACAAAAGTCGTTACTCTATAAGAAACATATTGTAAAGGAAGCTCGGAGTGAAATTTAATGAAAGTGGCCCTGTCTTATCAAAACTCATGACGCCGGAACCAGGCGACTGCTGAGACCGAGAGTGACTTTGGTAAAGAATTCCTCACTGATCACAGGTTTTCAGTAAACCTACTAATATGAGTTTCTGTTAAATTCATGTTCTAGCCCTTCAAATATCGAATTTTATCTAGCATATTTAAAAAACTAGTCCTAATTTCATCTTTTTATTCTTATAGGAAAATGTCTCAAAGATAGATCATGATTAACGCGTGAAAACTCTGATGGGCTACACAAAGGCCCAAATCGCAAGAAAAATCCATCGTTTTCTTCTGTACAATGAATGTTTTTGTACAATGAACATAAGTGTCTTATGAGACCAAACGGACCAAAAACTGCGACGTGTGCTACAGTAAAGAAGAAACCAAGAGCTTGAAGAATTCACCACCCTAATACCACACCCAGTCCACACGGATTTCGGAGACAAACTTTGAGCCTTGAAAGTCAGATTATAAACAGGGAGACTAAGGAGAAACTGACGGTTATGTCAAGACACTGGTGCCGCCATTTTACCCTGGCCAATCTAGTGGAAATCATCATAACAAGCAGTCAATTAACAGCGGGCTCCAACATCTCTATACCAAGTCTGACACGAATGTAATTAAAGTGTAATAACTCATGCCCCCATCCAAATAACAAATGGAAGGTCGCCAGCAACCTGCGGATGGCCTTGGGTTTCCTCCGGGCTCTGCCCGGTTTCCTAACACCATAATGCTGAACAAGGGTTGAAATGCAGCGCAACAAATTCCTGAAACATACCCGTAAACATTCCAACATTGCCATTCAATCATCTACATCTTCGCAACTGATATAACACTGTCCATCAAACACTGTCAAGATATTTCCTATCCCAGAACTACATCCTTTATAGTTGAGTAAAAGGCCGACGCCGTACCACTCTGCACAATGCACAATTGTCTGCAGCATCAGGATTGCCATTGTTGATATTACCTGGACTCAGTGTTTTACAGCTAACAATGCCTTGGAAGGCCTTGATAGGGCCACTGCACACGGTCCTGGCGGACGGTGGCTACACGATTCACACCGCCCCACCCAACAGCGACGAGTGGCCCTGGGTAGGAGAGCCTAACCCCAAGCGCTGGTCTCGGTGATTGCCGGCCCGCAGCCGCCAAAGCTTCCCACGGGCCGGGAGGGTCTCAGTATACAAACACCTTTGGTTACTACGAAGTATGCGAGTCCAGTACGGAGGTTCATTCCTAGATTATTAAGTAAGGAAGCGAATGTTTAGGCACGCATGTAGGACGAACAATAAAACACCTTTGCAATATGCTTGTTTCTAGCCTGTTCACCATGATGGACATTGTTTGGTTCTCCACTATGGTAAGTCAGGCATTCACAAAGCCGTATTGTGAAAGTGTCCTTGGGACTATAACTGAATTCCCGGGATTCTAAACATGCAGGTGCTTTACGCATGACAGGTAGTATGAAGACTCCTAAAAATACTACGGTGAGTTAGGTGGAGGGCGGGGAGTGGGTGTGTTGGTCACGTGGTCTGAGGCCTAACCAATAAACACATTATACACTCGAGGTTGCTCTTGTCCGCACTTGCTACTTCACCACACTGACGTCACCTAGATACGTCCCAGACAAAAGACTAAACTATAATAGATGCACCTCCGACGAGCATATTACCCCCGAGCTCGCCTCGGTCACCTGTGCCGAGCTGTCACAACGCATTTGGAAGTGGGTGTTGTGGCGAGTTCCATAATATTTCCCCCTCTTGGAATAGCACAAGCTTCCTAGCCTAGTTATCCAGGGTGTTTGTATCCTGGGATCCTCCTGGGGCCCATGGGGAGCTTTGCCGACTATTTCTCTATTGGGGGGGCTAAATTAACATTTAAACAAGAATTATTCATATCGATAAATGAATGATCGATATCGAAAAATGACTTATCAGTATCGATAAATTCATTTCTTGAGATCAATAGGCCCTTAAATAAATTATCATTTAAGGGCCTATTATTACAAGGGCCGAGAAATGGAAGCGGTTGTTGATCATCCCTACCTGCCCGACAGTATCCGAGATAGAAGAACGCGTGCAGAAAGGGAAATTATTTGTGTTGCCCACTCGGGATATTACGGACTCAAATGAAATAATTATAATAGGTCTATCTATGACTTATTTAAAAGTGAGGTAAAGGTGCCCCCCCCCAGCCAAGCCTCAGAAATTTCTCACTTAATCTTTCGATCCACAGGATGTCCACTTTTCAAGCAAACTATGTAATAAATTCAACTCTAATATATTCCTTACAACTCTGCTCCAATTGCTCACAATTGTTAAAGACACGTTTTTCACATTTTTTTTTCATCTACATGTTATGCACTAGGTCTACAAACACCGAATAATGCCGCTGAGATTATCATATTTAATAATTTGAATGTAGTGCAGAAGTCTGATCGAGCAGATTTTTTTGGTTGAGAGCTGTCAGATTGGAATATGCGATGTAAGCTATCAGGACCCCGCCTGCATGATACACTCCACCACTAATGTATCCACCATTCTGGTATTTCAAAAATTGTTCATCTAGTAGCAATAATTAATTAACCTCAAATTCATCCTCAGATGAACTGTATTTAAAGGGTATATCTTTTTCGTTTGAAAAGGAAGGGCCTCCAACTGAAAACACAGTCTCTGACTCGTCAAGTATATCAAGAGACTCTCAAGAGGTGGTAAGAGTAACATTCTTGCCAGTATGTTAGCACTTGTCGTCACATATCGGGGATATGCATGGAGCCTTCAGGGGATATAAATTTAATAATTATAATAAAGACATACAAATGTACAACCAAAGGATGGGCGCACCGGCGTGTTCTCTGTCCCTCCTGCACGCCGTCTATTTCTTTTGATCAAGAACGGTCAGGAATAAATAATGCAGGTAGATGTATATCATGCCTAATATATACAGCTTTAATGCCGGGCATTTTCCCATTCTGTCGATTAATTTTTCTTGCCATGAGGGTAGTGTGCCTAACTGCATTATGTAGGATCCGATCTAAAACTTTAAGTTAATGAGAACATACACAATATTCTTTCAGTCGAATGTATCCATTCTGCAATCTTTTCGATATGCTGACACCGGTGATCTGGAGATGTGGAGATGCGGATGGATCCATCACCAAACCCACCAACTGTACGCCTCACCTTAGTTTACGTCCCATCTTTAACCACTGAGATTAGAAAAATTTGAAGACAGTGTCAAAATCAGTTTTATCTTGTCTTATCTCGCTCTGAATAGGTACACTGTACTTGTCGGCACACTTTCAGATATATGAAATACTTTTTCTTTAACTTTTGACACTTGCACCGCACGTTATAGCGATGCCGAGCAGGTGAATGTTCTTCAAATATTGGCTAAAAATAATTTAAAATAAACCAAACTCACTCCAGATGGTTATGTGTGGCTAGTTTCACAAATCTTAATTCCTCTGCATGTTCCCCCGCCCTCCTCCCACCCCCACCCCCACCCGGGATATCTGTTTCCTCCCACCGTAATGTTGGGAGCCGACGTCGCCGTGTTTCTTTGACAACATCCGAATATGTTTCAACTCGACAGGTGTGTATTTTAATAAACTCAGGCATTTCATAGTCCTTCATTATGCGTTCTTGTAAGTGTTAAATTCGTCGCGTTGCACTGCCATATTTAAATCCTGGTGACTAATGATACACCATTACAACACACGTTTGGTCCGTTTCACTATATGACATAGAAAGAAACATTTGCAAAGTTCGTCACGAGCAAATGCAAACGACGGACAAGATCAAGCTCCTAGAAAAAATACATGCTTGATTGTAATTAAATGCAGATTTGCCGTTCGAATTATCATCGTGTGCAATTGTTATATGCAACTAAACCAGCGGATGGTCGTGGGTTTCCTCCGGGCTCTGTCCCGTTTTCTCTCACTATAATGCTGGCCGCCGTCGTATAAGTAAAATATATTCTTAAAAAAACAATCAAAGACATGAATACATATATGCGACCAAATATATTTGTACCATCGGATATTGTTTTGTAGGCACTTTGTGACGTCATTGCTAGCAACCAAAAAGCAACAGAGACTTTTTTTCACCAGGCCATGTTTAAGTGACAAGGTATTCTTTTCGAAATTGAGCAGCTCAGTGACGCTGGAGCAACTCGACCTCACAGAGTCTGTTGTACTTGATGTACAGTGGGATGATGAAATTCCTCAAACCCAACGTGTCAAGGTGATTAGGTGCCTGGATGACCTGTAAAAACAGGAGTGGGACGCCCGCTATTGTCTTCAGTGAGGACAGCAGGTTATCAGAGTAAGTACTAAAATTTCTAGTTGAGTAGTAACTACATATTGTATAGGGAAACAGTCAAACGTGGGTTATCCTCATATTCGCATAAAAACTAAGGCTTAGGTTAGAGCTTAGGTTCCACCGTTCAGCCACATGTAAGTTAATGCATTAAGCTCATGCAGTTCCTGATTAGCTTATTTATTTACTATCCTACTTACAGTGCTTCTTTGCTTGTCGCGAGAACACTGCAGTGTTTCATGCTTTCTTTCAATTTCAGTTGTAATTTTAATGAAATTTATGTGTAGAGCTATTCAGTAGCCAGTCGTGGACAACGAAGCGAATATAGCCCAGAGTGCAAATATTATCACGTACAGTGTACTTATCGTTCTTTTCCATGTAATCACTGTCAGGTGTACATACATGAGGATTTAATGTTAATGTTTTTATTCAGTACATACGAAGGTATCATGAACGACGTGAACAGACAGGCGATAGCAAACGAGGAGGCATACAGCGACTGGACTGGACTTTTGTCATTATGGCGTGCGTTACCCTTTGAGAGTCACTGAAAAAGTATGAAATAAATTAAAACCGCTTATTTGGAAAGTTTCCAGTTTCACTACTTATAAATGTACGTATACCTAAGTAAGGCAACACTCCCTGCGATTCTTCAGCAGACAAAGGTGTGACATCAAAACGACTCTTCGGGTTTGTGTAACGTTTTATCCACGAATGATCAATTCCCCAAAATACTCTACATAAAAAAATCGAGGCAATATTTCACATAGACTTGACTAAAATCTTTCTCACCATTTCTCTAAACTGACAAGTACCCATCTTTGTACCATGTATTATGTGTAAAATCAGCCAAAGCTACCAAAATTGTCCAGCATGCAATCAGATTTGAATAATTATAATGTCAACCTAGGTACTGAAGTCTTCATTCCAAAAACACGCTTATGAATTAAAAGTTAGAAGAAACAGACTATAGTACATTGTGTAACACCAGTCACTCAACTAATGAATCTTATAACAGTGGTAATTAAAGGGTTATAACTCGGTAGAATGTAGCCCGACAAGATTGTAATTATATCATTTTTGGGTGACCAGTAGGTACTTATGACGTAATCTGGCTGTGTGGATATCATTCCGTGGGTTTCACAAGTTATTGCACAAAATCACGAAACGATGGCTGGAGGGACAAGTGGGAGCAGGGTCGTCTGGTGGATGAATGTGATTAGATATAGCTGTAACTACGCTAAAGGTCTTGACTGTGCTACAGAAATGTGGGGCTTGTCCACACTATTAGTGTTTCGTTAACTACATTAACTCTATCCATACACCCACACAAGCAGTTCTGATGATTAGGACTAAGGTTTATATGTTAAAGGTGGTGGCTCATTTCAGATAAAATTCTTCAACGAATCTGGGCATGATCTGGGTGGCTCACGTCGGGAATATTTTGGAATTCTACTGAAATCCATCACAAACTCCCAACTTCTGACAGGTGGGTTCTTCTGTCATTTCTGTGGGCATTGTATTTGGAATGGGCGATTCCCAACCGCGCATTAAGCACCTCATGGTGTGTATGTTGCAAAGGCTAATTTAGGGTATGAAAAAGTAAGAGGCTGAAATTCAACCTGTACAATTCTCTTTTGTTCAGATAATTGATTTAGTACGCTTTTCATTTTAGGCAAATTACACAATGAGAACGCTAGAATGTCAGTGATCATAAAATCAGCAGCGGAATCTCATTCACTCATGACACAAGGTCAACAACATGTTGTAACTATGTGTTTCGTTTTTGGAGGGTGTCTTAATAAATACTTGACGTAACCAATTCGCTGTGCGGTGTAGAAACATTATAGATTAATTTCGGCAGACTATTCAGTTTTTCATCTTAATGTCTCGCGAATACAAGGAATTAAAGGCATGTAAGTCAGCAAATTAAATACCTTAATTTATAGGTATTTTTATTATTGTATATAATATGTACCCTTCCATGTTAAACTACATGCACAGTTTTCCTCATCAAGCGAATACAATTTAAATGTCTACGTGCATACCTGCAGGTTGTGATGTGTTTTTGATCTAGGATAACCCGGTAGCTTGGCCATGGCCCCCAATCTTAGTCAACTTCGAACAGGCGCAAAGCCTTGGGCAGAATGGTGGCATGGATCATTATGCAAGATGGGGCTGCCCCGGCCATATTTGATGACATTGTGCTGGACTAAGGGGTTGCTGGTCTGCAGGCAGTAGATGTGTCTGATATGGAAAGCGTTAAAGATGTGTCCACGAGAAGCATGATTAAAACTGTGAGGCGCGATGGGAACAGTTTCTTTCACTTGTATACGTCAGGTAAGTTTCAGAAGTTTTCGAATTTATTTTAATGTGAATTTGAAAATAATTGCAACAGAATTCATGAATATACAAACAGTTCCATTCTCTTTGCTTAGGACAGTATATTTAGTGCATGCAAACTGATTTACTTTTATTAAATGTGTATATAGAAAGATCTTTAAAGGCGAAGACTGGGGAAGTATTTTGTGGTAAACGAGTACGAATTGAACATTTAAAACCGACCTTCAAATTTTTTTTAGATTTTCTTAGTTCCGAGGCAGCAAATTTTAAGGTAGGTCATAAAACACAATCAATCGCGGATAACAATAACTCCCTGTAAAAAGGGGCGTAACTGTGAAAATAATTTTGATCAATCAGCACGTAGGATTATGTAAAGCCCAATTAGAGGATATGACATGAAATTATTATCATTCTGTCTTTTGAATGTGTATAGCACGAGTTATATAGGCCCCACGGATGCAAATTCAACTCGATTACGGACGGTTGACTTCTGCCCCTTGTTTTGTTAGTGCTCAGACAACAACAAAAAGGTGGCAGGTGACACTTCCCCGGTCTTCTTTAATATA
Organism: Acanthopleura granulata; assembly: GCA_016165875.1. Lineage (NCBI taxonomy): Eukaryota > Metazoa > Mollusca > Polyplacophora > Chitonida > Chitonidae > Acanthopleura > Acanthopleura granulata. Next base: position 35,433,445 of record JABBOT010000002.1, on the reverse strand, counting down.
GTATAGCAAAATGCGACTGAAATTTTCTTCCAAATGCTTTATTACAAGGATTAATATTACATCATTAATAAAGTGAGCTTTCTTAAACAATGTATAAGTCAAGTATGCCGACTATACAAAAGATGTTAACCATGTTTTCAGATCAAAGAGGCGGAAACATTCCAATGTGAAAACATTGTCGATTTTTGGAGTCTCGGAATATACGTCGCCATTTGTGAGCGAAAACCCACGAGAGTGTTGTTGAAGACCTGGTATATCAGAATTCAGCTGTTTATATAACCAAACCACTGTTAGATGATTTCTGGCTTGGAATGGAAGAGGGCCAACTACATTCTCCATCACGGCAAGAACCAGGTATAGTTAATAGGGTAATAGATTTGTTCTGGTAGCTAATTCTTGCATTTCACGTTTTCGGAGTCATGAATCCGGCTTAGAGACATGGTAACACTTTTGGTAACATGGTAACAAATAGCGACCACATTTTTTCACTCAAACGCATTTGTTTATGTTCATATGTAGAACTGGTTGGGTTTATACCCATCACAATGCCCATGGAGTACGAATTCCCTTGCAGTTTATACTCATCACAATGCCCATGAAGTAGTAATTCCTTCACAGGTTATGCTCATCACAATGCCCGTGAAATACTAATTCACTCACAGTTTATACTCATCACAATGCCAATGAAGTACTAATTCTTTCACAGTTTATACCCATCACAATGCCCATGAAGTACTAATTTCCTCACAGTTTATTCTCATGACAATGCCCATGAAGTATTATAATTCCTTCACAGTTTATTCTCATGACAATGCCCATGAAGTATTATAATTCCTTCACAGTTTATACTCATCACAATACCCATGAAGTACTTATTCCTTCACAGTTTATGCTCATCACAATGCCCATGAAGTACTAATTCTCTCACAGTTTATACTCCTCATAATGTCCATGAAGTACTTATTCCCTCACAGTTTATACTCATCACAATGTCCATGAAGTACTAATTCCTCCACAGTTTATACTCATCACAATACCCATGAAGTACTTATTCCCTCACAGTTTATACTCATCACAATACCTATGAAGTACTAATTCCTTCGCAGTTTGTACTCATCACAATGCTCATGAAGTACTAATTCCTTCACAGTTTGTACTCATCACAATGTCCATGAAGTACTAATTCTCTCACAGTTTATACTCCTCATAATGTCCATGAAGTACTTATTCCCTCACAGTTTATACTCATCACAATGTCCATGAAGTACTTATTCCTTCACAGTTTATGCTCATCACAATGCCCATGAAGTACTAATTCTCTCACAGTTTATACTCCTCATAATGTCCATGAAGTACTTATTCCCTCACAGTTTATACTCATCACAATGTCCATGAAGTACTAATTCCTCCACAGTTTATACTCATCACAATACCCATGAAGTACTTATTCCCTCACAGTTTATACTCATCACAATACCTATGAAGTACTAATTCCTTCGCAGTTTGTACTCATCACAATGCTCATGAAGTACTAATTCCCTCACAGTTTATACTCATCTCAATGTCCATGAGGTACTGATTCCCTCACAGTTTATACTCATCACAATGTCCATGAAGCACTAAGTCCTTCACAGCATATTCTCATCACAACACCCATGAAGTACTAATTCCCTCACAGTTTATACTCATCACAATGCTGCTGGTATTCTCTTAATCGTTTCAAAGGAATGTATTTGTTCGGACGTAAATAGCATTCACCTGAACTTAGTAAGTAAATGCAAAAAAGTAAACTCAAAAGTGATCACTGAAAACTGTATCTGTCATTTATTAATTTTCTTATTTATGACTATTCTGTTACGAACCTCGTCTTTAAAATATTGTATTATATTCTTTATTTTTGTTTGTTTTCACGCTTATCAAGGTCTGTGTCTACATATTTTTCTCTGTGTACGTGACAGCCTGCGCGGGAATTCATTCGCGTGTTCTCGAGGCGTCTGTGTTTTTGAGTTGGTGTTGGTACATAGAGCGTACATTCTCGAAAGATGTACCCATATTGTAAACATGTTTACCGACAGACCCATCCAGAATTTCCTTTACGTTAGGCTGTAAATATGAGCGACGAAGTTGTAAAGCTCACAGCCATTTACTTTTGTCCACTTTGAAAGCAGTCGTTTTACTTGTGTCCACTCTAGTCATGTTTGCTCTTGTCTACTTAGAAGGATTTTTGTGGGATTTTGGAGATATTGGCTTACACGCCTTTCGACAATTTTGTCATTTTGTACTCCAGTTTTTGGTACGTAGCACTTTGTAAGCTTGTGTTTCGCCACAGGCTATTTTGTTGGAGACGTTCGTTTGGAGATTGTATCGTTCATTGTCTCTTTGTCTCTTTTCATTCCATTACGGACGCTATTGTCAACCCGTCTGCCCAGGAAACTTGCACCTTGTCGGCTAGTTAGATATCTACCGTCGTCGGCGTACCGGGCCCCTGTTGTTCGTCACTACAGGACTTGCCATCCTTCAGTTCGAGAATTCCGAAGAACTGTGGATTTTATATTTACGTGCACTGACTTGCCCTTGTAACTGTCTGTATTGTTTTGTATATAATTGTTAGTTGTACTATTTGTTTATTTTGTTCAAATATATGTCTTGAACTTAGTCTTCATGTTTCTTTGTTTGATCTTGTGTAAGGCCTATCGCTGTCTGAGACCTGAACCAGCCATTTGTTTATCGTTTTTCCTCTCCGATAGTGGTACCCTTACACAAGCACAGAATTAAGTTATTAGAACATTTGCTTTCTAATGTGGGATTTATGGGTTATGTGGATTCTGCCAGGTTGAATTGTGTCAAAGAGTTTAGTTAAAGTTGTATTGCTAAATGGATGAAAATCCCTCTGAACTTCATTCAAGTAGTTCGTACTTAACAAACAGAGACGAGGTATTCCCTCAAAGACGACTAAGTTCGGAATTATGACCCTTTTGATAGATAAATGAACAATGAACATTGGAACGTAATATTTTCAGCGTTGCCCCTTTTAGAATTCAAAAATTTTAAAATTTAATGTGAATGTTTACCGCTGATATTGTAAGTTTATTCGCATCAAACGTGTGGCCCACTGTTTTAGTTCACAGTTTCATTTTGGCGTGTTTGGAAAAGCGATCAGGCAGTAGGCCCCATTCATGTATCGCTGGACAACAAATAAGGGTGTATGTTTGATTTAGTTTTCATGTTCAACGATGTAAATATGGTGAGTCAACTCCGATCCAAACGAGATTGCTTGCATTCTCTTTAGACCAGTATGGCGTCATATTGCCAGTAAGGTTGTTTTACCACCCTTGAGTCCATTTTACAAAACTGCTACAAGGTTACGCCAAGTGCATTTTACGTGATGACATAACTTTTCATTTTAGGCTGTTATGGACGTTACGCCTGGCAAAGTTGCGACTGCTTCGTGGAACCGGCCCCTGAGCCCATTTGCACGAAGCCTCATAATGTTACGAGCAAATAATTATCATGGTAACCAACACAGAAAGCAATGCATCGCCATTGCATCAACCTGCGCATAATGTTTAGAGGGCTTCGTGTAGGTGAGCCGGGCCTGTTAAACGAAGTAGTAGCAACCTACGCCAGGTATGAAAACATGTGCTTACACTGAAGAGATGAGTCACCTTGGTAGCTACGACTGACGCAGCGTTACGACAGCTTTGTACTACGGGCACCTAATCATTCAAGCGTTGACTTCAGCGGACTTCAGTGAACAATATTGTCCATGACAAAATTTGAAATAAAGCTTCCCAAACGTTTTAGTTTGTGGATTCTTCTGACAGCGCTTGGCATCAGAGAAATGACACAATGAAACGCGAATGGCAGTATAACGTCATGAGCTTTTAAAACAAACAAAGAGACATGCAATGCAAGTTTTACTGTTTAAAATGAGTAGTAAATTAAATTGCCCATATTTAAAGATTTGACCAAACTGAAGCCCGTGCAGTTCCACCTTAGAAAATGTTATATAAATACAAGAGCGAATTATATTTCCACTATAATGTCATCAATTTCTTTTATATTCGTTTTTTAAATATTAAATCGTTTAAAGCGAGGTTGAAAGTCATGACACGAATCTGGAACTATTTCATACTATGAAAATAGTATGATCATAAAACTCACTGCAGATAATAATTTATTTCTCAGAAAAAAATGCGTTAAGAAATTATGTACAAAAATGTGGTTTTGAAGGAAAATTTTCTAGTAAATGGATTGGACTGTCGTGAAACTTATTTGAAAATATAGACAAAATAGAATCATCAAATCCGCTTGATTTTACAAGAACGGTTTTCACTGAGTGGACCATTCATAGATCTTGTCCAAAAAAGTAATTTCTTTACAGCATTGCCGAATATCCCAGCGGTGAAAATGCCGTGAAAACAAATTGTAAAATATTGCTTTAACTTTTAGTACATTATTTTTCAACGCATCTTTTCGAAGTGGGATACAGGTTTGTGCTATTATAAGTTACACTGTAATATTTAAGCGTTCAGAAACTGACACAGTTCATCTTGTAACGTGTAAAGTTTTCTGTCAATGAAAGATAAACTAGACCATTCATCATAGTTTCCAGTGTGTTTCGTTATTCATGCAGGTATGTCCAAACCATGTCGTCGGATGGACACTGTTGCTTGGGAATGTATGTCCTTCTTGTCTGTGACACCTGGGAATTGGTCGGTAGTTAGGCCATACCTCTGTATGTAAGGCCCGTTCCAATGTCCTGTGTCCTCCACCATTTCTGCAGTCGCAGTACCTACTATACATTGCAGCCACAGTTGCTCAGGCGACTTGCTATAAGCGGACCTTAACTTGTGCTTGTTCCATCCACTTTCAATGTTCTTAACCTGTGGTTTATCTCTGATGCAAACACAATCTGCAAAGCAGAGAAGTATGATGAATTTTCAATGCCTAGATGGCCTTCATCTTCCATCTTGTAAAATGTAACATACAGTGGATGGATAACTTCACTGATTACATCTCTCTTCAACCTCTCTATTCGTTGATTACAAACAGATTCAGATGTGAGGTACATGGCTACCTCTCTCAGTTTCCCTGATCATGCTCATGAATAAAGCCACTTCAAAATTTTCCCCGCCGTAATCGGACCTTACCAATGAGAGCACAGCATATGACAGAGTTGCGTCAACTCCTTCATATCAAATTTGATGGGCTAACAACTAATAAAATACTGAAAATGACCATTACTTTATAACGAACATTAACACAGAACGGCAAATCCTGGCAAACCCTGGGTCCAGAAATGGGCATCAATCGCCCAATTACGTCTAGCATAATGTGATAAATGTTGCGTCGGCTAACAGCTATGGGTTGATGGTAAACTCTTTGTATATAGACAGTGGATGTTAACCTCCCTCGGGCACTTTGCCCCACCTTATAAACACTCCGTTGGACATGGTCGGGCTTTGAATTAGTGAGTTATACAAGGACTCAAGATTATAAAAATTATAAAAATTATAGGTCTTCTATGTTCAGACAGAAATCGCTGAGATTGTAGTAATTAGTTCTTGAGAATAATATTTGATACTATTAGTACGGAGAAGCACAGAACCTATACAAGGAGACGAAAATGGATTTCTTTTATCCGTACGCAGCAAATTTTTGGGTTTATAGTTTGAATTAGTCAAAAACTTTTTAGCACTTTTATGTATACAGGGTGACCACTGTATGCAAGGACCGGTTTCCTCTCACCATAATGCAGACAGTCGTCGTAAAAGTGAGATTAGCTTGAGTGTTGAGATAGGCACCCCTTAACAAATAAATAAGTAAATAAACCTTACTAGGTCGCATTTAATTGTGTTAGAGAAATGTATAATTGCCACACAGTGCGTTCATATATCATTTTAGGTGATTGGGCTGTTCAGTAAACTCGTCTAAAGTGCGACCCTGGTTTTCAAACAGGCGTACATAAAGCATTTGAGAAATATTGGCTGTGCCGATTTGATGTTTTGGATTGTTTTCAGTCAAGAAACGGCAATCTGTAGACCAGATCAGGTTGTTCCGATTGATCCGGTTACTGGTATGATTAGATATCTGAGGCTTAGAAGCGTCCTATGTTGCGATTAGGTATCAGCACGTAATACAAGAATGCAAGCAATTACACGATCGTGGGAGTCAAAAAGAAGTATGTATGTGACGCAAGACTCGCGGGAAACATATCAGAACTCGTGGGGACACCCGTGGATCCTGATCCATATAAAATCTGACGCGTGGAAATAATAAACATTCATCATTTCTCTCATTTTCTTTGTTGCCTTATGTTTTTTCACCGATAATTGACTACCTCACAAATGTAATTGTTCATGTTGCTGACTAGACAGGATGTTCTCACTTTTGAACACTGATAACCTCAAAGATATTTCATTAATATTGTATGTTTATTCATTGGGTTTGATTTGTGTGCTGGTTTTAATACTTATTTAGGCCTATTTGTTCCATTGATGTGGTGGCATTAACGCTGTAATCATTTGCATAGGTAAACATGGGAGATGTGAAGGCCGAATTTCAAGTGAATTTAATACACACGGGTCACCTTAAAATAAGATCAACCCTACAAATGAACGCTGTATTTCTGTTCCCATCGTCGTATACACTTCTCTTGTCCTACAGCATGCTTAACGGTGTTTTTCTAAGAATATCTGACCCTATGAATGAAAAGGAATTGAAATGTATACTGGTTTCCGGGCTTGACAATACCCTCCACCAAAATCTCATCAAAATGGCCACCAAATGTTCGCAAACCTATCGATACCTCGATCTGGCGCCAGAAGCAGGCCGCATGAAGGGGGATGGGGGAGGGGGGATAATTCCCAATAATATTACCTTGCTAATTTTACGAATGTTTGACCAGGGGAGAGTTTCATGAAGAATACTTAATGCGAAGTAGCCCTTAGCTGAGTGCACTTCATATCCCTACAACATACGTTGACATGGTAGTTAAGGGCTAAGTGTGCTTCATGAAACAAGGGCCTGGCTGAGTATGAATCAAGCGGTCTTCACAATTCCTTCCACCAAAAATGATGGAATACTCATCAAAGTAGCCACCTTGGCGTTACCTACATCTGGCACCAGTCAAAGCAGGGCGCATTAAGAGGGGATAATTCTTACTGATACTACCTTCCTAATTTTTACGAAAGTTTGACCAGACTGAGTACGAATCAGAATAAGTCTAGAGGTCTTCACAATAACTTCAATCAAAATTAGTGGGAAATCTCATCCAAATAGCCCTAAAACTGTACAAACCCAGGGACGTCTCAATCTAGTACCAGAAGCAGGGCGCATTAAGGGGGGGATAATTTTCAACGATAACTTCGTAATGAATTCTAAATTGTCTCCCTTAGAATAAGGAGTCTTATTGGTGGCATAAAAGTCGATGTCACCATTCATATTTCATACATGTTTTTTTTTCTAATTTACCTGTATTCACTTTACTAGTGAACCGCACTAACTACAACCCACTAACTGACTTTCCGACTTATGTTATTCCAATCAGTATTGCGGGATCCTTCCGAGTTAATCGACGATGTCAGTGGTCCTCACCCGTGCGTTGGCGTCCACGCTTCGGTTATCTCCTAACACCATAATGCATGCCAACAATAAAAAAATTGCACAAGAAACTCTGTATATGAAATTTAATGGAAGTATCTCCCCTTCCACCAATTTATTTCCTAGCTTAACTTATGACACCTGCGCCAGGAGATTGCTGAAACCAAGACTGACTTTGAGAAAGCAGACCTTACTGATCAGTCATAATTCACCGGATTTACAATACACCTCACTTGACCTCATGTTTCACCTTTCCAAAAATGGAATTTCTCTAACCTATTTGTGAAACTATTCCTACTCTCATATTTGTATTGACACAGAAAACTGGTTTAAAGGTAGATCAAGTTTAACGCCTGAGAAACTCAGGCCTGGCCATGCCATCTAGTCCGGCCATGCCATCTAGTCCGGCCATGCCATCTAGCTCGGTCATGCCATCTAGCCAGGTCATGCCATCTAGCCAGGTCATGCCATCTAGCCTGGCCATGCCATCTAGCGCGGCCATGCCATCTAGCCCGGTCATGACATCTAGCCAGGCCATGCCATCTAGCCTGACTATGCCATCTAGCCAGGTCATGCCATCTAGCCTGGCCTTGCCATCTAGCCCTGCCATGCCATCTAGCCCGGTCATGCCATCTAGCCAGGCCATGCCATCTAGCCCGGTCAAGCCATCTAGCCCGGCCATGCTCTGTAACCCAGTCATGCCATCTAGTCCCACCATGCCATCCAGTGGAAGTTTTCATCACAACATGCAGGCAACAGATCAACAGCGGACATGTGCATCTATCTACTTAAAGCCTATTTACAAAGATGGACACGAATGTAATTACAATGAAACAAATGTATATCTAACAGCGCAATAACAAAACAAAATAGCAAAACACTGGTTAAGATAGGTATTTATTCACTGTTTTATCGTGGGCTGTACTTCCCATTATCCACGTGTGGGGTTCCCATTGAGTCTCTCCAGTCCACACTGACCGTGCAAACTGTATAGGCAGTCTGAATAACACTACAGTATCTATGGTTGACCTCAACCATATATGTAAAGGCAGTCTCAATAACACTTCCTGCTGGGTACTTAGATAATATGCTAATGTCGTGTATATACATTTACATACCCAGAACAATGCCCATATATTTGATCAAGAACACACCATTGCGCGAAGAGTTCCATTTGCATTGTACTGCAGTTTCCATTGTTCCCCTTGTCCGTCAAGGTCTGAATAACGTAATACTAAAAAGGGTTGGAGTGCAGCTGAACAAAATCCTGACACATATTGCATTCAACAGTTACCTAGAATTATGTTATGTTGATATATATTTCTAATCTTTATAATTTCATCTAATTCTAGAGGCATGTTACACTTTATCAGTTGCACACGACTTAATAACCTACACAACTAGTTCTTAAAAGACTTCGTATGTCTTCATTGTGTGTTGATTAATTTTGGTGGCTTCAAATTTGTATTCCAGGCGTCGCAGGGAGCCACGCTAACATTCAATCACCCAAGTCTTCACACAAGACATATACCTGTTGACTCACTGTTCATCAAAGACGGTCAACATATAACTTAGCCCAGGAAATGGAAAATGACGAAGTGTCTTGCAACCTTCGTAGGAAAGGGAGATGAAAGGGTTCGGGTTAGATGGGTTTTGGCAATGTTCGGCTCAAATCTCAGGATTTTCTCTCCGATTTCCTCTCTGGTTTCCACTAAAGAAAACATGACGTATATACTTTAAGATTTTTCGGCGATGGGAAGGGTATATTTCAGTTATAACGATATAAATATCCAACATGCATAAAATATAAGCTTCTGCTAATGTATGTAGTATGGCATTTTCACTGACGAACATGGAAATTAACAATAAAACATGGGCAAATTTCGATAACTAGCAGCTATACAACATTTTATTTGTGTTACATCCAAGACACCACGGTAGCCATTGCTCATTCTATGTAAAGATAAATATATCCCAACTGCCCATTTTGTACGAGAGATTATTGAGAATTACAAAGATATTACTCTTATTACCCGGGACACAAGATACGGGATTGGACTCATGGCCGAATACTGATAAGTGCGAGTTCTTTGTGTGGATCCGGCTGTGGCAATGATGAACATCGCTGATTTCTGTATTTGTTATTGTTGAGTTCTCTACGGATATATTGTCAGAATAGTCCTACGATATACCGGTGGAGTCATACAACCTTCCATTTAATTTCCTGGGAGTAGTGCCAGAGTTCTGCTCGTGTAAAACACCAAGAGTACACGCTTGTATTCATCGCTATATGTTAAAGCAAAAACGACGCCGTGCCGCCATAACATGGAGCGATGAGCTTCCAGCCCGGTCAGTTCCACAGTAATGAAGGCGAGACCGCCGAAACTATAGCGCGCATGTCTGTACCTTGGCAGGATATATATGATAATTGGCTGCGTTGCGAGACGGCAGAACTCTGGCACTTCTCCCGGGAAATTAAATGGAAAGTTGTACGCTTCCACTGGTATAGCGACATCCAAATATCGGAGCGACAACGGAGTTCATGTTGGACTTGGCGATTACCAAAACAGGAGGCGAAGGTTTAGCCATGCAAGTAGGACTATAGTAAACACCAAGAACACGCTTTTATTTATTTATGTATTTATTTATTTGATCGGTGTTTTACGCCGAACCCAACAGTATTCCACTTCTACGGCGGCGGCCAGAATCATGGTCGAGTGGTGGACCTTCCGACGTACGGCCGGAGAGGAAGCCAGCATGGGCTGGACTTAAACTCACAGCGACAGTATTACTGAGAGGCCATGTGACATTACGTCGCGCTGGCGCGCTAATCCCCTCGGTCACGGGATTGGTTACCCACTACGTAAGTCTGGCATACACACAGTCACATGGTGAAAGTGTCCTTGAACCATAACTGCATGCCCGGGATTATATGCATGTAGGTACTCTGTGTGCGGGGGGGGGGGGGCGTTGACATCAACGAGTCATGTGATCTGAGGCGTTGTCAATAAACAGGTTATATATAGGTTGTCAGCACATGGTATTTCACCTCACTGACGTCACCTAGATATGCTCCTAACAGCCAGACTATAAAAGACGCACCGACCCGCTCACAACTCGGATTCGACGAGCAGATTTCCCCCGAGCTAGCCTCGGTCGCCCGGCCTAACTGTCATCATGACAGACTGGAAGTGGGTGTTGTCGCGAGTTCCGCAATATTTCCCCCAGTCTTGGAACCGCATACTTCGTAGTAACCTAGGTTGTCTGTATCCTGGGACCCTCCCGGCCCGTGGGAAGCTTTGCCGGCTGCGGCCCCGCTATCACTGAGTTCAGTGCTTGGGGTTCGGCTCTGCTACCCAGGGCCACTCGTCGCTGTTGGGTGGGGCGGTGTGAATCGTGTAGCCACCGTCCGCCCGGACGGTGTGGAGTGGCCCGGGTAGATGTTCATCAAGGCCGGACAGGTAAGTTTAAAGCTATGTCTCACTCCTGTGTACTCTCTGCACAAACATGTATATCTAGGTGATACTGGAATGTAAATGCGCCTTTCCAATGTTACTGATCCACTGGTGGGATTTAACATAGGTAGTGTTGTAACTACCTTCCACCCGGACCGTGTGGAGTGGCCAAGGTAGATGTTCATCAAGGCTGGACAGGTAAGTTTAAAGCTATGCCTCACTCCTGTGTACTCTCTGCACAAACATGTATATCCAGGTGCCACTGGAATGTAAATTCGCCTTTCTCATGTCATTGTTACACTGGTGGCAGGCAACATAGGTAATGTTGTTTCCAATTAATTTAACTACAGGTAAAGAGTAGCATAAGGAACACTGCTTTAAATATGGCGAAACAAAAGTTGTGTGACAAACTGGGTCAAGGCAAGAAAGTGTCTGGCGAAAGATTTGAACAAAAATGTGTACACAGAAATGTTCAAATCAAAAAAAAAAAAAGAACGCGCATACGCACCAGGCAGCACAAAGGTGTATATACGACCAGTCAAGAGTTCTCATGTGGCATGACTGACACAGAAATGCCGACATGATCTCAGAGAGTAGGCCACAAAAGTGACATAGAAAAGATAGAAGTATACATGTCCATGGAAAATATTAGGGGCAATGTAACCGTCCTGTTAGGACCAGGTGCTAGCAGGTATGGTCACGTGGTACAAGAGTACAAGCAATTGCTATTCAGTCTCCGGCTGAGCTGATTTATTGCACTGTACAAGTAATACGTAATGTCTGTTTGCCCACAAGACGTCAAAGTAATTGCAGAAATGAACAACAGACTACACAGCATTTACCCGAATTACCTTAGGCAGGAAAGGTTCTCCATTACACGATCCAAAGCATTAGGTATACGGCCCAAGACTGGTGGGAAACACTTCGGAACTCGTGGGGACACCCAATGTAAGATGTGTGGAAATAAAAAAACATTCATCGTTTCTCTCATTTTCTTTGTTGGCTTATGTTTTGTCACTGATATTTATATACATCAGATCCTCTCAGGTATGTAATTTAATACTTCTACACAGGAGTTTGGATACGATCCTCTCACTTGTGAAGAGAGCAACACAGCTCGAGAATATTTTACTTCACAATATATACAACCATGTCAAGTTACCAGAAGTTCAACCAAACTGAAGCAGAGCCCTATGGGAACCACCTACAAATTTCTCCACGTTGTCCGTAACTTTCTGGGAAGATAACAGCACAACTGGCCAAATCTGGAATGGAACACGCTGGCTCAATTATCAAGAGCTACAAATGGTTTGAATACTAGTACAGTAATAGAAGGCTGTGTTTGGTGGCAGTTCAACATTACAAAAAACACAGCGAGGGTTCTAGTTTGCAGAATGACCTGATAAGACCAAATGCCAGAAAATGATTTAATATTAAACCTAAACCTCGACTATCTTACTCCAAAAGATCAGCTATCTTACTCCAAACGGAGACAGTCAAGCCAAACAATTCTATGGGTATTATCTGTTGTGACATTATTCCTAAATAGCCAATTTTGGGTAACAGGAAGTGATCTAATAACCTGGGTTTCACCAAGACTACAAAGAGTACAGAAATACTTTCAATTTTCAACAGTTCCAAAACTGGCTACATGAGAGATATTAGGCATCCCAGTTGAAACACAAAATTCATGTTATATATCACAACACAGCTCAAGTTGAGTTCAGAATAGCACATTGATCGAATTCTATTTTAATCTGTACAAGAGTTCCAAAAGTATAAACATAATTAGACAATTCTGTGCAGGCCAATATGAACCAAGGATAGTAGCATCAGTTATCTGCAGACACATGATATCAATACAGGACATACAGTAAAAAAAGTCAGGTACTGTCAGGTATTTTTTCATTAAAAATTTCCATGAATTTAAAATTTTTCATTCTTGTAACAAGTTTTTTTTTTTATTTTCTCTCTAAGTTGAAATAAATAATAAATACTCAAGAGAGAGATGATGACAAAATGGTAACGTGATAATAGTTCCAATTTTTCTGCAAATATTTTTCCTTATTCACTACATGTACATGTATTTACATTCTATGATCAAATGAAGCAAAATATTGTGCATGATTTAAAGAGTTCGGAAAATATGGTAAAGCTTAAAAAGTAACAGTAGAACACTTAAGACTTTGACCTGGTTAATTCAGTAACGACTGGTATGTACAAAACGTAACAAAGGATTTCTCTAATTAAGCTGGAGTTATATTTGTGCACTGTCATAATGATCATCAAGTAGCCATTATACGCCTGTGTAAGCTGTAAAGGTGGGTAAACAAGGAACTTTTAAGAGAAGCCTGCAGCACAGCTTCAGGATGAAAATCTACATTCTACCATGTACTAGACACTGATAGTCTAGAGTGGCTAGAGTCCAAGGACCAATGTTTCAGTCCTGCTTTTGGACAAACAATTCACACTGTTCCACATGGCATGAGGATGACAATCTACCATGTAATAAACACATGTAGTCCAGTGTGGCCACTCAACCCACTGGCTAGTGATGTTTCAGTCTTCCTGAGGGACTAAAAACAAACACTGCCAACAAAACAGCCAGTGGATGATAATCCAAACACATGTTAAAATGGCAGTCCAGGGTAACCACTGAATCCATACATTGACAATGTCTTGGTCATCCTGTCAACTCTTACATACTTTGTCATCTAGAAAGCCATGCAGCTGCTACATGGACAACAATCCCACCGTAAATATACACTTTGCCCAGAATAGCAACTGAATCCACTTGCTATGTTTAGTCATCCTTCTTGTAGGCCACCATCGTATCTACCTTATGTATAGTAGTGGTAAAAGACCTCAGACGAACTTCTTGTGAGTTGGCTATAAACTGAGGGCCAGTTTCTCCCCACGAGTCGGGAGTGTCAAAGTCTTTATCTGTGTACACCAGCAAGTCAAACGAACCTGAAACATGAACAGTTAGACATGAAGCAAATATCCCAAATTGAAGTATCACTTAGAATCTCCCTACTTCACATCTAATACCATTCATTATCCTGAAGGGTAACCAAGAACAAGGCCTGATGTGCGACGTGAACTGAATGTTGCAACCAAACCAAAATTGTTAACATGACATATGTGGATGTCAGGTGTCACTGTACCCGGTAATCAGCCGTCATTTACTTCGTGCTCTGCATATTCCTCCAAAACCCTGACTACCGTCACATACACTGTACTTCATGAAAAAATATTCTGGGCAGAGCCTGCAGAAAACCCATGACCATCGGCAGGTTGCTGGCAGACAACATCAATTCAAAATCAATACTACGAAATATGCATCTTGATTAACTTGTGCCAAGTTTTGTTGAAATTGGACAAAGACTGTAACAGTAGACGAATAGCATTATAAAACAAATGCTAACATATGCTGGATGAACAGACAGACAGATAACTGATCATCGAAATGAAACATCAATACTACAATTTATGTATGTTGATGTAGTCTACATATAAACCAATTCAAGTTGAAATCAGACAAAAACTGTATATATATATATATATATACAGTTTTTGTCTGATTTTTTTTTTTTGTCTGATATATATATATATATATACAGTAGGACAGACAAACAACCTATCATTGAAATTAAAAATCGATACTAGGAATTATGTATCTTGTATTCTACACTTCTACTGAGTTTCACTGAAATCTGACAAAACTGCTGGAATAGCGTTTTGAAGGAAATGTTACCATGGTGGATGAAAGGACATACAAATGGACAACCTATCAAGGGAATGGAAAAACAAATTTTGTGTCTTGATGTAGTCTGCAATTGAGTAGCATTCTGAAGGAAAAGTGAACAGACCCCACACAGAAAGATGAAGAGACGATGTACAATTTGTTAGTACATAATCTCTTTGACCAGAAGTTAAGTATCATGTATCTTGAAACTTGGAGTTGAAAACTCAGAAAAAAAATAACTGTGTGGACAAATGAAGGACCTACTGCTTTCCCAATCTGACAACTTACAGGCCTCTGTCAGGAGAGGTAAAAATGTAACTGTAGCTGTTATCTGTCGTATCACATCACAAATCTCCTTTTTGATGTTTTTTTCAGATTTCTCTCTTGGCACACTATAAGAAAGCAAGAAACACAATTTGTAAGTTATCATTTAGAATGGTGATATAATTCTTCAACTTTTCCACATGTTTACAGGATGTTTATTCAAGCGTATTCTGAGGACATTATTATGTGTAGACTGAAAAAATCACGCTTTCGGTAAAATCCTGAAATTGGTTTACCAATATAGTTTTGTCTTCCAAATCAAATTTAAAAAAGTGTGTAAATCACACTGAAAGCTGCTCTTTCCCATGGGCTGTGGTACATTAATAAATTTCAAACAGTTAGCCTTGGATATAAATCCAAATGAATGACAGAATTTACTCCAGATTGGAGATTGCTGCCAAACTAGCAGAAGATAATGTTCCAGTTAGCAGTAATTTCTCTTTCACAAAATGGTCATTACAGACAATACCTGTTCTCTGTCACGCTTTTGTCGCATTCCACATCAAACTGCCATCTCTCCAAAACCTCTTTGGTGTCCACACCAGTGATGACAACCACAAGCTTCTTTACGGTCATTTTATACAACCACTCTGAAATTCAGATCCAGGTACTTTGAGCAGAGGCCAGGCATGCAGGACAAGGCTGTCATGTTATTCGATAAGGTGGTGTGAATGTGTGTACATCTCACAAGGTTGCCTGCAGCAACAGTCACTCATTTGGGATTTATTTTATACATTTCTCTCTTGCTCATTCGCTTGGTTATACTGTACTTCTTCAACCTTTTTGCATGTTTGCAAGGTGTCTATTTAAGCACATTCTGAAGGCATTATTCTGTTTTGACTTTTAAACTTATACTGTTTTGTGAAGCCCTGAAACTGGCCAATCCAATCAATGCAGCTTTGCCTCTAAAATCAAATTGAAAATGTGCATAAATTGCACTGAAAGTTGCTGTTTCACACTCAAAAAGGTTGAGGAATTAGGGTATACAAAGGGCAATGATCATCAACAAAAACTTTAATGTATGTACAGATTGGCTGTACCACAGTTGTATTGTCCTGAATGTGGCATAACTACTGACCGAACAAGTTCCCAACAAAAATAAAACAGATGACTTAAATAAATTAAACTTCTAATGAATAGTAATTATCACTTTTATCAATAAACTCTCACTCCTTGATATTGTTCTTAAATCTGTTTACCTTTAATATGGCCCAAAACTTCTACCAAATACTTCTTGAGCACCTCATCATTTGACACAAGTAGTGTTAATCCATATTTCTGTTCTCTAGAAAACGTTTCTGGTGGATAAATTCCTCGCTGGTAGAGAATGCTGTTTATTCCATACTCTGGAATACAAACATTTTAGTTTTGCCAACATAACAACAACACAGTGAAGAAGTTTTCCATAAAAAACATTCAGTAAGACTGCAGGCCATGGTGTAAAAGTAAATCAAGCATTGTGCCTGAGACGTTTCAATATCTGCAATTCTTGCTTGATCATTGCTGACTGAGAAACATGCAGATTTGAAAGGTGAGACAGCGTCTAAATATGGTTAGGAAAAATACTGTTTTGGGACTGTCTGGCTCCTTAAAGGCGAACAGTCCCGGTTGATATGGCAGTATGCCCTTTTGTGCAGCAATCAACTGTGCTATCACACACCAAATTACAAAGGGATTAGTTTTCATGCTTTCCCATCAGTCCCCTCCCTGCCACGAAAATGGATACTTGCCATGTGACATGACCATTTCAAACCGAATAAGCACTCTATATTATGCTCATATGATCCGGTATAAAGACTAAAAGCACTGTGCCTCAAACCAGAAATGCCACACTTACATCATGTATATTTGGCACCCTAGTGCCATTCTAGGGCAGACCAGCGATATGCGATTTTCCTTCTCAGAATTTGGGGGGGGTTAAAGTTATTTTTATTTTCTACAACTGAAAATACTCATCAGATGCATTTTTTGTTTGCATCATTTCTTTATATCACCTACATAACATTCAGTTAAGTAAAGTGAAAAATAGAACCGGGACAGTTCACCTTCACCGTTAGTTTGAGACTTCTCAGACGTTGGAATTTGCATTAAAAAAAGTCGCAGTCAACAGCAATGCTCAAATGAGCCCATTCCAAAAATTGAATTTACCCATGTACTTGTATGGAAGCTGTCTTGAAAACACGCCAGTACCTCACAGCCCATATGCTTTTTCCTTAGAAATGATACTTTACCGAACTACCCTTACAACATTATGTGTCGCAATTTGAAAGGAATGTGGTATGACGTGGATTTGACGAGTGAGTAGTATGTGGAGTGCTTACATGCTGTGCAAACTGTTAGTCATCACATTTTTTGTAACTACGAATCTCGGACATGGAATCTGAGCATCACTGGCGCCCACATTATTTCTGATGCAAATTTTAATGTCTGAACAATTTCTGACTACTTTAACATTGCACCATTAACAGCTGGTTAAGTAACCCCAGATGTCCACTTCAACCCTCTCTCCATACTGGGCGGATGCGGTATCAAAGCCACAGCAATAAGCAATGGTACACCTTTTCTAATCAACATGTGCTGTCCCAAAATAGTGTCAATTGTGGTTCTTTCCAATCAGTTCGGCCGAACACACAACACCCCACATATATTCCACCCTGCAAAGACAAGTCTGCCCCGTCAGTGTCATTGCTGGAGCAGCAGTCGTTTTCAGTTCACCACAATTATGGGTTGAAATGGTGTAAGGTGTACCATTGCTTGCCGAATACCCCGTCAGCCAGAAGAAGGGTTGAAATATCCACCTGCATGGGGCTACTGTTTAGGTGAGAGTCCGTGTTTCCTGTCATTATTTGCCATTGACCTACCTCTCAGTTTCGATAAGCTGACGCCATATCGTGACGAAGACAGGGTCTTCAGCTTTACTACTCGATTCCTGGACATATCCTTACTTTACCCGTGAAACAACAACAACGTTCTGCTGGAGTGGATATGAAAAACTTGCAACTTTTATGAGCAAAATGACATTTACGCCACCAGAGAGTATGCGCATGGTCAGAAAAAAACAAAAGACCGCAGCCGAAACACTTACCAAAGAACTCTGCAACAATATCAGTCGATCCTCTCAAAGTGATCGCATTCTTGGATGCAACTTTCGTACCCGCCATCTTTTTAAAGCCGCTATAGTATAGAGCGCCACCTGTTATCTAAAAGTAATACATTTCCAGGGGAGACAACCATTGCTCGCAAAACCGATGCCTTTGATCTTAAAAGTTAAAGCAAATACATCCCATTTTTACATAAGCCTTGCTGAAAAAAAATAAATGAAATAACTAAAATCCTGAACTACGCCTGCTTTCTGAATTATGAATTGCTCACGAAAAAGGTAAAAACAAATACCGTTTAACTGTACCGGTACCTATGTCAGCGTGCTTTCCTTCAAATAAGCAGTAGCATATGGCGTAATCACTTATAGTTTCCAGAACCTATAGGATGGTAATATCATCCAGGCACATTGGCCTACTCTGGTTTCGTTGGAAAACAGGACATTGCTTTACTAATATTCGTCATCATCTACGTCGAATTAACCCAAGGGGCTAGGTAACATGCAATGCTGAAACCAGGATTCCTTATCATGAAGTGTGGCAAATGTTTCTGTTGTGGAAAATGAGGATGAGAAACAACAACAGCTGTTTTTCTGACCGATTGTGTTTGTCTCTATACAGTTATCTCAATGGTATCGTTCGAATTCAGATTGGTACATGTCACTTAATGGGTGGGGTGGGGGAGGGGGGGCGTTGTTGGTTCAGTGCTGTTGACAGTTGACATGTCATGCTAATTGGTGCCTGACTCTGAGGTCTTTGCTTCGAAACCCGGAATGGTCTCAGCCAATTTCAGCACTAGAACCTGTGCTATCTCCACAATGTGCAATCACCGATAGCATTAATACCCTACTGTTATTGTTCGAATTGTTTGAAATTTTGGAGAAACAAGCTATACTATCTTGCAAGGTGCCGCACACACTCATTATCGAGCATATTGAAAGTACCTAGTTGTGGTTGTTAAATGAAGTATTTTAATCCATCTGGAATTCAATGAAAACTGAAGTTTAAAACAATTAATGCAGCGTGAAGACAGAATAAGGCAAAGTTTAACTTTAAAGAAGGTGACGTCACAGCATAAAGGGACCTCACTGTGTGGTCGTAAAACTCGAGTCTCAAAAGTCGTTTGAAAAGCTTTTTGTTGGTTTGTTGGCTTGCTAGTTTGAAGACATGCTGAAGACACCAGACACGACGCCCCACCCACTCCCATTATACTTACACCAGTCCGACCAGTCCTTGACCTATTCCTCTTCTGGCGAGTGTCAAGCGAGGTAGGAATTCCTAATTTCGGGAATGCACCCCGGATTTACCAGTACGATACAGACGCTGTATACATCTGACGCAACGACAGCCTGTCGTTTATTACGTATTACAACCCATACATGTGCCTAAATAGATTTACATTCGTAACTTTACGTTCAAGGTAAATATTTAAGTCAGTGGTGATGATCATTCATATCATATTTATAACAGTGATTTGTAACAATATATAACAATGATATCAGTTTTCATCTTGACCACATTTTCCAAACAACTGCATAAATGACTTTTTTGCCTTTGAAGGTACATGCAAATTTATTACACCAGGTGACAAATCGTTCAGTGTCAGAGTTCTGTTAATTATTTCACACTAAAACATCAGAAAATTTATTTAGACAGAACTAAGCACTAAGGAGTCCCGTATACAACCTGTTTAATGTTGATGAAATATGTTGCCTCTCGTACACAGCCGAACAATATGGTGTAAAGCCTCACAACAAAGAGTCCAGTCTAGCTGGATAAAGTACGAAAGTCCATGAAAAGCTACTCGTAGTTGTTCCCGGTAGTGTTTCACATGTTTTCAATCTCCCTCACATTTTTTTTATTCAGCACGCCACACTTTACAACACCCATGTTTTTCACTATTGCCGAGAATACATGGTGTTATGAGGTGCACAAGAGTCAAGCCGTGCTTTAATATGTATTTGATGACATAGTTTTTAATACCTAAGCCCCACCCAAATTTCTCGGAATCCGCCATCTCTATCCCATGCATACTTTCCCAATATTCTCCCAACAAAGAGTAAGGGGGAAGGATAATATTTATTTAAAATATTACATATTGAATACTTTTCTACATGTATAAGTAAGCGAGTTGTTCTCTTTATGTTACAATGGGAACGCAGATCGTTGGTTTCCCAGAAGCCGGGGCCTCATCGCTCTTTTCCACATGCACCGGTCAATCAGAAAGTCGGTCCACACGTCCGGTAAAATCATTCTCAGCAACACAGCCACCTGGACCAAAAAGAAGAAAACAACAAACATTGTCAAAAATGACATTCCTTGGATGGGCGAAGTGATGTAATAAAAGACAGCATTTCAGGTACCACTTCTATATCTGTAGGCCTATACCCTTCTTTATCATCTCATTTAAATTCGCTCGTGTTGCGCTTAGATATACTGCCATGAAGAAAAACTTGTGTTTGCTAGAAATGCACAGTGCTTTACCGAGTTTGCCACCGTAAGGCTCTACAAGGTTATGATAGAATCTGTTTTGAAGTGCAAAATGTTCTTACCTTCATCTTATCGTATAGGCCCTTTTCGCCTCCTATCAGGTATCGAGTTTTAGGGTCCTCTGACAACAGAGCGTCCTCCATGGCATCAATGACTACAGCAACAGAGCTGGGCGACCTGGCGATTCCCGAACCAATACAAGACAGGGTGTCAAAGTGATAATCTTTCCCATAATCCTCTTGGACTTCCCTGGTTGCCTCCTCCCACATTGTGTCCATTTCTTTCTTTATCCTCTCTAGCTGTTTAACAAAGCAAAATTCGTTCGTTATGATATCTCTGTGTTGGATTTTGAATACCGTAGAATTTTCTGTAGTATATATATACTCCCTAAAAACAGATGTGGGCAAAATTGCTCACCCACGATGACGTGTATAGGTGGTCAACAAAATGGTGTACCGTTACTCTACTGATAATCCTGCCTACTATTGTGGTTGGGTCCCTCTTGTGGACGTCCCACTGAAATTATAAGCGTTCTTGCCACAGTGATGTGTACCACTCGTATACACGTAGTTTTCAGAGTGTATATATTTCACAAATTTCCCTAAAAAATGACGTCCTTCTGATGATTTTTATTCATCTCAATGATTATTTTCGAATTGTCCATATTGTAAGTTTAACATTAAATGCGAAAAGGGACAGACACAACAGTTGGCTGGGAGGAGTTTTTTAGACACTGATGATCACGATGTTATTATTGTGCTGGGTCTTTATATATCAATTTTTTTTAAATCTCCAGTGACAGTATAGTTTACCGTTTCAATGGTGAACTCCACCGATAGGCCCCCGTAACATAGCCCATTTATCATATATCCTGCCTTGCGATAGCCGAAAACATTCTGGAATATACTAACACAACCCTGTCATTAGTCCCTATGTTTTTATTGAAACTGATCACATTTTTAGCGTTTTTATGAGGCAGTCCCACCTATGCATCACTACATAGTAAGTAAGTCTTCATTTCAAGTGTAAAATTCCTTGAAACTTCCGCACACGTACATTACTACCCTTCAGAATGGATGTTGAACCCCCGAAACTTCACGGTTCTATGAGGATGACCTTGGCGTTCCATTGTCTCATCTCTACCCGGAGGACGTCGGAGAATCCTTCCAAGGCGTATTTACTCATGGTGTAAGGAGCCCTCTGAGGAAAGCCCACTCGGCCATTTACGCTGCTTACGTTTAGAATCCGACCTGTTGAACAGTTATCCAAGATATTCAAACCTTTACATAGATGGCCAAAGAGGAGACCAGTATGGCAGTACTGAGGTATTCTTTGGTTAGAACTGTATGGTGGTATGCAAGGAGTCGGTCATTTATACTGAGGGCATCGCGTGTTCGAATCCAGGTCTTGCTTGAGAGACTGGGGGTTTTATATCGGTGTGTCAGGTATACGTGGCGAAGTATTGAAGGCTTTCCCAGGGATGTATTTTCCTCTAGCATTTAACCTGACTGCCAGCATAGTGCACCAAAACACTAAATGAACATCTAATTAATAACGGAAATACACAATCCACTTTACCTCGGTGTAAACAACACACAGGCTCGTGAGTCATTTGCTAGGGAATAGTATCAGCTTTGCTGTGAGGGAAAAGGGTTGCCGAAGGGAAGAACTAAGTTGAGAATCCTAAGAGTTATATAGGTGCAGTGAAATATAACAAGAATCCATAAGCATACATGGGTAACGCTGATAGAACATCAAGCGCAAAAAACACCACCTTGTTACCTATTCGAACAGTCAGTAAAGTGTTCTCCTACTATTTTAGCTAAGCAGACTAGCAAACCGGTGGTAAAGACCACAATTGCCACAAAATGTGATGGTCTAAAAACGACAATCTCTCTTTCACCCATGCAGTTATGCCACCACGATTGGAGTGATGCGACTGATCGAGCGATCGTAACTACATAGGCGAAAAAAAAACCAAAAAAACAACAAATCACTAAACATTGCCCCTTTTCGAACATAACATTTATGGTTTATGTGAGATTGTTACCTTTGGAACGTCTTATCATCGGTAGAAATGCTTTTGTCACTCGGACGGCCCCAAACATGTTTATATCCATGATTCGTTTATACATATCCATGGTACAGAGCTCCACCTCTCCCAAAACGTTCTGACCTGCGTTATTTACCACGCCCCACAAACCTGACGATCAGTCAAAATATCGAAAGTGTTTGAATCACAGCACACACACACACGGCGCTTTCAGTTAAAATACTATGTGTTTAAAGCAACACTTTAAAACATTAATATGTTTGGTGACAGTGGAAGTGCGAGACCTGTTGTTAAAGCCTCGTTAAGTACATGTACACGTGTATAAATTTTCCCATAAACCTACTAAGTTTTCCCAGTACTAACTCAATAACTGATCAAATCTGTTCCTGTTAATGTTTGATCTTACGTTTAAACGTTCTTGTTGGATTTATATACAACAGTACGGTAAGGGCATTGTTGTGAACTAGCGCGAGAAGTTGAACTAGATACCCCCATTTCCCAAATGCTCCTTGACATATTTAGCGGCGTCTGCAACACTGCTGTCGGATGAGATATCAAGCGGTACGACGTGTAGGGAATCCCCGCCGGCTGCCTTCAGGACCTGGGCCTCCTCATCATCGGGGCGGTAACATCCGGCAAACACCCGAAACCCCAGAGACACCAGACGGCGGGCCAAGGAGTTACCAAACCCTATAGAGACAGACCGTTAGATATTTCTATATTCGTATTTCTGTACAATATGTCTAATTTCCTAAATTGTTTTGAGAATAAGACCGTATAGATGCTACGTACAATTTTCTATACCTGTTGAATTTGATAATTGATCTGGATAGACCCTACCTTATGAAACTGGAAAGTCCCGTGTTGCCCTAGAGCTTGGCTTGCTGCATTCTATAATGCCCAAGAAGATACGCCGAACTTCGTGAAGGCAAAGATTATCACCATACTCAAGAATTTTTCATTTATACGATGGTGGTCAGTTCTATTTATCGACGAGGCTGGAATACCCCTGCTGGAGTCTTCAGTGAACCCAAACCTCTTCTCGATCAAACGGTCATATATACGAGAACCATCAATCGCCCTTTGTCACCAAGGCCCATACCAATAGTAACGTTGGTGGAACGAATCCAGGCATAAAAGTACTCCGACTACTGACAACACCACAACAAAACACGCAGCGACTGATTGTTTGGTTGGCTGCCGATTAACTTAGCTTTTCTATTTATTTATTATTTATTTATTTATTTATTTGTTTATTTTATTGGACTTTTTATCTCGTACTCAAGAATATTTCACTAACAGGTTGGCGGCAAGGCATTATGGTGAGGGGAAACCATTCGCAGGTTGCGGGCAGACCTTCCCTTGTGCGAACGGAGAGAATGCCTTTACTCACAGTGAGGCGACCGGGTCATTGCGTTGCACTAGCGCATTAAGCCGCTCGGCCACTTTCATCATTATTTCCGTCATATCACGACGGTGTATCCTTACAGAAGGTGTGACTCATGCAGTGCCGACATATTTATCCCGCTGTCTCACTAGATCGCTATGCCGAAGACACCAGACACCACACGACAACCCATCCAGTCACCTTATCCTGACACCTGGACGACCACTACCTAGTCTAATCCTCTTATACCAGAGAGGTGGTGTCAAGACTGCCGATGTTAGAATCTTAGGTGCACGTACGGCTCGATTGGGGACTGAACCTCCACCTACCCACCTTGCCTTCGGGTTACTCATACACCCACGAGTTATACAAGTGAGTGAAACACACTCATTTCCTTCACCGTGCAGCTTACCCATACCTGTGTCACAGCCAGTTATGAAGACACTCTTGCCCTCCACTGACACTCGCCCTGTCAGTGCCCTCTTCAGCATTCTGTAACCGCAAATGGACACGCCGACGACGAGAAGGACGATGCCGACATCTTGTAGCGGTACGAAGAACGCCAAGAGGGCTAGCAGGGAGAAGAATGCGACCTCCGCGACCTGGTGCAGCATTAACCCCTCTGTGGACGGCATTACCATATGGTAGACTGCGAACACATACAAACCGTATCAGTAGCGTGTATTTAAATCGTTCCATGAAAGACAATGCTGTAATGCTGGCTGTATGTGGAATCGTATCTAATCTTGGATGGTAAAATAACGGATACGCCGTCTGTGTGAGTTCTCATGTAACACGTCATCCCAACGAAACTACTCTGAAGGTCTTTAAAACTATAGTGAGGCCTGCCTGCATCGGATTTATCCGATAAGCATAATACGCACTAAGCTTGGTCGCGGCAGAAGTCCAAATTTCTTTATATATGTATTATGATTTGCCTTAAAAATTAAAACAACTTTTGTACACTATTATTCGTGTCCACGAGCAAAAAATGCTTCTCAGCAAATCCAGCAAAAGTGAATCATATAATCGACTAGCAAATTTCCAAAGTTGTTCGTTTTTACTAGTGATAACATACTAAGGAATGTTAGGCAAACCGCTGTCGTTACCACGACACACTGCACCCACCTGTCCATTTACCCAGTTTACCCAGACGTCATCAGGTCATTGCCACCACACTGCCTCTTGACCGCCTACATTTATGCAACCACACATTGCTGACCTATAACTTCCCTTAGATATCAGAAATGTCTTACTTTCGCGACCTTAACAAGAATTTATGCGTTTCATTATATGCTCAACATAGTTTGTGGTAAGGTAACACGTTGTCGTTTGAAGCAGACACAATGACAAAGAAGCTATGTTGTATAGATGAAGCCCATATGTATGAATGAACCCCTCAATGAACTCATCCATGGATTCCATTTTATTCATATGTTCAAACAAGCGCGCTGAAATAAATTGTTATATTATAAAATATTACATCTCCGTCGGAAAGAGCAGATGTAAACGAAGAGTAGGTTGATTCAAAGCTTGTCTCAAATAAACCGAGTCTTATAGCAGTGAAGAGGAAAATTAAACACTGTGCCATGTGTAAATTAGCCGAGAGACTACAAATTCCTCAAGAGTTGTTCCTGCTTTCTAGAGTTGAATATCTGCAAAACAGATATTTGGAGATTGTCGTAGTTTCGGTATGTATATAATGAGGGATTACTTGCTCCCTTGAAAGAGAAAATTGGTAAGTTACATGGTGAAATGCGGTGGATAGCTTCTTGTGACTGGTGTCGTGTAAGTAAAGTAATCTTGAGTATGGCGTCAAAAGTAATCACTTAAATGATCATAATCCCTATAAAAATGTAAACAAATGGGCCTTTGTGATCACTAAGCCTTCAGTGCTCATTGAGATAAACAGTATAAAAGTGATTTTGACATAAACGGTATAAAAGTGATTTTGACATAAACAGTATAAAAGTGATTTTGACATAAACGGTATAAAAGTGATTTTGACATAAACGGTACGAAAGTGACCATAAAATCAGTCACCAAATAGGAATTTATTCCCACAGACGTTTTCCACATATGTTCTAAGAATGTTTTAAAAATTTTACAAAGTTTCTAAATAGAATAAATAGAAAATACATAGCCACTTAATCATTTGGTGGCACCGCTTTGCCTTGTAAGCCTCCAACAGTGATGTCACATCGTTAGTAAACAAGTACCATCGGTACTAAACAAGGTCGCCCAGTTCTAAAGATAGGTGTACGTGAGAGAGTATAACCATTTGATAGAGAAAAATAGTAATAAAAACACCAGATTTATCCCCAAGTCTCGGCTTTGTTCCATTTTGTCAGGGCGAACTTCGTGGGAACGTAGAGCATCCTCTTTCAGTTTCAACGGTCCTTTCCGTCTTCGTCACTACCTCTGCCTGCATGGGTGGTTTGGTTGCCAACTCACCCTGACGAATTGCTGCAGAATCTTTCCCAACACGTGCAGGCATTGTGAAATAGGTACTCAAGGGTAAATTTATAAGTTGGACCAACATGTTTGATTCTTAAAATAACGCCAAGGTCTGATTTATTGCAGCGGTGTTTGTCTATCCAATGTATGCCTGTATGTATGCTTAGGTGTTACCTCGTACTTAACAATTTTTCCGTCATGTGACGACGAGGAGTCCTTAGTAATATAACTACTCTGTCTTCTTGTGGCAGGGTGAGTCCATGCCGCCAAAGCTCTGTGGCCACCAGACCTGGGGTTGATCCCGGTTCTTCCGACCACTCTAACCACTAAGCCAACATATCACGTGGTGCTTTCAAATCTAATGAGTGGCCAAGTCCATAAGGGCTTCAACAGCTTGGCTCCTGTGAATTGTCCGATATATTCCCAATGTTAAAGTCCGTCTTCTTGGTTTTTAAAACTTTACCGAAGTTTTAAATCTCTTTCTGTGACCAAATGTCAATGAGTCAACATTAGCAGTTGCAAACAGACATAAAGTGCCACATATATCACATGAATCTACCGCTAACAAGGCAAGTAGTCATGAAACGTCCAGTGACGGAAAGGGTTTCTGGGCGAATGAAATATCAGAAACACATCCTTTTTTCAAAGACGCCTCTCTTACTTACAAATGAGATCACCATTTGCCGTAAACATTTAACACTACTGTATTAATAAATGCATGTAACTGTTTGTTATCTGAGTGTATATGACAACTATCACATTGTTGTCAATGCTCTTTTCTCTAAGGAAGGAGGCATCTTGCCAGATATCCGCTAAAGCTCCAGACCTAAAGGCTGCATCCCAGCTAAGGTCAACTACAGTTGAGCGTGCGTATTACCTCATTGGTGATGAGCCATGGTAATAAAATCTGATTTTGTCAGAAACTTAGACTTGTATGAAACAGCTGTACAGTAATAGCTCGACCGTGTTACAGTGAACGTTTTATTATTATTATTATTATTATTATTATTATTATTATTATTATTATTACTATTATTATAGAGGTACGCTCTCGTTTGGGAAAAAAAGAGTTCACTTAAATCCAGATAGGAAGCATTCTGAATTCATCTTGGAGTCAATACAGCTTTTTGAAATAAAGCAGATTGCTTAAACAATGCAGGATGCTTAAAGTTGTTAAAACTTGTTTTTCGTCTCCACTTGAAATATTTTATGAACTTGCTTAAGGCAGAAAATCTCTTAACGTCTTTCCAGAGCCTTGGGTTGGTGTTTCTTGGGCCAAAGAAAGCGCTCAATAAGGAAATCTGTCACCACGTCAGGTAAAATCACACTCAACAGTGTCACCGTCTACAAAAAAAACAACATAGTCATGAATGTTACCTATCCATCTTTGGTAAATCGTTAACTTCGTTCTTCTCCTATTCAGAAGACATGTCTATTGCAGATATATTACCTAGTCAAAGCATTTGATAAAATAATTATTGACATATACTTCACAGATTTCTGCGTCTTTACATTGTCGAAAAAATAAATTAGATGTGACTACCTTGTAAGTGTCAAGTATTTGGTTGCTTCCTCCTATGAGGTACCGAGCTTTAGGGGCCTCATTCACCAGAGCATCCTCCATAGCATCAATGACTGGGGCCAGCGAGTTGGGGGCACTGGCTGCCGCCCCACTGAGAAGAGACAGCACCTCAAAATGGTAGTCTTTCCCATAATCCTCTCGTACTTCCGGTGTGGCCTCTTCCCACATAATTTCCAGATCCCTCTTCATCCTATCTCTCTAAGTGGCGGCAAAAAATAAACGCTAAGTTTATATTAGTTGTCAAAGACTATATGGAAATACTTAGCACATCTTCGGAAAATCTATTAAAAAATCGTACACAGCAAAGCCATTGCGAAGTACATCCTTTTTACAAATTTCTATTCAGTGAGATACGTACATTGGCATTTTTCAGAATGGATGTAGTTCCTCCGAAGTTTCCAGGTTCTATAAGGATGACCTTGACCCCCCATTGTCTCATCTCTATCCGGAGAACGTCCGCGAAACCCTCTCCAGCGTATTTACTCATAGTGTAGGGGGCCGTCTGTGGGACACCAACTCGTCCTTTCACACTCGTCACATTCAAAATGCGGCCTACAAAGTATACCGATTGTTCTTATTCAATCTTTGGGACGGTGTTTGCATGACAATAGACTTAAATTCGATTTATTTTTTATTCGGCATTAAAATATTTCATTCTTGTTATTAAGGACAAACATGATGCCCAATGCTTGCAATACTGACCTTTGGAACGCCTGATAAGTGGCAAGAAGGCCTTTGTCACGCGGACGGTTCCAAACATGTTAATGTCCATGAGCCGTTCATAGATGTTCATGGTACAGAGCTCCGCCTCCCCGTTTCCGTCCTGACCTGCGTTATTCACGACGCCCCAGAAACATCCTTAAAAGACATGTTAAAACTTGTATGAATCCAGTGTGTCTATTTACCATACCGTTAGTTCTAATACGTCATTTGGCAACTTCAATTACCCAGTGGAATATGGAAATATCGAAGTTCAAACACCTTCCAATAAATAAGTGCCCCCTTTTTTAATACAGTAAAACTGCTCTTTTACATCCTTTCAAATCTTAACAAGCTCAAAATCTTTAATCCTATTATGCATCATTTGATATCCTTTTTTCGTATCACCATAGTTACCGGACATGTCACAGAGCTTACATACCTTCGTGTCCCAAGTTGGAATTGCGACAAGGTTTTTAAGGTAATGTAACTAAATATATGATATCTTTCAGAAGGTTGGATTTTCCATCGTCAATGAAAAATAACAAATACTTAACGTTTTTTATCAGTGAAGCCAGTCTTAACAGAATACAATGACAGTATTTTCTATACACCGATAAGATATACATAGGCCCTACCCATATTTCCCAAATTTTCCTTGACATATTTGGCGGCGTCTGCAACACTGCTGTCGGAGGAGATATCAAGCGGTACGACGTGTAATGAATCCCCGCCCGCAGCCTTCAGGACCTGGGCCTCCTCATCATCGGGGCGGTAACATCCGGCAAACACCCGAAACCCCAGAGACACCAGACGGCGGGCCAGGGAGTTACCGATCCCTACAAGAGAACCAGGTTATTCAGCAATATATTTTAACAAGATTTATCATTTGCAACGAACTCTGCTTGAAAGGATTAAAAGTTTAACTATAATTCATTTCGGGGGGGGGGGGGGCGTCTATAATTGAAATATTACCTCCTAAATCCCCTCATGGAGACCTCTATTTCAGGAGAGATAACTTTATTATCAAAAGTTTTTGTTCATATGGCCGTAAATCTGTATAAGTTGAATATCTCCAGTTGAAACTGAGAATCTTATGTTTGGGAACGTTTCTAATGTGTGGAGTTTCTCCCGCACTTACTGAAGCGTTTATAACTATTAACATCGTAAAACACTTTCCATTCATTTCCTGTAACATGATTTACACTCTTGTTATTGGTTACAATGGGTCACGCATGCGCACATGTACTTATAAAACTTCCACAGCTTGAAAAACATTAAATGCAAGCTATAGTTTCAAGCTAGACATGAATGATAAACACAAGAATACATTTCATACACAGTATGACAGAAGAGAGTTTTGTGTCTCTTTCCATTTTCATGAAATGTATTCTAAGGGCAAATTCTATATCAGACACAATGTTTATCAGCGTCTGTCGCACATTCAGTGTTGTCTTTCACACTACCTTTGAATTATAATCGAGCCACAATCACTTGTAAACACGCTATATGTCTTATTACAGCCTGTGTCACAGCCCTTCACCATCATGTCTAACAGTAACAACAATGAGATCAGATCCCCTAGTAATCACTCTGTACTTTGCCCTTCACAGCAACGTGAAATTATACACGTATTTAAGCCACAGCCCCGTACACACATGCCCTTCACGTTATCGTTAACAGTAATGCAAAAACATATTAAATTCACAACTTTTTGTGAAACACTATGCCTAGTCTTTCATAGCAAAGTTAAGCAATATTTGTCACAACCGTTGTAAGCACTGTCTACCTAGTTTTACATGTATGTCACACTCTTCCCTTCACACCTGTGCCACACTCTTCCTCTCCATACCCGCGTCGCACTCTTCTCTTCCATACCTGTACCACACATTTCCTCTCCATACATGTGTCACCCTCATCCCCTCTACACCTTTGTCACACTCCTCCTTTCATCCCTGGTTCACCCCGGTGTCAAACTCTTCCCTTCATACGTGTGTCACACTCTTCCCCTCCATAACTATGTGTCAGTCTTCCCGTTTTATCACACTCTTCTCTCATCCCTGTGTCACTCTTATTCTCCACCCCTGTATCACACTCTTCCCCTAAACACCTGTTTCACACCCTTATTCTCCACCCCTGAGCCACACTCTTTCCCTAAACACCTGACGCACACTCCCCCCCCCCTTCATACCGGTGTCACACTCTTCCTCCCATACCTGTGTCATACTCTTCACCCAGTACCTGTGTCACACTCTCCGCCCAGTACCTGCGTCACATTCTGCCCCAATACATATGTCACACTCTTCTCCCCATCCCTGTGTCACTCTTATTCTCCACCCCTGTATCACACTCTTCCCCTAAACACCTGTTTCACACCCTTATTCTCCACCCCTGAGCCAAACTCTTTCCCTAAACACCTGAGGCACACTCTCCCCCTTCATCCCGATGTCACACTCTTCCTCCCATACCTGTGTCATACTCTTCACCCAGTACCTGTGTCACACTCTCCGCCCAGTACCTGCGTCACATTCTGCCCCAATACCTATGTCACACTCTTCTCCTCATTCCTGTGTCACTCTTATTCTCCACCTCTGTGTCACACTCTTCCCCTAAACACCTGTTTCACACTCTTATTCTCCACCCCTGAGCCACACTCTTTCCTAAACACCTGAGGTCACATTCTGCCCCAATACCTGTGTCACACTCTTCTCCTCATCCCTGTGTCACTTTGCTCCACACTGCGTCACACTCTTCCCCTAAACACCTGTTTCACACATTTCCTCTGCACACTCTTCCCCTCCATGCAACCTGTGTCACACCTCCCGGTCCCTACCCACCCTTCTCCATCCATGTACCTGTGTCACAGCCTGTTATAAACACACTCTTGCCCTCCACAGGAACACGCCTCAATAGTTTCTTCTTCAGCACTTTGTAACCACCAACAGACAAGCCGATGAAGAGAAGAGTAAGCCCAACTTCCTTGAGAGCCACGAAGTAGGGCAAGAATGCAAGCACGGAGAGAAATGCGATCTCCACGGCCTGGAGCCGGACGAACTCTCCCGCGGACATCATCGTCAATCGTTCTGTTGACAGGAAAATACATAACATATCAAAAACTGATTGTAAACGATGACACGAAGGTTGTCCATTCTCTAAGACAAAAATGCATACTGTAACTTAAACTTCCATGTCTTTCTTCATGCCAGCATTAGAATATATAACATCATATTCAAATTGCCGAAAAAATTCGTTTATTTATCGGTATTAATCGGTATTTAATAGCATATATTATTTTAGTGTATCGCACCGGTATGTACGGCGACGGAGTTTTAGTTAATCAATGCAATCAATATATATACCTCAGCCTACAGATAAGGTGTGTTCCCCTACTTTAAATTAATGTTTAAAGTGCAAAAGCCACGCAATGATTAATTCAGATTGTGCCTAAATTCCGTATAATATAATGTAAGTCGCCCTAATTCGATAGAACGAGAACAATATGCATGCATACGCTCAAGCGAACTTATACAGCACCCACAAATGAAAGGTTCCGGTAATTGATATTTAGCTAAGAATTGCGTCGAAACAATTCCACGATGCCATTTACTTAAAGGACTCAAAAGAAATTGTATTATGTGGAATTTGAATGATAGAACCAATTGAACCTTGTTATCGACACACGCATAGATTAAAACATCTTTCTCTCGCTTAAATAATGCAAACTGACCTACCATCCTCTGGCCTACTTCCAGTGACTCTCGCCGTAAGCGTAACATGTGATAAAAAATGACATACATAAATAAGGCTTAAGTCAGTATAACCGTCTTCCCGCTCAGCCTGCAGTCTACATTTGAATTCTACCACTGGGTAATGCACGATAACCGTTTGTCTGTGTGCACAGCTCAGTTGTGGTATAACAATAGTTATATACAAGCGTGTAAAGTGTATGGAACTTACATGTGTGTTGTTTCTAAGCAGGCACGAACCAGTCCCTTCTCAGGCCGCACACGAACGGCAATGTAACGGGTCGTCTCCTCAACAGCTGTGTTGGCCTATCGTTGACCTTCCTATAAACACCAGAGATACTGCGCAGATTTTCGCTGTGCTGTTACGTCGGTCTCCAGATACTTTTCTGTAGTTTACATAGGATGCGGGTATTAATAGATAAGCAACTTCAAATCCTAACTGTATTCATTTAGTTGGGTTTCATCATACATTATTAATTTTTCAAGCATACATAGGTTACTTTCTGAACACATGACTCTATACACAAGTCATGTAAAAGAATACAGCTCGAAATCCTATCAAATTAAATCCAATTCCGTCCACCCAAAATGCAATTTAGCAAGAAATTCAAATGGGCAACGCTTAATTTAATTCATTCATGTACGTCACATATACTCGTGTACCGTGCACACCTAAGTATGTGGATGGATTCTGACATTTGTATCTAATAATTTAAGTCTGTTTAAATATATAAAGTCCTTTAGGCTGCATTTCACTATTATCTTAATTGTGTAGACTGTAGACCTCTGCAGACGCCTGTAAACAACCATATTACGTTGTCTTCTGTAGGGATTAAGTATACAAACGTAGGCCTGTATCTGTACACAGGTAATGTTAGTGTTGATGTTAAAGAATTGGCTATTACTTAAACGTTTGCTCCCTGAAAGTATTTTGCAAACTGGAGATAAACATATAAATCGAAGCAGAGACCACACAATGGCCAAAACAGCATGCAGAGTCTGCATGTTGTATTTCTTTAACTGGTCAATCCACTTTTACAATGGGCCACATTGTTTCTTTTATAACCGCATCGACTTTAATTTTATCTATGGGTCTTTCTCTCTCTCTCTCTCTCTCTGTCTCTCTCTCTCTCTAAAAACAAATAGCTCCAAGCTGTATACATATAATGTACATGTCTCCTCGGCCGATCGAAATACCGACTCACGGTAGTGTTTCTTGCACTGCATGTTTTGTGGCAAGCTGCGTGATTTAGCTATATAAACTTGATTTAATCTGGGTATCTACAGTATGAGACTGTACACTGATTGTATCCCAGGATCAATGCACTGTCTTACATTAGCCCCCTGTCCAGTTGGAGTACATCTGGGCATTTCTTCCAATCAGTATACGTGAATGACTGCATTAATTAATGAATTACAACTATAACACAAAGACAAAGCCGGTGGTGGTTGCTATATTCACGTTATATTCACGCAATCGACAAACAATTGCTTAACTTCTGACTTAAATCCTCGGCGTATTCCTGCTAAATACTAGTATGCCTATAACTCCACGCTTGAGCATATAGCTATTCTGTTATACGTTCGTCCCAGTTATACCTTTATATCATCTTCAAACTGAAACTTGTATACTTCTGTTTCCACCATTTAAATTCAAGTGGGCATGCAAAGCCTACAGCTATTGGGCCAAACATTAAAGCTATAGATTTTATAATGTATAGGGGGCCTCCGTGGCTCAGTCGGTTAGCGCTATCGCAGCACAATGACCCGAAGCCTCCCACCAATGCGGTCGCTGTGAGTTCAAGACCAGCTCATGCTGGTTTCCTCTCCGGCCGTAAGTGGGAAGGTCTGCCAGCAACCTACGGATGGTCGTGGGTTTCCCCCGGGCTCTGCCCGGTTTCCTCCCACCATAATGAGGCAGCCGCCGTATAAGTGAAATAGTCTTGAGTACGGCGTAAAGCACCAATCAAATAAATAAATATAATGTATAAGTTCATAGCACACACCTATCTACACAGAGTGTATCATTTTAAGCTGGGAAACAATATATGAGATATTGTATCCCAGTTAGTAGTAAGTAAAAATGTTTATTTACAAGGTTCGGAGATTTCATTACAATAGTTATAACAATACATTATTACTTATCCCAACAAATATCGACCCTGAACCTGAGACCAATGTAACTCACAATTATGTGAGTCCCAGCCTCGACATATATGTGCCGACCACAGCAGACAAGGGCGACTTGCATTCTCCTGTGATCGGTTATGCAGGCCATCCAATACTGGAGAGTTGGCTCTCCCAGCAGTCCATGCTCATCCGGGCAACACAAATAGTTTCAAGATGGTGGTTTACCAACCAAACACGAAGCGTTGTGGTAACCACGGAAACCATTTGAGAAGATAAATCTTCCGAGGTCATCTTATTTAAAGTTTCGTTGGTGTAAGTATGACACTTGGACTATCTTTTATACAGGGGATGTGTCCTAAAATCTGTGTTTTCCCTTGTTTCATAGAAGGTAAAGTTTTAATGTCGTTGAGTGAACAACAACAACAACGTGAATGTTTTATTCTCAACTGTCATAATGTAAATAAAGCCGTCGTTTGGGGTTTATGAGTTTCGCGTAGCAGCTGTGATTAAGGGCGGTCCACTACGCCAGGTAATGATGAATGTAGTTTTTATTTGTCAAGTTTATTTAAGTGGACCACTACCAGTCACCGAAAATCAAGACACCTCAGGTAATACTGAGTGAAATATGTCCACCATGCAGATGTCTCATTATTGGCTTTGGTCTCAGATACACTCGTCAGAGAGATCAGTTGGGACAAATCTGGTAACTATCAGTTGGGACCTCGAAAAAAGCGCTCCACATACCTCTATCTGGTAAAACCCTCGGCGTATCATCTCCCCTTCCCATTGCCACACAAAATTTAGTAAGAGTAATCCGATCGAGTATCATTTATAAGGAAAAAGCTTGCAGGCTTTGTGGTTCTGACATGTTTTCAAGACGGCCACCATAGGAATAAACCGGTAAATGCAATTTTGGGAATGTGCCTATGAGTAGAGGTGAGTAATATTTCTTTCAACATTTTTTTCTTTTTTTGGAATTCTCCCAAATTATTTTTGCAATGCACTTTTGAAATCTTTTTAGTTGTTTCATATATAGTATTGTTGTCCTGCACTATCCGAAAGGAAGTCAGCTGTGAATTTTGTAGTCCAAGAGTTTGACTGTTGGTGATGATTCATATGTTCATGTGCATGACCCACTTGAGCAAAGCGGGAAATGGTGTTTGTCTCCAAACGAATGGCAGCAGTGTAACTTTGAGGCATTTTCGTGAGAAATGAAACCTTACAGGATTATCCTTACAAAATTATGAGTCGCGATGGAAAGGTGAGATGTAACAATGAGGATTTGACCAGCCAGAGGTATGTGGAGTGCTTTTTCTGGGTGCCAACTGTTAGTCGCTACGTCTGTCACACTAGGAGTCTCTGACCTGGGTATTTGAGCGATAGCGTCATTTCTAATGCAAATTCCAACGTCAGAGCAGTCTTGGACTAGTATGGCAGGTATCATCATGTCATTAGGAAATAATTAAACTGGGCTTTCTGTTAAAAGAGAAAACAACACTAGACTAAATGTATATATATATGTATCAATAAAAAATCCTATTCATAGTTCAAAAAATGTCACTTTCTGTTTTTGTGATGTATGATAACCAAGATATCGCAGTTCAAAGTAAGGAAAAACACCCACGTAGGGAAAATTGAACGTGCCGCCACGCTTTTAATTTTAAACAATCAAGGACGAGATATTTCTACCACCTAAGAAGACATCTGTATGATGTCACAAGTACTTAGTTCACCACTTTGTCATATAGAAATAGTGTTAAATCAGCTGTTTTTCTTTTGATTGCTAGGTAGTTCTGATATACTTTAAAGCCATTTTCAATGAGAAAGTAGTAATGGAATACGTCCATGGTTATTCCCCAAGAGGCAACAGTGCGTGGCCTTTATTTGTGTTACTAAAGGGAGCTGTACTTAGCACACAGAGTAGTGTCTAGCAGTAGGGTATGGATCATGTGCAATCATGTCTCCGATTTCTCTAAAGTGGCATATCCTATGTCCTCGTAAGACTTCCAGATTAAAAGATGATTTATAGAGTTACCAAGCACATTATCAAATAATGCCTATGTCAGGGTAGGTATTAAACATGTATGTCCCTCTTCTGAAATGACTTTGGTTATATTTTTTTGTTGTCTTTTCTTTTAAGACTTTGATTCCTTAACTGTGGTTTGTATTTTGATGTTTGTGGTGGTGCCTGAGTAGGGACCAAGGATGAAGTCATCAAGACTAAACAAGCATGAAGACTAAGTGATGAAAACTCGACTTCCTTTGTCAACCTTGGCCCGATGATAAACGTTAACTTTGGCTAAGTCAGAGCAAACAAAGTTACGAAATTAACAACAAATGAAGCCAGAAACACTCAAGACATACTTCATAAGCCATATCATCTGTAAAAGTGACAAAGATACAGAAACTTCCGTCAGTTTACTCACTAGAGAGGTTGAATTTACACCATGGTGCTTTCACAGGCTCGAATTTAACATGCAGAGCTTTTCAGCACTTTTCTTGGTGTGGTAAAAAAATCTGATATCAAATCCTTCGGAGATATATATCTATTTTACTGCAGAAAACACATTTCTAAAATATACCTGCCATATGAACGAACATGGTGACGACAATGTGGTTTACCTGTGAAATCTGCTACAAACAGAACTCTTTACTTAGCTGCTGAAAAACAAATTTCTTGCCAACTTCGTTCAAACTTACTTCATTGCGTGAGTCTGTGGTTTAAACTTTAAAACATGGACTCTTGTAACCGTCGGATTTTATGTCAGATTGTTTCGAAGAAATGTCAAATACAAAACCATGAATGACGTCACCCAAGAATAACTTACTGAGAATCTATACACTGATCAGATTCCCCCAACCAGATCCATTTCATGTAGATACATTCTGGTGAATGGATGTGAAAACATTTTTCAGAACCCTCTAATTTCCTTTCCTAAATACCAACCAGATTTAATTGCTACTGACCCACTGCGCAAGGTAAGTAAAACAATCTAACAGGAGAATCCATAACTTTTATCGTTAGTGGAAGGTAACATGAGGGGTCCTATCATGTAATCAAGGTTTAAATTTGGTGCCTGTTTATGAGCTTGAGCTGTTATATCGTAAATTAGTAGTTATTTAGTAAATTATTAAGGCTAACTTACATACATATCTTCTTCAAGATAAGGACTAAATCCTGGGTGGGAAAGAAAATATAACCGTAGAGGCCCTCAAGGTTGTGTGTCTCATGAATGTTCAAAGCACCTGCCTGTGCCATAAAAATACAGTTGTATCCCTTAGAAGCTTACATTGCCTCTGCCATAGTTTAATTTTGGGTGAATATTGCTTATTTCGCCCCAGAGTACCAAAACAAGTCACACATATATCAGCTTGATCCAAGCTACAACATAGCTATAGTATATATGTATGTACCATATGTACCACTATATATGTACCTTTTTGTTCAGGGGGCCTCCGTGGCTCAGTCAGTTAGCGCGCTATCGCAGCACAATGACCCGAAACCTCCCACCAATGTGGTCGTTGTGAGTTCAAGACCAGCTCATGCTGGCTTCTTCCCCGGCCGTACGTGGGAAGGTCTGCCAGCAACCTGCGGATGTTCATGGGTCGTGTCCTCCCACCATAATGCTGGCCGCCGTCGTATAAGTGAAATGGTCTTGAGTACAGCGTAAAACACCAATCAAATAAATAAATAAATTTTTGTTCATTGACATTCTCTGGTCTCCATTTATCAGTACAATCCAAGTTTACCTCTGTTAGAGGCACAAACAAATGTTGCCTGTTCACCCTAGTCTGAGTCCCATGTCACAAATGTTGTAGGTTAGTAATTATCATGAAGCCTGACGAATCTGTGGCTTACTAGGAAAATTGCAAATGAAGTAATTAGGGTTATGAGCTATACAACATGTACACTAATTCATGGTTGGTTTTTGTTAATTAATCACACCGTTTTGCTCTTTTCAGGGTAGTCATTTAAATCACTCTTTTTAATCAATATAAACAAATTATGCTGGACAGAAACATATTAGCTGTGATGTACCTGAGATTGATGTTTGGGATATAGGTAAAAAGCTACTATTTAATACTCTAGTGTATTGGGAGTAATTTTCAGAATTTGGATTTGTTTCTCTATGCATTGTTATAATCATACATACTTGCTGGGCAACATGGTCATGGATAGGTGACATTTTGTTTCGCAGTTAAGAAATAATGGCGTCATTCACTACATATGTGCTCTGATAACGGCATCGTCGAAAAACAATGGACACTTCCCTTCTTTACTGCAGTTATAACAGCGTATACATAGTGAATGAAGCCATTATTTCTATTCTAACACATTGCTTGATCATATACATTTTTCATGAATTTTCAGCGTTTATTCTTTTCCTATTTTGCAAATTGCTACCTACTCACCCCTTTATTTTGAATACACTTCTCTTGCCTCGATGGCTCCAACGAGCGTCCTCATAAAACATCCACAAGGTCCATGTTTTGAAAACCCATGAGAATACCATATTTGCATGACATAGACATTTCAAAGTTTACTGTGCATGTGTATTGTTACATCATCCCACTGAGTTCAAAATCGAAAGTCATGAAATTAAATGTATCTTTTTTTTCATGTCATGGCGTCTGGGTATAAAGTACTAAAATGAACCCACAAAAGTGATATTTATAAACTGTACAGGGTAACACTTTTATCACTGAAAAAAATGGTGATATTTCGCTGTTATGTAAATATATATGGATGATAAAAGTACATCTACCAAGTAAACAAGTTCAAATCCTTTCATTTGTGGAAATAAAC
The DNA here is from genome assembly GCA_016165875.1 of Acanthopleura granulata. Taxonomy (NCBI): domain Eukaryota; kingdom Metazoa; phylum Mollusca; class Polyplacophora; order Chitonida; family Chitonidae; genus Acanthopleura; species Acanthopleura granulata. The sequence goes on along the minus strand of JABBOT010000002.1, from coordinate 35,393,864 downwards.
AGCTTGACAGAATATTATGCCGGGAGCTAAATGTTTCAGCCGGTATGTTGTGTTACACACTCAAAGTAGGCCACCATCGTATCTACCTTATGTATAGTAGTGGTAAAAGACCTCAGACGAACTTCTTGTGAGTTGGCTATAAACTGAGGGAGTGTCAAAGTCTTTATCTGTGTACACCAGCAAGTCAAACGAACCTGAAACATGAACAGTTAGACATGAAGCAAATATCCCAAATTGAAGTATCACTTAGAATCTCCCTACTTCACATCTAATACCATTCATTATCCTGAAGGGTAACCAAGAACAAGGCCTGATGTGCGACGTGAACTGAATGTTGCAACCAAACCAAAATTGTTAACATGACATATGTGGATGTCAGGTGTCACTGTACCCGGTAATCAGCCGTCATTTACTTCGTGCTCTGCATATTCCTCCAAAACCCTGACTACCGTCACATACACTGTACTTCATGAAAAAATATTCTGGGCAGAGCCTGCAGAAAACCCATGACCATCGGCAGGTTGCTGGCAGACAACATCAATTCAAAATCAATACTACGAAATATGCATCTTGATTAACTTGTGCCAAGTTTTGTTGAAATTGGACAAAGACTGTAACAGTAGACGAATAGCATTATAAAACAAATGCTAACATATGCTGGATGAACAGACAGACAGATAACTGATCATCGAAATGAAACATCAATACTACAAATTATGTATGTTGATGTAGTCTACATATAAACCAATTCAAGTTGAAATCAGACAAAAACTGTATATATATATACAGTTTTTGTCTGATTTTTTTTTTTTGTCTGATATATATATATATATATATATACAGTAGGACAGACAAACAACCTATCATTGAAATTAAAAATCGATACTAGGAATTATGTATCTTGTATTCTACACTTCTACTGAGTTTCACTGAAATCTGACAAAACCGCTGGAATAGCGTTTTGAAGGAAATGTTACCATGGTGGATGAAAGGACATACAAATGGACAACCTATCAAGGGAATGGAAAAACAAATTTTGTGTCTTGATGTAGTCTGCAATTGAGTAGCATTCTGAAGGAAAAGTGAACAGACCCCACACAGAAAGATGAAGAGACGATGTACAATTTGTTAGTACATAATCTCTGTCAGGAGAGGTAAAAATGTAACTGTAGCTGTTATCTGTCGTATCACATCACAAATCTCCTTTTTGATCTTTTTTTTCAGATTTCTCTCTTGGCACACTATAAGAAAGCAAGAAACACAATTTGTAAGTTGTCATTTAGAATGGTGATATAATTCTTCAACTTTTCCACATGTTTACAGGATGTTTATTCAAGCGTATTCTGAGGACATTATTATGTGTAGACTGAAAAAATCACGCTTTCGGTAAAATCCTGAAATTGGTTTACCAATATAGTTTTGTCTTCCAAATCAAATTTAAAAAAGTGTGTAAATCACACTGAAAGCTGCTCTTTCCCATGGGCTGTGGTACATTAATAAATTTCAAACAGTCAGCCTTGGATATAAATCCAAATGAATGACAGAATTTACTCCAGACTGGAGATTGCTGCCAAACTAGCAGAAGATAATGTTCCAGTTAGCAGTAATTTCTCTTTCACAAAATGGTCATTACAGACAATACCTGTTCTCTGTCACGCTTTTGTCGCATTCCACATCAAACAGCCATCTCTCCAAAACCTCTTTGGTGTCCACACCAGTGATGACAACCACAAGCTTCTTTACGGTCATTTTATACAACCACTCTGAAATTCAGATCCAGGTACTTTGAGCAGAGGCCAGGCATGCAGGACAAGGCTGTCATGTTATTCGATAAGGTGGTGTGAATGTGTGTACATCTCACAAGGTTGCCTGCAGCAACAGTCACTCATTTGGGATTTATTTTATACATTTCTCTCTTGCTCATTCGCTTGGTTATACTGTACTTCTTCAACCTTTTCGCATGTTTGCAAGGTGTCTATTTAAGCACATTCTGAAGGCATTATTCTGTTTTGACTTTTAAACTTATACTGTTTTGTGAAGCCCTGAAACTGGCCAATCCAATCAATGCAGCTTTGCCTCTAAAATCAAATTGAAAATGTGCATAAATTGCACTGAAAGTTGCTGTTTCACACTCGAAAAGGTTGAGGAATTAGGGTATACAAAGGGCAATGACCATCAACAAAAACTTTAATGTGTGTACAGATTGGCTGTACCACAGTTGTATTGTCCTGAATGTGGCATAACTACTGACCGAACAAGTTCCCAACAAAAATAAAACAGATGACTTAAATAAATTAAACTTCTAATGAATAGTAATTATCACTTTTATCAATAAACTCTCACTCCTTGATATTGTTCTTAAATCTGTTTACCTTTAATATGGCCCAAAACTTCTACCAAATACTTCTTGAGCACCTCATCATTTGACACAAGTAGTGTTAATCCATATTTCTGTTCTCTAGAAAACGTTTCTGGTGGATAAATTCCTCGCTGGTAGAGAATGCTGTTTATTCCATACTCTGGAATACAAACATTTTAGTTTTGCCAACATAACAACAACACAGTGAAGAAGTTTTCCATAAAACCATTCAGTAAGACTGCAGGCCATGGTGTAAAAGTAAATCAAGCATTGTGCCTGAGACGTTTCAATATCTGCAATTCTTGCTTGATCATTGCTGACTGAGAAACATGCAGATTTGAAAGGTGAGACAGCGTCTAAATATGGTTAGGAAAAATACTGTTTTGGGACTGTCTGGCTCCTTAAAGGCGAACAGTCCCGGTTGATATGGCAGTATGCCCTTTTGTGCAGCAATCAACTGTGCTATCACACACCAAATTACAAAGGGATTAGTTTTCATGCTTTCCCATCAGTCCCCTCCCTGCCACGAAAATGGATACTTGCCATGTGACATGACCATTTCAAACCGAATAAGCACTCTATATTATGCTCATATGATCCGGTATAAAGACTAAAAACACTGTGCCTCAAACCAGAAATGCCACACTTACATCATGCATCTTTGGCACTCTAGTGCCATTCTAGGACAGACCAGCGATATGCGATTTCTTCTCAGAATTTGGGGAGGGGGGGGTTAAAGTTATTTTTATTTTCTACAACTGAAAATACTCATCAGATGCATTTTTTGTTTGCATCATTTCTTTATATCACCTACATAACATTCAGTTAAGTAAAGTGAAAAATAGAACCGGGAGAGTTCACCTTCACTGTTAGTTTGAGAATTTGCATTAAAAAAAGTCGCAGTCAACAGCAATGCTCAAATGAGCCCATTCCAAAAATTTAATTTACCCATGTACTTGTATGGAAGCTGTCTTGAAAACACGCCAGTACCTCACAGCCCATATGCTTTTTCCTTAGAAATGATACTTTACCGAACTACCCTTACAACATTATGTGTCGCAATTTGAAAGGAATGTGGTATGACGTGGATTTGACGAGTGAGTAGTATGTGGAGTGCTTACATGCTGTGCAAACTGTTAGTCATCACATTTTTTGTAACTACGAATCTCGGACATGGAATCTGAGCATCAGTGGCGCCTACATTATTTCTGATGCAAATTTTAATGTCTGAACAATTTCTGACTACTTTAACATTGCACCATTAACAGCTGGTTAAGTAACCCCAAATGTCCACTTCAACCCTCTCTTCATACTGGGGGGATGCGGTATCAAAGCCACAGCAATAAGCAATGGTACACCTTTTCTAATCAACATGTGCTGTCCCAAAATAGTGTCAATTGTGGTTCTTTCCAATCAGTTCGGCCGAACACACAACACCCCACATATATTCCACCCTGCAAAGACAAGTCTGCCCCGTCAGTGTCATTGCTGGAGCAGCAGTCATTTTCAGTTCACCACAATTATGGGTTGAAATGGTGTAAGGTGTACCATTGCTTGCCGAAGAAGGGTTGAAATATCCACCTGCATGGGGCTACTGTTTAGGTAAGAGTCCGTGTTTCCTGTCATTATTTGCCATTGACCTACCTCTCAGTTTCGATAAGCTGACGCCATATCGTGACGAAGACAGGGTCAGCTGTACTACTCGATTCCTAGACATATCCTTACTTTACCCGTGAAACAACAACAACGTTCTGCTGGAGTGGATATGAAAAACCTGCAACTTTTATGAGCAAAATGACATTTACGCCACCAGAGACTATGCGCATGGTCAGAAAAAAAACAAAAGACCGCAGCCGAAACACTTACCAAAGAACTCTGCAACAATATCAGTCGATCCTCTCAAAGTGATCGCATTCTTGGATGCAACTTTCGTACCCGCCATCTTTTTAAAGCCGCTATAGTATAGAGCGCCACCTGTTATCTAAAAGTAATACATTTCCAGGGGAGACAACCATTGCTCGCAAAACCGATGCCTTTGATCTTAAAAGTTAAAGCAAATACATCCCATTTTTACATAAGCCTTGCTAAAAAAAAATAAATGAAATAACTAAAATCCTGAACTACGCCTGCTTTCTGAATTATGAATTGCTCACGAAAAAGGTAAAAACAAATACCGTTTAACTGTACCGGTACCTATGTCAGCGTGCTTTCCTTCAAATAAGCAGTAGCATATGGCGTAATCACTTATAGTTTCCAGAACCTATAGGATGGTAATATCATCCAGGCACATTGGCCTACTCTGGTTTCGTTGGAAAACAGGACATTGCTTTACTAATATTCGTCATCATCTACGTCGAATTAACCCAAGGGGCTAGGTAACATGCAATGCTGAAACCAGGATTCCTTATCATGAAGTATGGCAAATGTTTCTGTTGTGGAAAATGAGGATGAGAAACAACAACAGCTGTTTTTCTGACCGATTGTGTTTGTCTCTATACAGTTATCTCAATGGTATCGTTCGAATTCAGATTGGTACATGTCACTTAATGGGTGGGGTGGGGGAGGGGGGGCGTTGTTGGTTCAGTGCTGTTGACAGTTGACATGTCATGCTAATTGGTGCCTGACTCTGAGGTCTTTGCTTCGAAACCCGGAATGGTCTCAGCCAATTTCAGCACTAGAACCTGTGCTATCTCCACAATGTGCAATCACCGATAGCATTAATACCCTACTGTTATTGTTCGAATTGTTTGAAATTTTGGAGAAACAAGCTATACTATCTTGCAAGGTGCCGCACACACTCATTATCGAGCATATTGAAAGTACCTAGTTGTGGTTGTTAAATGAAGTATTTTAATCCATCTGGAATTCAATGAAAACTGAAGTATAAAACAATTTATGCAGCGTGAAGACAGAATAAGGAAAAGTTTAACTTTAAAGAAGGTGACATCACAGCATAAAGGGATCTCACTGTGTGGTCGTAAAACCCAAAGTTTAACTTTAAAGAAGGTGACATCACAGCATAAAGGGACCTCACTGTGTGGTCGTAAAACTCGAGTCTCAAAAGTCGTTTGAAAAGCTTTTTGTTGGTTTGTTGGCTTGCTAGTTTGAAGACATGCTGAAGACACCAGACACGACGCCCCACCCACTCCCATTATACTTACACCAGTCCGACCAGTCCTTGACCTATTCCTCTTCTGGCGAGTGTCAAGCGAGGTAGGAATTCCTAATTTCGGGAATGCACCCCGGATTTACCAGTACGATACAGACGCTGTATACATCTGACGCAACGACAGCCTGTCGTTTATTACGTATTACAACCCATACATGTGCCTAAATAGATTTACATTCGTAACTTTACGTTCAAGGTAAATATTTAAGTCAGTGGTGATGATCATTCATATCATATTTATAACAGTGATTTGTAACAATATATAACAATGATATCAGTTTTCATCTTGACCACATTTTCCAAACAACTGCATAAATGACTTTTTTGCCTTTGAAGGTACATGCAAATTTATTACACCAGGTGACAAATCGTTCAGTGTCAGAGTTCTGTTAATTATTTCACACTAAAACATCAGAAAATTTACTTAGACAGAACTAAGCACTAAGGAGTCCCGTATACAACCTGTTTAATGTTGATGAAATATGTTGCCTCTCGTACACAGCCGAACAATATGGTGTAAAGCCTCACAACAAAGAGTCCAGTCTAGCTGGATAAAGTACGAAAGTCCATGAAAAGCTACTCGTAGTTGTTCCCGGTAGTGTTTCACATGTTTTCAATCTCCCTCACATTTTTTTTATTCAGCACGCCACACTTTACAACACCCATGTTTTTCACTATTGCCGAGAATACATGGTGTTATGAGGTGCACAAGAGTCAAGCCGTGCTTTAATATGTATTTGATGACATAGTTTTTAATACCTAAGCCCCACCCAAATTTCTCGGAATCCGCCATCTCTATCCCATGCATACTTTCCCAATATTCTCCCAACAAAGAGTAAGGGGGAAGGATAATATTTATTTAAAATATTACATATTGAATACTTTTCTACATGTATAAGTAAGCGAGTTGTTCTCTTTATGTTACAATGGGAACGCAGATCGTTGGTTTCCCAGAAGCCGGGGCCTCATCGCTCTTTTCCACATGCACCGGTCAATCAGAAAGTCGGTCCACACGTCCGGTAAAATCATTCTCAGCAACACAGCCACCTGGACCAAAAAGAAGAAAACAACAAACATTGTCAAAAATGACATTCCTTGGATGGGCGAAGTGATGTAATAAAAGACAGCATTTCAGGTACCACTTCTATATCTGTAGGCCTATACCCTTCTTTATCATCTCATTTAAATTCGCTCGTGTTGCGCTTAGATATACTGCCATGAAGAAAAACTTGTGTTTGCTAGAAATGCACAGTGCTTTACCGAGTTTGCCACCGTAAGGCTCTACAAGGTTATGATAGAATCTGTTTTGAAGTGCAAAATGTTCTTACCTTCATCTTATCGTATAGGCCCTTAACGCCTCCTATCAGGTATCGAGTTTTAGGGTCCTCTGACAACAGAGCGTCCTCCATGGCATCAATGACTACAGCAACAGAGCTGGGCGACCTGGCGATTCCCGAACCAATACAAGACAGGGTGTCAAAGTGATAATCTTTCCCATAATCCTCTTGGACTTCCCTGGTTGCCTCCTCCCACATTGTGTCCATTTCTTTCTTTATCCTCTCTAGCTGTTTAACAAAGCAAAATTCGTTCGTTATGATATCTCTGTGTTGGATTTTGAATACCGTAGAATTTTCTGTAGTATATATATACTCCCTAAAAACAGATGTGGGCAAAATTGCTCACCCACGATGACGTGTATAGGTGGTCAACAAAATGGTGTACCGTTACTCTACTGATAATCCTGCCTACTATTGTGGTTGGGTCCCTCTTGTGGACGTCCCACTGAAATTATAAGCGTTCTTGCCACAGTGATGTGTACCACTCGTATACACGTAGTTTTCAGAGTGTATATATTTCACAAATTTCCCTAAAAAATGACGTCCTTCTGATGATTTTTATTCATCTCAATGATTATTTTCGAATTGTCCATATTGTAAGTTTAACATTAAATGCGAAAAGGGACAGACACAACAGTTGGCTGGGAGGAGTTTTTTAGACACTGATGATCACGATGTTATTATTGTGCTGGGTCTTTATATATCAATTTTTTTTAAATCTCCAGTGACAGTATAGTTTACCGTTTCAATGGTGAACTCCACCGATAGGCCCCCGTAACATAGCCCATTTATCATATATCCTGCCTTGCGATAGCCGAAAACATTCTGGAATATACTAACACAACCCTGTCATTAGTCCCTATGTTTTTATTGAAACTGATCACATTTTTAGCGTTTTTATGAGGCAGTCCCACCTATGCATCACTACATAGTAAGTAAGTCTTCATTTCAAGTGTAAAATTCCTTGAAACTTCCGCACACGTACATTACTACCCTTCAGAATGGATGTTGAACCCCCGAAACTTCCCGGTTCTATGAGGATGACCTTGGCGTTCCATTGTCTCATCTCTACCCGGAGGACGTCGGAGAATCCTTCCAAGGCGTATTTACTCATGGTGTAAGGAGCCCTCTGAGGAAAGCCCACTCGGCCATTTACGCTGCTTACGTTTAGAATCCGACCTGTTGAACAGTTATCCAAGATATTCAAACCTTTACATAGATGGCCAAAGAGGAGACCAGTATGGCAGTACTGAGGTATTCTTTGGTTAGAACTGTATGGTGGTATGCAAGGAGTCGGTCATTTATACTGAGGGCATCGCGTGTTCGAATCCAGGTCTTGCTTGAGAGACTGGGGGTTTTATATCGGTGTGTCAGGTATACGTGGCGAAGTATTGAAGGCTTTCCCAGGGATGTATTTTCCTCTAGCATTTAACCTGACTGCCAGCATAGTGCACCAAAACACTAAATGAACATCTAATTAATAACGGAAATACACAATCCACTTTACCTCGGTGTAAACAACACACAGGCTCGTGAGTCATTTGCTAGGGAATAGTATCAGCTTTGCTGTGAGGGAAAAGGGTTGCCGAAGGGAAGAACTAAGTTGAGAATCCTAAGAGTTATATAGGTGCAGTGAAATATAACAAGAATCCATAAGCATACATGGGTAACGCTGATAGAACATCAAGCGCAAAAAACACCACCTTGTTACCTATTCGAACAGTCAGTAAAGTGTTCTCCTACTATTTTAGCTAAGCAGACTAGCAAACCGGTGGTAAAGACCACAATTGCCACAAAATGTGATGGTCTAAAAACGACAATCTCTCTTTCACCCATGCAGTTATGCCACCACGATTGGAGTGATGCGACTGATCGAGCGATCGTAACTACATAGGCGAAAAAAAAACAACAAAAAAACAACAAATCACTAAACATTGCCCCTTTTCGAACATAACATTTATGGTTTATGTGAGATTGTTACCTTTGGAACGTCTTATCATCGGTAGAAATGCTTTTGTCACTCGGACGGCCCCAAACATGTTTATATCCATGATTCGTTTATACATATCCATGGTACAGAGCTCCACCTCTCCCAAAACGTTCTGACCTGCGTTATTTACCACGCCCCACAAACCTGACGATCAGTCAAAATATCGAAAGTGTTTGAATCACAGCACACACACACACGGCGCTTTCAGTTAAAATACTATGTGTTTAAAGCAACACTTTAAAACATTAATATGTTTGGTGACAGTGGAAGTGCGAGACCTGTTGTTAAAGCCTCGATAAGTACATGTACACGTGTATAAATTTTCACCTAAGCCTACTAAGTTTTCCCAGTACTAACTCAATAACTGATCAAATCTGTTCCTGTTAATGTTTTATCTTACGTTTAAACGTTCTTGTTGGATTTATATACAACAGTACGGTAAGGGCATTGTTGTCAACTAGCGCGAGAAGTTGAACTAGATACCCCCATTTCCCAAATGCTCCTTGACATATTTAGCGGCGTCTGCAACACTGCTGTCGGAGGAGATATCAAGCGGTACGACGTGTAGGGAATCCCCGCCGGCTGCCTTCAGGACCTGGGCCTCCTCATCATCGGGGCGGTAACATCCGGCAAACACCCGAAACCCCAGAGACACCAGACGGCGGGCCAAGGAGTTACCAAACCCTATAGAGACAGACCGTTAGATATTTCTATATTCGTATTTCTGTACAATATGTCTAATTTCCTAAATTGTTTTGAGAATAAGACCGGATAGATGCTACGTACAATTTTCTATACCTGTTGAATTTGATAATTGATCTGGATAGACCCTACCTTATGAAACTGGAAAGTCCCGTGTTGCCCTAGAAATTGGCTTGCTGCATTCTATAATGCCCAAGAAGATACGCCGAACTTCGTGAAGGCAAAGATTATCGCCATACTCAAGAATTTTTCATTTATACGATGGTGGTCAGTTCTATTTGTCGACGAGGCTGGAATACCCCTGCTGGAGTCTTCAGTGAACCCAAACCTCTTCTCGATCAAACGGTCATATATACGAGAACCATCAATCGCCCTTTGTCACCAAGGCCCATACCAACAGTAAGGTTGGTGGAACGAATCCAGGCATAAAAGTACTCCGACTACTGACAACACCACAACAAAACACGCAGCGACAGATTGTTTGGTTGGCTGCCGATTAACTTAGCTTTTCTATTTATTTATTATTTATTTATTTATTTATTTGTTTATTTTATTGGACTTTTTATCTCGTACTCAAGAATATTTCACTTACATGTTGGCGGCAAGGCATTATGGTGAGGGGAAACCATTCGCAGGTTGCGGGCAGACCTTCCCTTGTGCGAACGGAGAGAATGCCTTTACTCACAGTGAGGCGACCGGTCATTGCGTTGCACTAGCGCATTAAGCCGCTCGGCCACTTTCATCATTATTTCCGTCATATCACGACGGTGTATCCTTACAGAAGGTGTGACTCATGCAGTGCCGACATATTTATCCCGCTGTCTCACTAGATCGCTATGCCGAAGACACCAGACACCTCACAACCCATCCAGTCACCTTATCCTGACACCTGGACGACCACTACCTAGTCTAATCCTCTTATACCAGAGAGGTGGTGTCAAGACTGCCGATGTTAGAATCTTAGGTGCACGTACGGCTCGATTGGGGACTGAACCTCCACCTACCCACCTTGCCTTCGGGTTACTCATATACCCACGAGTTTATACAAGTGAGTGAAACACACTCATTTCCTTCACCGTGCAGCTTACCCATACCTGTGTCACAGCCAGTTATGAAGACACTCTTGCCCTCCACTGACACTCGCCCTGTCAGTGCCCTCTTCAGCATTCTGTAACCGCAAATGGACACGCCGACGACGAGAAGGGCGATGGCGACATCTTGTAGCGGTACGAAGAACGCCAAGAGGGCTAGCAGGGAGAAGAATGCGACCTCCGCGACCTGGTGCAGCATTAACCCCTCTGTGGACGGCATTACCATATGGTAGACTGCGAACACATACAAACCGTATCAGTAGCGTGTATTTAAATCGTTCCATGAAAGACAATGCTGTAATGCTGGCTGTATGTGGAATCGTATCTAATCTCGGATGGTAAAATAACGGATACGCCGTCTGTGTGAGTTCTCATGTAACACGTCATCCCAACGAAACTACTCTGAAGGTCTTTAAAACTATAGTGAGGCCTGCCTGCATCGGATTTATCCGATAAGCATAATACGCATTAAGCTTGGTCGTGGCAGAAGTCCAAATTTCGTTATATATGTATTATGATTTGCCTTAAAAATTAACAACTTTTGTACACTATTATTTGTGTCCACGAGCAAAAAATGCTTCTCAGCAAATCCAGCAAAAGTAACCATATAATCAACTAGCAAATTTCCAAAGTTGTTCGTTTTTACTGGTGATAACATACTAAGGAATGTTAGGCAAACCGCTGTCGTTACCACGACATTGTCATTGTCATTGCCACCACACTGCCTCTTGACCTCCTACATTTATGCAACCACACATTTCTGACCTATAACTTCCCTTAGATATCAGAAATGTCTTACTTTCGCGACCTTAACAAGAATTTATGCGTTTCATTATATGCTCAACATAGTTTGTGGTAAGGTAACACGTTGTCGTTTGAAGCAGACACAATGACAAAGAAGCTATGTTGTATAGATGAAGCCCATATGTATGAATGAACCCCTCAATGAACTCATCCATGGATTCCATTTTATTCATATGTTCAAACAAGCGCGCTGAAATAAATTGTTATATTATAAAATATTACATCTCCGTCGGAAAGAGCAGATGTAAACGAAGAGTAGGTTGATTCAAGGCTTGTCTCAAATAAACCGAGTCTTATAGCAGTGAAGAGGAAAATTAAACACTGCGCCATGTGTAAATTAGCCGAGGGACTACAAATTCCTCAAGAGTTGTTCCTGCTTTCTAGAGTTGAATATCTGCAAAACAGATATTTGGAGATTGTCGTAGTTTCGGTATGTATATAATGAGGGATTACTTGCTCCCTTGAAAGAGAAAATTGGTAAGTTACATGGTGAAATGCGGTGGATAGCTTCTTGTGACTGGTGTCGTGTAAGTAAAGTAATCTTGAGTATGGCGTCAAAAGTAATCACTTAAATGATCATAATCCCTATAAAAATGTAAACAAATGGGCCTTCGTGATCACTAAGCCTTCAGTGCTCATTGAGATAAACCGTATAAAAGTGATTTTGATATAAACGGTATAAAAAATAATTTTGAGACAAACGGTATAAAAGTGATTTTGACATAAACAGTATAAAAGTGATTTTGAGATAAACCGAATAAAAGTGATTTTGAGATAAACCGTATAAAAGTGATTTTGACATAAACGGTATAAAAGTGATTTTGACATAAACGGTATAAAAGTGATTTTGACATAAACAGTGTAAAAGTGATTTTGACATAAACGGTATAAAAGTGATTTTGACATAAACGGTATGAAAGTGACCATAAAATCAGTCACCAAATAGGAATTTATTCCCAAGACGTTTTCCACATATGTTCTAAGAATATCTTAAAAATTTTACAAAGTTTCTAAATAGAATAAATAGAAAATACATAGCCACTTAATCATTTGGTGGCACCACTTTGCCTTGTAAGCCTCCAACAGTGATGTCACATCGTTACCAAACAAGTACCATCGGTACTAAACAAGGTCGCCCAGTTCTAAAGATAGGTGTACGTGAGAGAGTATAACCATTTGATAGAGAAAAATATTAATAAAAACACCAGATTTATCTGATAGAGAAAAATATTAATAAAAACACCAGATTTATCCCCAAGTCTCGGCTTTGTTCCATTTTGTCAGGGAGAACTTCGTGGGAACGTAGAGCATCCTCTTTCAGTTTCAACGGTCCTTTCCGTCTTCGTCACTACCTCTGCCTGCATGGGTGGTTTGGTTGCCAACTCACCCTGACGAATTGCTGCAGAATCTTTCCCAACACGTGCAGGCATTGTGGAATAGGTACTCAAGGGTAAATTTATAAGTTGGACCAACATGTTTGATTCTTAAAATAACGCCAAGTTCTGGTTTATTGCAGCGGTGTTTGTCTATCCAATGTATGCCTGTATGTACGCTTAGGTGTTACCTCGCACTTAACAATTTTTCCGTCATGTGACGACGAGGAGTCCTTAGTAATATAACTACTCTGTCTTCTTGTGGCAGGGTGAGTCCATGCCGCCAAAGCTCTGTGGCCACCAGACCTGGGGTTGATCCCGGTTCTTCCGACCAGTCTAACCACTAAGCCAACATATCACGTGGTGCTTTCAAATCTAATGATTGGCCAAGTCCATAAGGACTTAAACAGCTTGGCTCCTGTGAATTGACCGACATATTCCCAATGTTAAAGTCCGTCTTCTTGGTTTTTAAAACTTTACCGAAGTTTTAAATCTCTTTCTGTGACCCAATGTCAATGAGTCAATATTAGCAGTTGCAAACAGACATAAAGCGCCACATATATCACATGAATCTACCGCTAACAAGGCAAGTAGTCATGAAACGTCCAGTGACGGAAAGGGTTTCTGGGCGAATGAAATATCAGAAACACATCCTTTTTTCAAAGACGCCTCTCTTACTTACAAATGAGATCACCATTTGCCGTAAACATTTAACACTACTGTATTAATAAATGCATGTAACTGTTTGTTATCTGAGTGTATATGACAACTATCACATTGTTGTCAATGCTCTTTTGTCTAAGGAAGGAGGCATCTTGCCAGATATCCGCTAAAGCTCCAGACCTAAAGGCTGCATCCCAGCTAAGGTCAACTACAGTTGAGCGTGCGTATTACCTCATTGGTGATGAGCCATGGTAATAAAATCTGATTTTGTCAGAAACGTAGACTTGTATGAAACAGCTGTACAGTAATAGCTCGACCGTGTTACAGTGAAGGTTTTATTATTACTATTATTATTGTTGTTGTTGTTATTATTATTATTATTACTATTATTATAGAGGTTCGCTCTCGTTTGGGAAAAAAAGAGTTCACTTAAATCCAGATAGGAAGCATTCTGAATTCATCTTGGAGTCAATACAGCTTTTTGAAATAAAGCAGATTGCTTAAACAATGCAGGATGCTTAAAGTCGTTAAAACTTGTTTTTCGTCTCCACTTGAAATATTTCATGAACTTGCTTAAGGCAGAAAATCTCTTAACGTCTTTCCAGAGCCGTGGGTTGGTGTTTCTTGGGCCAAAGAAAGCGCTCAATAAGGAAATCTGTCACCACGTCAGGTAAAATCACACTCAACAGTGTCACCGTCTACAAAAAAATGAAAAAAAAAACAACATAGTCATGAATGTTACCTATCCATCTTTGGTAAATCGTTAACTTCGTTGTTCTCCTATTCAGAAGACATGTCTATTGCAGTTATATTACCTAGTCAAAGCATTTGATAAAGGAATTTATTGACATATACTGCCCAGATTTCTGCGTCTTTACATTGTCGAAAAAATAAATTAGATGTGACTACCTTGTAAATGTCAAGTATTTGGTTGCTTCCTCCTATGAGGTACCGAGCTTTAGGGGCCTCATTCACCAGAGCATCCTCCATAGCATCAATGACTGGGGCCAGCGAGTTGGGGGCACTGGCTGCCACCCCACTGAGAAGAGACAGCACCTCAAAATGGTAGTCTTTCCCATAATCCTCTCGTACTTCCGGTGTGGCCTCTTCCCACATAATTTCCAGATCCCTCTTCATCCTATCTCTCTAAGTGGCGGCAAAAAATAAACGCTAAGTTTATATTAGTTGTCAAAGACTATATGGAAATACTTAGCACATCTTCGGAAAATCTATTAAAAAATCGTACACAGCAAAGCCATTGCGAAGTACATCCTTTTTACAAATTTCTATTCAGTGAGATACGTACATTGGCATTTTTCAGAATGGATGTAGTTCCTCCGAAGTTTCCAGGTTCTATAAGGATGACCTTGACCCCCCATTGTCTCATCTCTATCCGGAGAACGTCCGCGAAACCCTCTCCAGCATATTTACTCATAGTGTAGGGGGCCGTCTGTGGGGCACCAACTCGTCCTTTCACACTCGTCACATTCAAAATGCGGCCTACAAAGTATACCGATAGTTCTTATTCAATCTTTGGGACGGTGTTTGCATGACAATAGGCTTAAATTCGATTTATTTTTTATTCGGCATTAAAATATTTCATTCTTGTTATTAAGGACAAACATGATGCCCAAGGCTTGCAATACTGACCTTTGGAACGCCTGATAAGTGGCAAGAAGGCCTTTGTCACGCGGACGGTTCCAAACATGTTAATGTCCATGAGCCGTTCATAGATGTTCATGGTACAGAGCTCCGCATCCCCGTATACGTCCTGACCTGCGTTATTCACGACGCCCCACAAACATCCTTAAAAGACATGTTAAAACTTGGATGAATCCAGTGTGTCTATTTACCATACCGTTAGTTCTAATACGTCATTTGGCAACTTCAATTACCCAGTGGAATATGGAAATATCGAAGTTCAAACACCTTCCAATAAATAAGTGCCCCCTTTTTTAATACAGTAAAACTGCTCTTTTATATCCTTTCAAATCTTAACAAGCTCAAAATCTTTAATCCTATTATGCATCATTTGATATCCTTTTTTCGTATCACCATAGTTACCGGACATGTCACAGAGCTTACATACCTTCGTGTCCCAAGTTGAATTGCGACAAGGTTTTTAAGGTAATGTAACTAAATATATGATATCTTTCAGAACGTTGGATTTTCCATCGTCAATGAAAAATAACAAATACTTAACGTTTTTTATCAGTGAAGCTAGTCTTAACAGAATACAATGACAGTATTTTCTATACACCGATAAGATATACATAGGCCCTACCCATATTTCCCAAATTTTCCTTGACATATTTGGCGGCGTCTGCAACACTGCTGTCGGAGGAGATATCAAGCGGTACGACGTGTAATGAATCCCCGCCCGCAGCCTTCAGGACCTGGGCCTCCTCATCATCGGGGCGGTAACATCCGGCAAACACCCGAAACCCCAGAGACACCAGACGGCGGGCCAGGGAGTTACCGATCCCTACAAGAGAACCAGGTTATTCAGCAATATATTTTAACAAGATTTATCATTTGCAACGAACTCTGTTTGAAAGGATTAAAAGTTTAACTATAATTCATTTCGGGGGGGGGGGGTGCGTCTATAATTGAAATATTACCTCCTAAATCCCCTCATGGAGACCTCTATTTCAGGAGAGATAACTTTATTATCAAAAGTTTTTGTTCATATGGCCGTAAATCTGTTTAAGTTGAATATCTCCAGTTGAAACTGAGAATCTTATGTTTGGGAACGTTTCTAATGTGTGAAGTTTCTCCCACACTTACTGAAGCGTTTATAACTATTAACATCGTAAAACACTTTCCATTCATTTCCTGTAACATGATTTACACTCTTGTTATTGGTTACAATGGGTCACGCATGCGCACGTGTACTTATAAAACTTCCACAGCTTGAAAAACATTAAATGCAAGCTATAGTTTCAAGCTAGACATGAATGATAAACAGAAGAATACATTTCATACACAGTATGACAGAAGATAGTTTTGTGTCTCTTTCCATTTTCATGAAATGTATTCTAAGGGCAAATTCTATATCAGACACAATGTTTATCAGCGTCTGTCGCACATTCAGTGTTGTCTTTCACACTACCTTTGAATTATAATCGAGCCACAATCACTTGTAAACACGCTGTATGTCTTATTACATCCTGTGTCACAGCCCTTCACCATCATGTCTAACAGTAACAACAATGAGATCAGATCCCCTAGTAATCACTCTGTACTTTGCCCTTCACAGCAACGTGAAATTATACACGTATTTAAACCACAGCCCCGTACACACATGCCCTTCACGTTATCGTTAACAGTAATGCAAAAACATATTAAATTCACAACTTTTTGTGAAACACTATGCCTAGTCTTTCATAGCAAAGTTAAGCAATATTTGTCACAACCGTTGTAAGCACTGTCTACCTAGTTTTACATGTATGTCACACTCTTCCCTTCACACCTGTGCCACACTCTTCCTCTCCATACCCGCGTCGCACTCGTCTCTTCCATACCTGTACCACACATTTCCTCTCCATACATGTGTCACCCTCATCCCCTCTACACCTTTGTCACACTCCTCCTTTCATTCCTGGTTCACCCCGGTGTCAAACTCTTCCCTTCATACGTGTGTCACACTCTTCCCCTCCATAACTATGTGTCAGTCTTCCCCTTTTCTCACACTCTTCTCTCATCCCTGTGTCACTCTTATTCTCCACCCCTGTATCACACTCTTCCCCTAAACACCTGTTTCACACCCTTATTCTCCACCCCTGAGCCACACTCTTTCCCTAAACACCTGACGCACACTCCGCCCCCTTCATACCGGTGTCACACTCTTCCTCCCATACCTGTGTCATACTCTTCACCCAGTACCTGTGTCACACTCTCCGCCCAGTACCTGTGTCACATTCTGCCCCAATACCTATGTCACACTCTTCTCCTCATTCCTGTATCACTCTTATTCTCCACCTCTGTGTCACACTCTTCCCCTAAACACCTGTTTCACACCCTTATTCTCCACCCCTGAGCCACACTCTTTCCCTAAACACCTGAGGCACACTCTCCCCCTTCATCCCGATGTCACACTTTTCCTCCCATACCTGTGTCATACTCTTCACCCAGTACCTGTGTCACACTCTCCGCCCAGTACCTGTGTCACATTCTGCCCCAATACCTATGTCACACTCTTCTCCTCATTCCTGTGTCACTCTTATTCTCCACCTCTGTGTCACACTCTTCCCCTAAACACCTGTTTCACACTCTTATTCTCCACCCCTGAGCCACACTCTTTCCTAAACACCTGAGGTCACATTCTGCCCCAATACCTGTGTCACACTCTTCTCCTCATCCCTGTGTCACTTTGCTCCACACTGCGTCACACTCTTCCTCTAAACACCTGTTTCACACATTTCCTCTGCACACTCTCCCCCTCCATGCAACCTGTGTCACACCTCCCGGTCCCTACCCACCCTTCTCCATCCATGTACCTGTGTCACAGCCTGTTATAAACACACTCTTGCCCTCCACAGGAACACGCCTCAATAGTTTCTTCTTCAGCACTTTGTAACCACCAACAGACAAGCCGATGAAGAGAAGAGTAAGCCCAACTTCCTTGAGAGCCACGAAGTAGGGCAAGAATGCAAGCACGGAGAGAAATGCGATCTCCACGGCCTGGAGCCGGACGAACTCTCCCGCGGACATCATCGTCAATCGTTCTGTTGACAGGAAAATACATAACATATCAAAAACTGATTGTAAACGATGACACGAAGGTTGTCCATTCTCTAAGACAAAAATGCATACTGTAACTTAAACTTCCATGTCTTTCTTCATGCCAGCATTAGAATATATAACATCATATTCAAATTGCCGAAAAAATTCGTTTATTTATCGGTATTAATCGGTATTTAATAGCATATATTATTTTAGTGTATCGCACCGGTACGTACGGCGACGGAGTTTTAGTTAATCAATGCAATCAATATATATACCTCAGCCTACAGATAAGGTGTGTTCCCCTACTTTAAATTAATGTTTAAAGTGCAAAAGCCACGCAATGATTAATTCAGATTGTGCCTAAATTCCGTATAATATAATGTAAGTCGCCCTAATTCGATAGAACGAGAACAATATGCATGCATATGCTCAAGCGAACTTATACAGCACCCACAAATGAAAGGTTCCGGTAATTGATATTTAGCTAAAAGAATTGCGTCGAAACAATTCCACGATGCCATTTACTTAAAGGACTCAAAAGAAATTGTATTATGTGGAATTTGAATGATAGAACCAATTGAACCTTGTTATCGACACACGCATAGATTAAAACATCTTTCTCTCGCTTAAATAATGCAAACTGACCTACCATCCGGTGGCCTACTTCCAGTGACTCTCGCCGTAAGCGTAACATGTGATAAAAAATGACATACATAAATAAGGCTTAAGTCAGTATAACCGTCTTCCCGCTCAGCCTGCAGCCTACGTTTGAATTCTACCACTGGGTAATGCACGATAACCGTTTGTCTGTGTGCACAGCTCAGTTGTGGTATAACAATAGTTGTATACAAGCGTGTAAAGTGTATGGAACTTACATGTGTGTTGTTTCTAAGCAGGCACGAACCAGTCCTTTCTGAGACCGCACACGAACGGCAATGTAACGCGTCGTCTCCTCAACAGCTGTGTTGGCCTATCGTTGACCTTCCTATAAACACCAGAGATACTGCGCAGATTTTCGCTGTGCTGTTACGTCGGTCTCCAGATACTTTTCTGTAGTTTACATAGGATGCGGGTGTTAATAGATAAGCAACTTCAAATCCTAACTGTATTCATTTAGTTGGGTTTCATCATACATTATTAATTTTTCAAGCATACATAGGTTACTTTCTGAACACATGACTCTATACACAAGTTATGTAAAAGAATACAGCTCGAAATCCTATCAAATTAAATCCAATTCCGTCCACCCAAAATGCAATTTAGCAAGAAATTCAAATGGGCAACGCTTAATTTAATTCATTCATGTACGTCACATATACTCGTGTACCGTGCACACGTAAGTATGTGGATGGATTCTGACATTTGTATCTAATAATTTAAGTCTGTTTAAATATATAAAGTCCTTTAGGCTGCATTTCACTATTATCTTAATTGTGTAGACTGTAGACCTCTGCAGACGCCTGTAAACAACCATGTTACGTTGTCTTCTGTAGGGATTAAGTATACAAACGTAGGCCTGTATCTGTACACAGGTAATGTTAGTGTTGATGTTAAAGAATGTTAAAGTCGCCCTAATTCGATAGAACGAGAACAATATGCATGCATATGCTCAAGCGAACTTATACAGCACCCACAAATGAAAGGTTCCGGTAATTGATATTTAGCTAAAAGAATTGCGTCGAAACAATTCCACGATGCCATTTACTTAAAGGACTCAAAAGAAATTGTATTATGTGGAATTTGAATGATAGAACCAATTGAACCTTGTTATCGACACACGCATAGATTAAAACATCTTTCTCTCGCTTAAATAATGCAAACTGACCTACCATCCGGTGGCCTACTTCCAGTGACTCTCGCCGTAAGCGTAACATGTGATAAAAAATGACATACATAAATAAGGCTTAAGTCAGTATAACCGTCTTCCCGCTCAGCCTGCAGCCTACGTTTGAATTCTACCACTGGGTAATGCACGATAACCGTTTGTCTGTGTGCACAGCTCAGTTGTGGTATAACAATAGTTGTATACAAGCGTGTAAAGTGTATGGAACTTACATGTGTGTTGTTTCTAAGCAGGCACGAACCAGTCCTTTCTGAGACCGCACACGAACGGCAATGTAACGCGTCGTCTCCTCAACAGCTGTGTTGGCCTATCGTTGACCTTCCTATAAACACCAGAGATACTGCGCAGATTTTCGCTGTGCTGTTACGTCGGTCTCCAGATACTTTTCTGTAGTTTACATAGGATGCGGGTGTTAATAGATAAGCAACTTCAAATCCTAACTGTATTCATTTAGTTGGGTTTCATCATACATTATTAATTTTTCAAGCATACATAGGTTACTTTCTGAACACATGACTCTATACACAAGTTATGTAAAAGAATACAGCTCGAAATCCTATCAAATTAAATCCAATTCCGTCCACCCAAAATGCAATTTAGCAAGAAATTCAAATGGGCAACGCTTAATTTAATTCATTCATGTACGTCACATATACTCGTGTACCGTGCACACGTAAGTATGTGGATGGATTCTGACATTTGTATCTAATAATTTAAGTCTGTTTAAATATATAAAGTCCTTTAGGCTGCATTTCACTATTATCTTAATTGTGTAGACTGTAGACCTCTGCAGACGCCTGTAAACAACCATGTTACGTTGTCTTCTGTAGGGATTAAGTATACAAACGTAGGCCTGTATCTGTACACAGGTAATGTTAGTGTTGATGTTAAAGAATTGGCTATTACTTAAACGTTTGCTCCCTGAAAGTATTTTGCAAACTGGAGATAAACATATAAATCGAAGCAGAGACCACACAATGGCCAAAACAGCATGCAGAGTCTGCATGTTGTATTTCTTTAACTGGTCAATCCACTTTTACAATGGGCCACATTGTTTCTTTTATAACCCCGTCGACTTTAATTTTATCTATGGGTCTTTCTCTGTCTCTCTCTCTCTGTCTCTCTCTCTCTCTAAAAACAAATAGCTCCAAGCTGTATACATATAATGTACATGTCTCCTCGGCCGATCGAAATACCGACTCGCGGTAGTGTTTCTTGCACTGCATGTTTTGTGGCAAGCTGCGTGATTTAACTATATAGACTTGATTTAATCTGGGTATCTACAGTATGAGACTGTACACTGATTGTATCCCAGGATCAATGCACTGCCTTACATTAGCCCCCTGTCCAGTTGGAGTACATCTGAGCATTTCTGCCAATCAGTATACGTGAATGACTGCATTAATTAATGAATTACAACTATAACACAAAGACAAAGCCGGTGATGGTTGCTATATTCACGTTATATTCAAGCAATCGACAAACAATTGCTTAACTTCTGACTTAAATCCTCGGCGTATTCCTGCTAAATACTAGTATGCCTATAACTCCACGGTCGCTGTGAGTTCAAGACCAGCTCATGCTGGCTTCCTCTCCGGCCGTAAGTGGGAAGGTCTGCCAGCAACCTGCGGATGGTCGTGGGTTTCCCCCGGGCTCTGCCCGGTTTCCTCCCACCATAATGCTGGCAGCCGCCGTATAAGTGAAATAGTCTTGAGTACGGCGTAAAACACCAATCAAATAAATAAATAAATAAATATAATGTATAAGTTCATAGCACACACCTATCTACACAGAGTGTATCATTTTAAGCTGGGAAACAATATATGAGATATTGTATCCCAGTTAGTAGTAAGAAAAAATGTTTATTTACAAGGTTCGGAGATTTCATTACAATAGTTATAACAATACATTATTACTTATCCCAACAAATATCGACCCTGAACCTGAGAAGAATGTAACTCACAATTATGTGAGTCCCAGCCTCGACATATATGTGCCGACCACAGCAGACAAGGGCGACTTGCATTCTCCTGTGATCGGTTATGCAGGCCATCCAATAGTGGAGAGTTGGCTCTCCCAGCAGTCCATGCTCATCCGGGCAACACAAATAGTTTCAAGATGGTGGTTTACCAACCAAACACGAAGCGTTGTGGTAACCACGGAAACCATTTGAGAAGATAAATCTTCCGAGGTCATCTTATTTAAAGTTTCGTTGGTGTAAGTATGACACTCGGACTATCTTTTATACAGGGGATGTGTCCTAAAATCTGTGTTTTCCCTTGTTTCATAGAAGGTAAAGTTTTAATGTCGTTGACTGAACAACAACAACGTGAATGTTTATTCTCAACTGTCATAATGTAAATAAAGCCGTCGTTTGGGGTTTATGAGTTTCGCGTAGCAGCTGTGATTAAGGGCGGTCCACTACGCCAGGTAATGATGAATGTAGTTTTTATTTGTCAAGTTTATTTAAGTGGACCACTACCAATCACCGAAAATCAAGACACCTCAGGTAATACTGAGTGAAATTTGTCCACCATGCAGATGTCTCATTATTGGCTTTGGTCTCAGATACACTCGTCAGAGAGATCAGTTGGGACAAATCTGGTAACTATCAGTTGGGACCTCGAAAAAAGCGCTCCACATACCTCTATCTGGTAAAACCCTCGGCGTATCATCTCCCCTTCCCATTGCCACACAAAATTTAGTAAGAGTAATCCGATCGAGTATCATTTATAAGGAAAAAGCATGCAGGCTTTGTGGTTCTGACATGTTTTCAAGACGGCCCCCATAGGAATAAACCGGTAAATGCAATTTTGGGAATGTGCCTATGAGCAGAGGTGAGTAATATTTCTTTCAACTTTTGTTTTCTTTTTTTGGAATTCTCCCAAATTATTTTTGCAATGCACTTTTGAAATCTTTTTAGTTGTTTCATATATAGTATTGTTGTCCTGCACTATCCGAAAGGAAGTCAGCTGTGAATTTTGTAGTCCAAGAGTTTGACTGTTGGTGATGATTCATATGTTCATGTGTATGACCCACTTGAGCAAAGTGGGAAATGGTGTATGTCTCCAAAGGAATGGCAGCAGTGTAACTTTGAGGCATTTTCGTGAGAAATGAAACCTTACAGGATTATCCTTACAAAATTACGAGTCGCGATGGAAAGGTGAGATGTAACAATGAGGATTTGACCAGCCAGAGGTATGTGGAGTGCTTTTTCTGGGTGCCAACTGTTAGTCACTACGTCTGTCACACTAGGAGTCTCTGACCTGGGTATTTGAGCGATAGCGTCATTTCTAATGCAAATTCCAACGTCAGAGCAGTCTTGGACTAGTATGGCAGGTATCATCATCTCCTTAGGAAATAATTAAACTGGGCTTTCTGTTAAAAGAGAAAACAACACTAGACTAAATCTATATATATATGTATCAATAAAAAATCCTATTCATAGTTCAAAAAACGTCACTTTCTGTTTTTGTGATGTATGATAACCAAGATATCGCAGTTCAAAGTAAGGAAAAACACCCACGTAGGGAAAATTGAACGTGCCGCCACGCTTTTAATTTTAAACAATCAAGGGCGAGATATTTCTACCACCTAAAAAGACATCTGTATGATGTCACAAGTACTTAGTTCACCACTTTGTCATATAGAAGTAGTGTTAAATCAGCTGTTTTTCTTTTGATTGCTAGGTAGTTCTGATATACTTTAAAGCCATTTTCAATGAGAAAGTAGTAGTGGAATACGTCTGTGGTTATTCCCCAAGAGGCAACAGTGCGTGGCCTTTATTTGTGTTACTAAAAGGGGCTGTTCTTAGCACACAGAGGACTGTCTAGCAGTAGGGTACGGATCATGTGCAATCATGTCTCCAATTTCTCTAAAGTGGCATATCCTCTGGCCTCGTAAGAATTCCAGATTAAAAGATGATTTATAGAGTTACCAAGCACATTATCAAATAATGCCTATGTCCGGGTAGGTATTAAACATGTATGTCCCTCTTCTGAAATGACTTTGGTTATATTTTTTTGTTGTCTTTTCTTTTAAGACTTTGATTCCTTAACTGTGGTTTATATTTTGATGTTTGTGGTGGTGCCTGAGTAGGGACCAAGGATGAAGTCATCAAGACTAAACAAGCATGAAGACTAAGTGATGAAAACTCGACTTCCTTTGTCAACTTTGGCCCGATGATAAACGTTAACTTTGGCTAAGTCAAAGCAAACAAAGTTATGAAATTAACAACAAATGAAGCCAGAAACACTCAAGACATACTTCATAAGCCATATCATCTGTAAAAGTGACAAAGATACAGAAACTTCCGTCTGTTTACTCACTAGAGAGGTTGACTTTACACCATGGTGCTTTCACAGCCTCGAATTTAACATGCAGAGCTTTTCAGCACTTTTCTTGGTGTGGTAAGAAAATTTTAGATATCAAATCCTTCGGAGATATATATCTATTTTACTGCAGAAAACACATTTCTAAAATATACCTGCCATATGAACGAACATGGTGACGACAATGTGGTTTACCTGTGAAATCTGCTACAAACAGAACTCTTTACTTAGCTGCTGAAAAACAAATTTCTTGCCAACTTCGTTCAAACTTACTTCATTACGTGAGTCTGTGGTTTAAACTTTAAAACATGGACTCTTGTAACCGTCGGATTTTATGTCAGATTTACTGAGAATCTATATGCTGATCAGATTCCCCCAACCAGATCCATTTCATGTAGATACATTCTAGTGAATGGATGTGAAAACATTTTTCAGAACCCTCTAATTTCCTTTCCAAAATACCAACCAGATTTAATTGCTACTGACCAACTGCGCAAGGTAGGTAAAACAATCTAACAGGAGAATCCATAACTTTTATCATTAGTGGAAGGTAACATGAGGGGTCCTATCATGTAATCAAGGTTTAAATTTGGTGCCTGTCTATGAGCTTGAGCTGTTATATCATAAATTAGTAGTTATTTAGTAAATTCTTCTTCAAGATAAGGACTAAATCCTGGGTGGGAAAGAAAATATAAATGTAGAGGCCCTCAAGGTTATTCGTCTCATGAATGTTCAAAGCACCTGCCTTTGCCATAAAAATACAATTGTGTCCCTTAGAAGCTTACATTGCCTCTGCCATAGTTTAATTTTGGGTGAATATTGCTTATTTCGCCCCAGAGTACCAAAACAAGTCACACACATATCAGCTTGATCCAAGCTACAACATAGCTATAGTATATATGTATGTACCATATGTACCACTATATATGTACCTTTTTGTTCAGGGGGCCTCCGTGGCTCAGTCAGTTAGCATGCTATCGCAGCACAATGACCCGAAACCTCCCACCAATGCGGTCATTGTTCAAGACCAGCTCATGCTGGCTTCCTCCCCGGCCGTACGTGAGAAGGTCTGCCAGCAACCTGCGGATGGTCGTGGGTCGTGTCCTCTCACCATAATACTGGCCGCCGTCGTATAAGTGAAATGGTCTTGAGTACAGCGTAAAACACCAATCAAATAAATAAATAAATTTTTGTTCATTGACATTCTCTGGTCTCCATTTATCAGTACAATCCAAGTTTACCTCTGTTAGAGGCACAAACAAATGTTGCCTGTTCACCCTAGTCTGAGTTCCATGTCACAAATGTTGTAGGTTAGTAATTATCACGAAGCCTGACGAATCTGTGGCTTACCAGCCAACTTGCAAATGAAGTAATTGGGGTTATGAGCTATACAGCATGAACACTAATTCATGGTTGGTTTTTGTTCATTAATCACACCGTTTTGCTCTTTTCAGGGTAGTCATT
The DNA here is from genome assembly GCA_016165875.1 of Acanthopleura granulata. Classification (NCBI taxonomy): domain Eukaryota; kingdom Metazoa; phylum Mollusca; class Polyplacophora; order Chitonida; family Chitonidae; genus Acanthopleura; species Acanthopleura granulata. The sequence goes on along the minus strand of JABBOT010000002.1, from coordinate 35,368,010 downwards.
TAAATCACTCTTTTTAATCTCAATATAAACAAATTATGTTGGACAGAAACATATTAGCTGTGATGTACCCGAGATTGATGTTTGGGATATAGGTAAAAAGCTACTATTTAATACTCTAGTGTATTGGGAGTAATTTTCAGAATTTGGATTTGTTTCTCTATGCATTGTTACAATCATACATACTTGCTGTGCAACATGGTCATGGATAGGTGACATTCTGTTTCGCAATTAAGAAATAATGGCGTCATTCACTGCGTATGTGCTCTGATAATGGCATCATCGAAAAACAATGGACACTTCCCTTCTTTACTGCAGTTATAACAGTGTATACATAGTGAATGAAGCCATTATTTCTATTCTAACACATTGCTTGATCATATACATTTTGCATGAATTTTCAGCGTTTATTCCTTTTCTGTTTTGCAAATTGTTACCTACTCACCCCTTTATTTTGAATACACTTCTCTTGCCTCGATGGCTCCAACGAGCGTCCTCATAAAACCTCCACAAGGTCCATGTTTTGAAAACCCATGAGAATACCACATTTGCATGACGTAGACATTTCAAAGTTTGCATGTGTATTGTTACATCACCCCACTGAGTTCAGAATCGAAAGTCATGAAATTAAATGTATCTTTTTTTTCATGTCATAACGTCTGGGTATAAAGTACTAAAATGAACCCACAAAAGTGATATTTATAAACTGTACAGGGTAACACTTTTATCACTGAAAAAAATGGTGATATTTCGCTGTTATGTAAATATATATGAATGATAAAAGTAAATCTACCAAGTAAACGAGTTCAAATCCTTTCATTTGCGGAAATAAACAGCATGACAGAATATTATGCCGGGAGCTAAATGTTTCAGCCGGTATGTTGTGTTACACACTCAAAGTTTGAAATGTCATCTCTGTTTTAATAATATGTATATTTGCAAACAGCCCGTAATTATCCGTGGCATGGAATTTGCCTACATTTCTTTGAGTGTAAGGAGCTCGTAGAAATAAATTCATAACCCGGTCACTGCTTCTTTGATCCTGTTTCCTGGCTACACTCCGGTGTCGTACCCTCAGATTTAACATGTTTGCCTACATATGGATTGACTGGCAGGTGGTGATGTCATATTTGTGTTCATACAGGCAGATGACATGCGCTACACTAAAGTATCCTCCCATTCAGTGTTTGCAGTTGGAACAATCTCCCTTAACTCTATGATGTTCTTTGCTGACCACACTGTTCGGTCTGGTGAAAAAATTCACGCTTATACGATAGTTTATAGGCATTTGATCTCTCTATTCTTAATGTAGTACAGATGTTGCAGACGTGTTAGAATATCTTACGTTATTCCAAATTTCCAAAAGTTAATATGATAATATGCTACCTGTTGCTCCGGGAGATTCTCATTGGTAATTAGGCGAGCAACTGCTGTCAGCTGTATCACTACATACATGTTATGATTAAAGAGGTAATGAAACTCTTATAAAACAATACACTCCATACAGATATCTACTTTCTTGAAGTTCCCATAGTTACATATCCTTTAGAAAGTGAATTAAGCTAACAGTATTATCATTATTAGAGATTACACTTCCTGAATATAGAAGAGGTTCTAGTGCTGAAAACTGGCTGAGACCAGTGCGGTTTTCAAACGTTTCTTTGAAGTGTATTTTAGTGAATTTTTTTTTTCCCCAGAGTTATGAAATATGGCAGTTTATTTTGATCAACGGTTGGAAACAGACCTTACTGCCATCAAGACAGACATATCATGGCACAAAATATTTCCACTTCTTGCCACAGCGGTGTATGTAGAAGATCAAGGTGGCACCGTCCAAATCTTCCAAGAAGAGGTGAGAGAGCACATATTGTTAATGTTCTTTCATAATTATTTGTAATTTTGTATGTATATGTGTGTATGTGCAGTTGTAGACATGTCAGATGTGTGTAAGTGTATTCATGTACATATACATTGAAATAAAAAAGGTGAAAGTGCTCTCATTTGAGGACATTTGTTATCCTCAGTGATTAATTAATCGAACACCCAGGGCCAGACGAAGTTAATGTCACGTTCGGGTGTGATTGGGTAGAGAGGAAAGCCTTATCTTCCTTTACATCTGGCAGTGCACTGCGTGCAATAAATGTCCCATACCAAGATCAGAACATAATGTTACCACTGGCATAAATGATGCTGAAAATGTTGTAAAATTCCAAAGAAACAAACAAGCACCAAATCCTGTTTTGGTTTATAGATTTTAAGGCACTTAAAATTTGTATCTAAAATGTGTTTATATTAGTAAAGTCCTTTTTTGCCTTTCACTGTGTAATTGTATATGACATAAAACACCATTGAAAAACACCTTACTTTAAATTCTTTATTTTTTTGAAAGGGTGAACGTGTTCAAGCGCCAACCATCCAGAAATCATTTCAAGTGACGTCTCTGTCATGGCACCCCACAAAGAAGATCCTAGCTGTAGGCTGGGAGAGCGGAGAGCTGCTAATATGGAATGGACAGGACTTAGAGCTTATGGAATCTGCACCCCTCCACAAATCGGCACTTACTGTCCTTGGCTGGAGTTCAAATGGAACTAGACTATCCTCAGCTGATAAGGTATAAATGTGCTCATATGTATATATATATTAACTAAGAATTAGAGTAATTCAAAGATAGTAGTTAGAAGTTAGTGAATAACTAAAATCATGAGAACAATGTCATTTTCTTTTTTGTTTTTTTCCAATTTATGACCCTCTTCGAATTGAATTTTGCTTGTAGTCTGGAAATATTATTGTGTGGAAAGCTGACTCAAGAGGAAGGCTTCAGCAGATCCCTATCTGTCAACATGCAGTACAGGAGCCTCTGACAAAAATTGTCTTCAGGCCACCCCCACCTTCAGATTCTGCTACGTAAGTATTCCTTACTTAAAATGATAGCCACCCACACTTGCCCTGTAGAAACGTTAATATTATAAAATAAATACTTGGTTTTTATCTGCAAACCTCAATTTAACTGATGGTTTTTATTTTTTATGAAGACATAGGTGATATTAAACCAGAATTACTCTAGGATTAAAGGAAACATGTTTTGAAGCGTACAACTTTGACATCATAAGGACAGTACAATCGAAAAATTCAAGTTCCAGATGGAGGAGTACAGAGCTGTATTTCTGAGAGGTAAACTTGGAAGAATGAAACAGATCACAGATCTACTTCTGATTATGATATCTCCTTTGGTCTAGAGCTCAGTATTAATGTTTAGATTAATGAAGCTGTTGTTTGATACATAATCATGAACCTGTGGTATTAACACTTGTGTTTATTTTTTATATGTTTTATACAGTGATATAAGCCACTTGGCCAGGGCAGCTGTGAGTGGGGATGAGACTGCCTTGGACATGTTTAACTGGAAGAAGGGAAAGGGAGGTGTGAAGATTGGCTCTTCTCTTGGACCCTCTGAGTCGATGGCTTTCTTTGTTGCTGGAGCCAGTGGTAAGAGACCGTGCTCTCATTCTGGTAGATATTTAACGTACTTTGTATCTGCATTCGCACTCTTTATTACTCATTGTACAAAATTTTTGAGCTAAATTATATCATGTTTGATTTGTTATCTGTGTACCTTTCTCTACAGGTGGCGTGTACTATGTAAATGAGGATGGGAAGTGTATGCAGTGTTTCTCAGTAGACTATTGTGTTAAGACATTACTGTACTACAGAGAGAAAGATATTCTGGTGACTATCACTGACAACCTCATGCTGACCCAGCATACTGTGTTACCTGAGGGGGATGTGAACGAGATACTAAAGGTAAGTAGTGCTTTAGATGTCAAGCAAACTTTGGCAAGTTAGTGAAATCAGTACTCTTCTTTTTGCATTTATCATCAGGATATCTATTGAGTTGATACAGTTTGATATTATATCATTGATGCATAAACATACTTTTTATTCAATGAAGTTTTTGCTCTAGAAATGTAATTTTTTCTTTTTTTGGAATATTCAGCCATTATAGCATGATAATATATCTGATAGTTCAAGTTGCTATTATTGTGAAGCAGGGTAACTTAATACATTTTTGTATTGTTTTTGCTAGGTTAAGCTGAGTGGAAGATCTGAAGAAGCCAGTATCGTTTGGGCTGGTAAAGGTATCTTAGCTACAGCTACTGGAGAAGGGGTCGTCAGGTAAATAATCAGCTAATACTTTGGTATTGTAATAACTGTATGTAGTTCTTATGAACCATGAAAGAGTGTGCTTCATTTGACTTTAAAGTTTAAAAGCTACTTGGACACTTTTTGTTATTAATGTGAACCTGTGTAAAACGTCAGGTGATGTGAGCATTGATTTATTTTTTTTCAGAATGTGGGACATGAACGCAGAGGAGAACTATGTACTGTCATTAGACGGCCACAGTGGCTATGATCCCAATGAGGTTATCCTGTGTGTGGCCTACTGTGAAAACAAGGGTTGGTACCAGATTTCTTAGGACATTGATCTCTCAGTAAATAAATTTGTCATGTTATGATGACAGTAATGGAGATGAATCTGTCTTTTGTTATTAAATCATTACACATTTCAGACATCTGAAGTTTCATCATTTACAGGAATTTTAGCAGCAGGAACCAACATGGGAAACATAGCTATGTGGAAATACTCATCCCGATTTACTAGCGGACTGAAGAAGATAGATGGGGAAAGTAAGTGGAAGCTACAGGCCCCCTCCACAGTTGAAGGCCCTGTCAGACAACTACAGGTAATTTTCACACACATTTACAATCATCCGTACAAGGAATGACATGTCCTCTGTAAGATCTTTTAAATATCAGTGATACATGGATGTCGGTAAACATTTGAAATGATTGAAGTGACCGAATTTTCAAACCAAGGTTTGACATCTCAGCTTGTATAAAGGGACTAAAAACATACACCACGATAAGGCTTGCTTAGCAAACAATGTTGACATCCTTTTTTGTTCTTTCTTTTCAGTGGGGTTCTTCCAAGAACATACTGTGTGCTAACACCTTCAACAACATTTTCATTTTGAGTGAACAGGTGATGAATGCCAGTTTCCATGGAGAGGTAGGTTTTTAGGTCAGCTCTCATCTGCACTATACTTTACTATGCTTGCAGATAAATGTGACCCTGATTTTCAATTCCAACAAGTTTGTATGTTGATTAGAAGTTACAATGAATATAAGTTAAAAGTATTTCATGTCTCTATGACTTTTTCTTCTTTGTAATTTTGAACTCTAGTCACCTAAGATCTGCTGGAGAGTTAAACTAGATGAAAATGAACATTCTTGGTTGAGACTGATGAAGCCCTGTTGATGGGATAGTTGTGACGGATGTAACTTCAATTAATCAGAGTTTTCAATATGTTGATGTTGATATTGTTGATCTTTTGCAGACCTCTGTGATACAAGTTGGGCCTTGTAACCTGATCATTGACATGTTCGACACTGGAAATCACCATGAGCTGAAAACAGACATGCAAGTAAAAGGTGTCTATACTACAAAAGTAAGTCCCCTGTACCCTCTTACTCATATACATAAGGGTATATGAGGCTACCAAGCTCTGTAATGTCCTATTAAGAATCCCTGCAGTATTAATGTCAAAATGTGGGATCTCGTAAATTGTGTCTTGCTCACCCTGTCCACTGATAGTCCAAACAGCTGTACAGTACAGTGATCTGTATAGTGGCCCTGTCATATGTTATTCGTTTAGGGTGAGATATTTGATAACCATATTTATGCCATTGTAGCATATGTTAATTTAACTGAAATTGTTTTCAGCTTCTGAAAGTACATGATCTTTTTATTTTGGTAAAATCATGATATTCAAGTACTTTTACTTCTCTCATCTTAATAAGAAATAAAATGTATTGAACTCCATGTTTTGACACTATATTTTGCCGATAGCTGCATGTCACTCTGTGTTTCACAGGAAGCCTTGGCTGTATGGAATGGTAAAAAGGTGAATGTGTTTGAGTACTCTGAGGACAAGTCTGTGATCCGGGCTGTAGGTGAGTTTTATCCGTTGGACTGCTCGTTGATATACCTGTAGCAGTATAAAGATCTCATTTTAAGTGTATGGAAAAATTGTCCTTGACTAGTAAGTTAATTAAATCATACACACGTAAATAAACCTATGAAATGTATGTGTATTAATTTATTCTGTGCTCTCTTGCCTCTTAATTTTCTATGCTCTGATGTGTGCTATAATACTGTATCTTACGTACCTGGTATGCAAGATTATTGGATGATGGATATTTGTGAAAGTGCGTAGAGTGTGTATACATTAAGCTCATCTTATTTCAGTTGTACAAGCAAAATTAAGGTAGGCATTGCCCCTGGCCTCTACATGCATATAGGCTCAGGATTTGCGTTTTGTGAAGCTTGTAATTTATAATGCTGCTGCTAATTTTATAGGTGCCTTTGCAACAGAATCCATGCGGTTAGCCATATATGACCAGAACATTTACACTGTCGAGCCTGGGAAAGTTCAAGTGCGAACATTTCAGGTAAAACAGTCACAGCAAAGTCTGCTTGTATTGCTATTCTTGTTCAAGATTGTAGTTTAATCATCTGGAATTTGCCGGCTTCATTTGCAGAAAAACAGGAACAATTCTCTTTGTTTACACTGAAGATTGTTTCATTTTATTCATAAATAGTTGTGAAAGACAATACGTTTTCATTCTTTATTGATATTATGCTGCTAAGGGAATTTTAAGCTTTATGACAGATCTGGAGCTTTGTCTTTGTAGGGTACAGTGAAACAGCTGCTGGCTTGCAATGAAGTTGAGGGAGAGCCTATTGATATAGATATCTGTGGAAACTATCTAGTCATAGCGACATCCAACGGAGTTCTCAAGATATATGACCTCTCCAGAAGGTATTGTAACTGCTTGTATCTATCCTGATGTATAGTTCTGCTCAAGATATGCTTGAAGCCTATGAGACCATTATGTAACTGTTGCACAATACTGAAATGGTCTATTTCAAAGCTATCAAAGCTTAACACTATTCATATGTGAAACAAATTTTATATGTACAGGATTTGTTGTGTTCTTTGTAACAGCGGCCAACCAATCCAAGAAATTAGAGGAAGACATCTCTTTGGGTTTGACAACCATTTATTACGAGCTCTCAGTGGTTAAAGTCGAAAAGCCTGTAAAAAAGAAATGTAACACATGTTGTGTTCCAATTAACCATTAAAAGCCAGCATCCCTAAGTTTCAGTAATGTCATGTAAGTGAATTTTATTTTGTTGAATGCGAGTAAAAGAAAAAATTTACTTATCAGATATGACCTTATAACATGTTGACAGGGAGGCTAAAGCTCACAGTAACCCAAAAGGTGTGGGTGAGTTAATCCAAGGCTTTGGCAGCGTTCAGTCTGCTCGTTGCAACTGTAGTGGTACTCGAGTCAGCATTCAGGTTATCAAGGTAGGTTGTGAGGCATTCTGTAATTGTAGCACTGAGGTCCATAAAGTTACATTTTCACCAAAGAGAAATACATGTGAATCTATGTCTATTTACAATCATGCACATGTACGTGTAGAAATTGATGTAGATAGTATTATGTGTTTACAGTTAGTCACGTTAATGAAAATGTTATAAATTACACCTTAAAGTATTAAGGCAAAATATGTACATATTCATCCTGAATCTTGTCAGATAAACTTATGGGTAAACCTCTGCCTCAGTAGTAAAAGTTTGATTTTTGTAACAAGACACAGATGAATCGTCTCAGTACTGAAATAGCACATAATGGTATGTGTGAACTGTAAATGTAAACAGAAAATAACATTTCCCAGGACAACCCAGGTTTTGACCTTTATTGTGAATTTTAATTGTACATTGGTGCTGCAGAGTGACGGCGAGCCTGACCCTAAGCTCTACTTCTGGGACCTGGAGCAGGACACAGTGCAATTCTTCAACTTTGAGAGTGGACGAGGGGAACAGGATGACTACCCCAGCACAACTCAGAGTGGAGAGGATGGAGCGGATGATCTGAATGATCAGGAGAGGTCAGTCAAAGGTTCAGTTCTCACCCAGTTTGAAAGGTAGCTCTCAACACAGCAAAGTGGATTTGATTATTCTCTGCTACATGAGCTGTGTTGTAGCCATTGGTAAAAGATCATTAAGCACCACCAGCACAGGTTACTGTGTTGTGTTACTTACCTGAACATCTTTGTATTGTAATTTATCTCGCATCGCACAAAACATTCTGCTGATGATTGGACAGTAATGGCCATGTGATAGACAGGTATAACTCTATACCGTGCAGCAGATGGTATAAGCGTCGGATGACACAACAGTAGGGAGAACGCCATTATGTAACAGTTACAATGTGATGCAACAATGACACCAACGACAGAAGGTCACAACGGAATGTTGAATGAACATCGTCAGTAACGTTATGACGTCATAATTCCCATATCACTGCTTGGTAATTCAAAACTCTTTGATGCTATGGGAAATTACTGTTGAAGCGTCTTTTATTTTTCAAGAAACAAATTTTCAGTGTAGTTTTTCAGGCCTTCCGCAGGATAAATTTGTTACAAGGTTACTGAGTGAATATGAAACTATTTGGAGTCAATAAACCTCACATTGGGCTCATCACCAGCCGAGCTGAATATCAGGCTTATTGACCCCATATAGTTTCGTATCGTTTCACTCAATAACCATGTGACTAATATTGTGCCTGTTGATTCAGGGGGAAGAACCAGGCGGCCAAGGATATAGCAGGAAGATTCCCGATCTCCCACACTTGGGACCCTCAGGAGCCCAAGCTGATAGTCTGCCAGGCGGCACTGCTGCCCAATGGAGAAAAGGAGGGTAAAGACGATGGGAAGAAAACTCCCTCGCTCACCAGAGCTGTCCTGGAGTCACCAGTAAGATATCCTCAGTAGAGGATAAGATCCAAAGATTAGGATAGTACTATGTCGTCGTCCAAAAGGCTCTTCCTTTTGGCATTTGATTAACAAAGTAATAGATAAGAATGTGCTGGAAGCATTCATCTGAAAGAGGTCTACATATACCTCAAACTCTGTTATAAATTCAGATACATATTGTTGGATGTGTTAAGACTAGCTCCACTGAATATGTCTCGCATCTTTCACGTACAGTTTAATGTTCATTGAATAAAACTTCAAGACCATGCTAAACAACCAGAATTTAATGCGGCTGTTACTTAAAACAGATGTTACCACATGACGTAATGCAACTGATACAGGTTATCATATTCATGCAGTATTAACCAACCTGATGTTCTGAAATTATCTGAGTGTGGTATTTTGCTGCATCAGTTTGGTGATTGTTCACAAAGCAGGAACATTTCTTTGTGTACATACATGTATGTTGAAGGATAGTGGTATTTGTAACATGAGTGACTGTTCCAGGTGGAGGTGATGGTTGTCTCACTGTTCAGCTCCCCGGACAGTGGCCTGCTCATCCAGGACAGTTACCCACTCGATGACCTCTACAACTCCCTCATCGCCGTCCAAGTCCCCTATCATTATTTCCTCAGGAAGGTAAGCCTTGCAATGTTTCCAGGAGTTTTACTCTTGTGAGTTTGTATTATTCTTTATGTAATACATAAAGTACATGTGCTATCAAAGTCATTGAACAAGACTTGCACGATTGTGATAATGTAAATAAGCTAAACCTGGCTAGCAGGCAGCTTATAAGTGACTGGTGAATGCTGCTTCTTTGTTGATGGTTCACTTAGGATACCCAGTAGAGGATTCGTCATAGGCTTAAATCTCCTTACAAGGGGACCTTATTGGCTCAGGTGGTTGAAGTTGTGTTTTGCATTAGATGAGGTGACATGTTTGCATCCAGCCTTTTCAGTTTTAGCTTCAGATTTACAGTAATTTCTCCATAAAATGGGACACTATAATTGAGACACCCTGAAGTAAGCCGGGAAGATCACACAGGTCTCCCGCAACCGCTCACAGTAGGTGGTATTCTCCTGTCAGCAAGGCTATGTACACTGCATGGCCTACACTATACAGCCCAGTCTGTTTGGGAAATTTATAGTCTGTATACAATATACTGAAAAAAAGGCCTTATGAAAATTGAATACCAGCTCGACACAATGTCAGCCCACGATTTTGGGCTCCTTTTTACGATACAGACAACTTCATGGAAATCCTGCAAGCCATTAATATTTTTGTCTGAGGTGTTGCTGGCAATTATAAGAGAATCTTGTATAAGAAAAGACTAGAAAGGGCCAGTACTTATACCCGTGTTTGAGATGACAAGTTCAATCAGGTTCAACGAACACCTGGTAACCCTGGGGAAAACATCAAAGCTTCCAAACTGCGAGCTGCTCTCAGAGCCTACTGAATATTTGCAACTTTGTTGTGGTTATTGGAAGCACTACACCCAGTTCACACGATCAGAGGCCTCCACCACACGCATTTCTTCTTCTGTCTATAACTATACAGTACAAGCTAGACAAAGGATCAGTGTACAGATTCAGTGCACATTTGATTCAGGTTTGAAACAATTCACTGGCACTGAGAAATAGGGCTGTATGTTACAGTCAGTCTGTATCAAGTCGTTGACATGATATTTCACTCTAATGAACGTAAGCGTGGATTTACAAACTCTGTCAAACCATATGTATGCACACTTACTGAAGCCCTAGGGCATTTAGTGAAAAATTACACTAAATGTTTATGGACAAAAACACGGTTCACACATTTCAATTTGGTAAATATATTTAGAATTCGCAGAAAATACCCTTTGATCTATAGATACTTATATACTTTATTCGGTTATATACGATTTTGAAAATTACATAAAAAAACTTTCAGTATTCTGCACGGTGAGAAGTTGGACACAAATTCGCCATGGTTGCTTTGTAATTCAAGTTATAAACTTAAAAATACATTTTCGGGTGATATCAGACACTATTACTTCACAGGCTGATGAATTCTTCTAAAGGCTATGCCATTAGTTTACTGAATCGCAGGTTTTGTGTAATATTGCAGTTTATAGGCATATCAATATGTGCAAAGCTTATGGTGGCGCAAAAAGTAAAACTTTTCATGACCTGGCAGGGCGTCTCTCTCGTCTCGCCCAGCTAGTGAGGCTCTATGAGGCATGGCAAAAGTATGGACTGTCAGTAACTGACTAGTGGTATTCTCCTATATTCCCCACTGTGAGTTTATGACTTAATACAACAGCCCTAGCAAAGCATCATGGTATACAGTTGCCCAAAATTATTGAGAAACTATGGTAAGCCAGGACATTTATCATGTACCCGGAGTAGGTCAAATTTTACTCTGGGCACTGAGGTTTCTTTCATCCAGCTTAACTGTTGTCATGTGAGGGAAAAATCATTGAGTATGATGTTAAACACTAAAGAAATACATATATAAATCTCCTTCATAATTTGGTGTCTGTTGTGTGCATTTTGCAAAGTATTTATATTTAAGAACTCTGTCATTAAATAACCATTATTGTTCTGTCTGCAGCCTGGAAATATGCAGGTATTATATTAGTTAATAGATACAAATTCATGTAGAATTTTACTTAAAGCTTATTTACATGAAGTGTTCTTCAGGGTGTAATATGTGAAGGGCACTTCCAGATATTTGTTAATTGGGCTGTTTTGGGCATATTCTACGAAACTTCTTTATTTTGTTTTCCTGTTCAAATTCCTCATAAACTTAGCCCAGTTTGATCTGAACCTCATTAAACTCAATTGTTTTTGAGAAAAAGAATGTAAGAAGTTTCCTGGAAGAGTACCCACTACTCTCTCTACCAACATTGTATCTGAACTGACTTTTTTTTATTCTCTACCTTCTTTTGTGGTTAAACCTTGTTTTCTAGATTTTTCTCTGGTAGTAATTTTTTTCTTATCTTTGCAGTATACATAATTGTAGTCTTTCACAAAATATGTTCTGTTTACTGTTTTAACAATCCATTTAATTTAATCTTCATAATGCTTGTAGGTGTTGCTTACACATGTAATCCTGGACATACCTTTTAACCCAAAACAAAGTTTATTGTTACAACTTGACATATATCTATTTCTCTGCAGTAATCATTATATAACTGTTCGCCTGCCAGACCAAACCACTACTCTTGTATTATTTATGATTAAATGTAGATAGTATTTTGAAATTTTTTTGATCAGCGAGATTATTAGTAATAAAATTGTACCCTTCCAGTTTTCGCTCTTGATTGTTCACTTTGGATTTGTTGATTCACTAAAATACTGCCAATATTTCTGATCGATGAATATGTAGCTGTTGGGAACGTGGACTCTTCCTGAATGAAATTCTGTGAAAAATAGTGGCCTGTTGGAGGACAAGGTATTATTTTCTCTGTTATAGAAAATGAAGTTTTACCTGTTATTTTTTTTCAGTCTGAAGATACCAGTGAAGAGCCTCCGCCTGTAGTTAAAACTGAAAGCATGTATTCTGTGATAGAAAAAACCCCTTTCTTCCCCAAAATGGTTTCTCGGAGAGTGATGCGTGACTTTGTGGGGTTGGAAAAGAGTGACAAGAATACTCAAGATGCTATGATGAACTTCAGCTTCTACCTGGCTGTGGGCAACATGGATGAGGCCTTTAAGGCTATCAAACTCATCAAGAGGTAACCTCAGGTCAAACTCCTATGAATTTTCATGACACCCTTGGTAATAAATTTGCATGTCAAACTCATTTAGAAATAATCTCTTGCCAACCATAGAACCTTGTGACACAGTGACTTGTGTGATGAGGTGGATGAAGTCTGTGCCTTTGGAGCTGCCGGAATTGCGGCCCATCAATTGCAAGCTGACATTTTTCGTCATTTTATGTGTTGTATTTCGCCATTTCATGTATTGTTTAGAGAGTCAGTGTGGGAGAATATGGCTAAGATGTGTGTGAAGAGTCGGCGCCTGGACGTGGCTAGCGTGTGTCTGGGGAACATGGGACATGCCCGTGGGGCCAAGGCCCTCAGGGAGGCCCAGAAGGAGCCAGAACTGGACGCTCGAGTGGCCATGCTGGCAATACAACTTGGCCTAAATGTAAGTAGCTTCTGACAGGTATTTGTGTCATATTCTTACAGGTGTACAGTGAACAGGTTCAGCGTTGGGGGCCATAAGGATTTATTTATTTGATTGGTGTTTTATACTGTACTCAAGAATATTTCACTTATATGAGGGCGGCCGGCATTATGGTGGGAGGAAACAGGGCAGAGCCCAGGGAAACCCACGACCATCCGCAGGTTGCTGGCAGACTTTCCCACCTATGGCGGGGGCCTAAGGAAGGGCTTACTGGTATTTGCCCATGATCATCTTAAGGACATTTTAAAGCTGACCAGTTTGCTGTAAATTGTATGTTACCCTTCAAGTATATTTTAACAAATCAAAAACCATATCAATACTTTTGTGTTTATTTCAAATCATATTAGCAAATGAATGTGATTGATACATGTATTGCCAGTCTTACTTGTTTTAATGAGCCCTATTGTGTTTCTCTACAAGTATGTGTGGACATTTTTTGAAGGCATACCACTTCTTGGTGATAGAAATTTTACTTCATAAAGCAGAGTAAGAAGACTTTGATGTCATCCAGCTGATTTACTTGAATTTTTAAATAGCAGTATTTTAGGAATGAGAGAGAGGGCATTTTATAGCTACCTGTGCAGTAAGGATCTGCATTTCATGTAGACATTTTCACTACAGAGATGCTGTAGAAAACCTGCTTTCCATACATGTATGTGGCTTCTGCCTTCTTTGTTGACAGGAAGATGCTGAAAGACTTCTAAAAAACTGTAAAAGATACGACCTGCTGAATCAGTTTTATCAGAACATGGGGCAGTGGGGCAAGGTATGAACATTGCTGTTGGTATAGTTTGCTGTTTGTGACTGAACTTTTTTCCAAATGTCAACAAAACTGGTTCCATATCAAGATGTTTTTTAATATTGTCCTAGTTTATTAGGCAGATAGCTGAGTAACCTGAGTCTGTTTCCCCCTTGTCCATTACAGGCCATGGAGACAGCAGAGATGTATGACCGCATACACCTGAGGGCCACCTACTATAATTACGCTAAACACCTGGAGGCTAAAGGGGATGTTAATCAAGCCGTGCCCAAGTAAGCCAGCCAGGGGGTGGGATAGTGATTGAGACCTAAACACTAAGTGTGAGGGTTAAACCCTGAGGCTTTATATGGATGTCATTTGGTCAAGACACTTTTCTCATTTGTGAATAGTATGGGTCAGACAATTTTAAATATGAGTAGGAACATTAGAGAAAGCCTCTCAAGATACCCTTCAGTGTTGTATTCATATGCTACTATGATTTTTCTTTGCAGTTAAAATCCATTACAAAAGAGTTGTACATGTATAAGTATCATACCAGCATATAAACCTAATTTTGTGTGATGTGATAACATAAAAGGTAAATTGAATCTCTCTGACTTGGCAGCTATGAGAAGTCTGACACTCATCGCTTTGAAGTGCCCCGAATGCTGTTTGATGAGCCAGATGCTTTGGAAGCCTACATTATGAAGAGCAGAGATATGTGAGTGCATTTATGATGTGCATGTTAAGTATTCACAATAACAGCCATAGGGAACATACAACACTTCGTTCAAAATTTAGGTCAAGAACGGACACCTTGTACATGTACAATCTTGATGATTATGAAGCACGTATTGTAATCTGCAGTTGGATCAAATATGTACATGGTGTAGTGATCTGTACTTATTAAATATGATCGTATGATGTGCTGATCCTCTATGGATACTTCAGGAGTTTAAGGAAATGGTGGGCCCAATACCTGGAGAGTACCGGAGACATGGATGCTGCTTTACAGTTCTACGAGGCTGCTCAAGATTACCTGTCCCTGGTCCGCGTCTACTGTTACTGTGGCAATATGGAAAAGGTCAGACATCATATTTACCAGTGTCCACCGACATCCGTGGTTACTTCAGGTCTATTGGAGTAGTGCATGCTGTAATCTCTGATGATAAATCAACCATGAAACATACAACTTAACAATATCTTGTAAGAATGTGCATGACGCCAGTGAAAGAGACACACATACATGTACATTAATTTACCTGTAACCATTGCAGAAGGTTTATTGCTGTTTGTACAGTACCAACTTAGATAAACTCAATGGTTATTACATATATGTTGGATTGTGATATTTTCAGGCCGCTGACATATGTAACGAAACAGGAGACAAGGCTGCCTGTTATCACTTGGCTCGACAGTTTGAAAATCAGGATCTCATCAAAGAGGCCATCCATTTCTTCACTAGGGCTCAGGCCTACGGAAATGCTATAAGGCTATGTATGGTGAGCACATTAACACCTGGCAGAGTGGCGCAACTCCCAACAGCTGGCACACAGAGACGCTAGCTCCAGTGCTGGGGTCATTGTCGCAAAACCACCTAAGTCATCTTTCTCTTAATTTTTTTTTTGATTGAAGAGATTGTGTTGGTTTTAACCATAATAGGTGATCTGATTTAAAACTTGAGTACTGTGAACGTCTTTAGTGAAGTTGCGGCCATGCCCTGGACAGCGAATTTCTACATGCCTGTGCTGCCATTGTTTGGGGAGTCTTGTTGACAATAGACAGTTGTGTCGCTTATAGGACTGTTTGTGCATTTGTACAACCAGTATGTTGATGAGTATATACCTGCGAAAGCTGGGCGGTGTACCTGGGTCACTGAGGTAGCCTCTACACATAATTCTGGTTGTCATTGTGTTTGGCGTTAAAACAATCAAATAAATATGCTGGTAAATAATAGTAACACTGTGGTAATAAACAGCCATGCTAAATGTCAGTTATGTCTTAAGATAGGCCATGATGATTTCCCAGACTGTTAATTACCTTCCCCTGCCTGATATTTCAGGAGCATGGCTTTGAGGATCAGATCCTCAACCTGGCTCTCCTGGGCAGGCCAGACGACATGATGGACGCAGCCAGGTACTTTGAGCAGAGGCCAGGCATGCAAGACAAAGCCGTCATGTTATTCCATAAGGTATGTCTGTTGGTGTGGTGAATATGTGTACTGGACAAAAGCCAGTCGCTTAGAGCAACAGTCATTCATGTGGGATTTATTTTATGGATTTCTCTCTCAGTTATTTACGTGGTTTTATATGTTGAAAACACTGAAGGAAAATCTGTTGGAAAATTTTGACTATTGAACAAACTTGTCATTATTCCATAGTTAATGGGACTTATCATGTTTTCAGGCTGGGAACTTTGCCAAGGCTCTTGACCTGGCCTTCACCAGTAAACAATTTGGGGCTCTGCAGATGATATCTGCTGACCTGGACGAGCGTGCTGATCCAGCCTTGTTACAGCGCTGTGCAGATTTCTTCCTGGACAATGGCCAGTATGACAAAGCCGTGGACCTGCTGGGAATGGGCAAAAAGGTGAGACAGGGCTAAGCTGGTCAACTCTGTCAGTATGAATGAACCCAGTTTTACTGGGAATAACACCTGTCCTCCACCATGTGTTAATGTACGTGTAAGCACATGGATGATGCATGCTGCGGAACTTAGAGTTACCCAAATACTGGGATGTCTGTGGATATTATAATATATTACACCATGTGTTACGAAACTACACAAGCTCTAGGTCCTGACCCTGCCAGATGTGACATGTGAGTTGATGTTGACTTGTTTGATATAGACAGATTGTAATTCTCTTTGTTGGTGGCTCTTCAGTTCATGTGTAAGAATATGGACATTTACTAGTACTATATCCAGAAACATGAAAGTGATAGTTCTACTGTATTATTTCCTAGGAATATGATACATTTTGCCTGATAGCGAAAAGTTACAAGATATCATTATATATGCTGCTGTTGTTGTAGTATTGGGATGCTCTGAAGATCTGTATGGAGCATCATGTGATCATGACAGAGGAGTTAGCTGAGCGGATGACCCCAGAGAAGGGAGAGGGAGATAATGATGTGCTGGAGAGGAACAAGATACTGGATGGGATAGCTGAGGTCAGCATGCACCAGGGCCAGTACCACATCGCTACCAAGAAGTTCACCCAGGCCGGAAACAAACTCAAGGTCAGTTTTATCTGTAACATCTATGTTCCTCCAACTGTTCTGGGATTTTCACCATGAAGTTAAAAGTCTTTAATTGGAGGTTTTCCCTGTGTATTTACCATTGAATGTTGACAAAATGTTTTCTGCATTAATTGATATCGCATGTTTTCTCTTCATTTACATTAAAGGAAGAGGCAGCAAATCAATAATATGCGGTATTAAAGAAAGCCCAAGACCTCTGTTTGTTATTGATATAAAATTCAAATTATTCTGTCGTGTCTGTTTGCTAGAAAACAGGGTTAAACGCCTTCCATTTTGATGCATCCATTGTTTGAGGCCGTGTCACCATTAGCCAACCAAAACACTTTTTACATAGGGCCATTGAAAAGAGGGTGACATGTAGGAGGCACCATAGCCTGTTTTCTCAATGCAAACAAATTTTAATACAACTGTGGACTTTTAGTGATTTCTAATTGATGACAGGCAAACAAATTAATATTCAAGAGTATACATTTGATGTGAAACTTGCTTCATTTCATTAACGTAAATTCTCAAGTTTTTCACTATTTGTCTGTCTCCAAAATAACATTCTATCACATTGGTAAAATGTTTAAACCAGGAAGCATAGACCAGCATGTAGCCTAGAAGGAACGAACCATGCAAGTTTCTCTTGCGTCAGTAACCGACAACATTCCATGTAACACTTAGACTCATCCAAGTAAAGGTTGAAGAGGTAGTTGTCAAACATATTTTATGTCACAACATATCAAGTTTAATGCCAAAAATCATACACAAAATAATCAATGTTACGTGACCTCTTCAGACGTATCTAGTGTACGAGGTTGAGAGAAAAGGGATAAAGTTTGATGTTTTCAGGTAGGACTTCATAAAATCTGACCTTTTTGTAATCACCAGTGGCCTCTCTTGTGCTTAATGGTATGACTGCTGGACTGGTGCAACATGACAAAGTTGAGGGGGTTATAGCTCCATTATTTTACGAAATGACCTGTTGAAAAATATCTATATATTAACATTTTCCCATAAAATTATTAATGTTTTTCTAAGGAAATGAAAAGTTTTGATATGTTGGGGAAAATGTCATAGACATATGCAAGAAAAGTGGCAGGGCCAACTGTTTGAGAACTCGGCCTGCAACCTCAAACAGTCATCCTGTCAGTTTTTGTTTTTTTTTCATATTCGTAAACTAGCGCTGTGAGGAGTTTGAAGAGAGTAGCAGTTCTCTGGGTACCTCATACTCATTAACCATAGCCCTGAATATGGCTGCTTGTGCAAAACCACCTAGACGGAAAAAATATTGAATGTTTTCCACAAAACAGCAATGATGTGAAAGCTTTGCACTTGGATAACTAAAACAGAGCAGCTTTCGTAACTTGTAACAGTAATGTTCATTAATTGCTGCCTTTTCCTTTAATACCTTCAATGTCTAAGGTAAGGCATTCAGAGTGTTAACAGGATACACCTATACACCTCCAGCCTAATTTCCAAAAACATTTATGTCACACACTGCTCTTGCTGTTTAGAAATTAGTTTGATTTTGTTATATTCATTGTCATGTTTCTACGCTTGTATTTTCAGTGAAATAACTTACATTTGGCTACATTTATTTTTTCAGGCTATGAAGGCATTGTTAAAGTCCGGTGATACAGAGAAGATAGTTTTCTTTGCTGGTGTTTCCAGACAGAAGGAAATCTATGTGATGGCAGCAAATTACCTCCAGTCTCTTGACTGGCGAAAAGACTCCGAGATCATGAAAAATATTATCCAGTTTTATACCAAAGGACGAGCATTGGATTCCTTGGCTGGATTTTATGATGCCTGTGCAATGGTAATAAACATAGGCTAAATCATGTACAGTTAGCTGTCTTTGTCCCAGTTTTCCCCTTGTATGGTTGATTACTAGAGAGGTGGAAATGAAACTGAGATTTCATATTTTCTGATACTATACTTCTCTGGCAGGTTTTTCTTTCTGTGAATAACTCTGTGTGATGAAATGTTTCAGGTGGAAATAGATGAATACCAAAACTATGAGAAGGCCCTGGGGGCATTGGGAGAGGCTTACAAGTGTATGAGCAAAGCCAAGATGGCCAATGAGTCACTCCAGGAGGAAAAATTGGGCATTATCAAACACAAACTGACGCTTATCAAGAAATTTGCCATGGCAAAAAGGTGTGCCATATCATACTCTACATTGTTTTTCATCTTAGTTTATCTACAGATGGCAAATGTTTAAGTTATTTTTAGTAACACAGTTTATGTTGGTAGATGACAGTGTTATATGACCACTTTGAGCTTTATTTTGGCTGTTGTCCTAGCTTTTGGACTGAGAGTACATCTATGTTACTCACTGTTATATGTACTAATGACTTCATTGCACAGATGGTTATGTAGATTTTATGATATTTAGCCTCAGTATCATCAGTGTGTAATTTCTATAATGCAAGATTTCTCGGAAACGATCATTACCGGTAGCTTGTCGGTACCTTGATGACAACCCCCACGGAATCGAAAGTAAGTTTCCCATTCAGATGAACAGTATTCATTTCACGCCAATGGCCAGCAAAGCATGGGTGGCTATTTGTTTATGTTCTGTCAGCCAACCCACTGGTAGTGTCAAGTTTGTGTGCTGCAAAGTAAAGTTTATGAAGTTTATAAACTACCTTGAATGGGCAGTGGACAGGTGGATGTCATTTCAATCTGGTTGTGGTGCTTGCAATCATTGCTGATATTGTTGACCTAGTTTATGGTTTATCCCATGTGCTGTGACCTCTGTAAAGTTTAGGTTGCACACCATGTAAATATATAGTGCTTATTTTCAACAATTCGGATGTCGCATAGCCTTCCCACTGAAACTTGAACCCACAGTTTCAGACAGTAACATGTGCTCTGTTTACTCGTATGGTGTACTGGACAACCAAGGATAGAAAGAACACAAAAGTTTTCAAGCCTAACCCTACATATTGCAGATGTTCAGGTATAGACCTTGGGTAATAAATAGTGACACTCATTTCAACAGTATAGATGCACTGCATCTTCTGATATATGGACAGAGATGAGAGAAAATGACATGACGTGTGGGTTTTATAAGACATTTCAATGTCAGATTGTTCATTTTATGCTTGGAACTATAGTATTATACAGTTACTCTAACCGTAGAACATCATCAGCCTTGACTAGCTCTTTTTAATTTGTTTTTTAACTTTTTCTGCCTAGAAGAAAATAATGGATTGTTCATGAAATGGCCAAGGCAATGTTTTTTGTTAATATAAACATGAGGTTTTGTGTACTAAAAATTAGGCCTTCATGAAGAAGAGGAATGGTTTCTTAGATTAAAAGGCCTTTGGCTCTGAAATGAAAACATAACCTCTGTGTAACAAGATAAGAAAAGAATTATTTCATATTTTTATCGCAATATAAGATAATTGTCTCTGCTCACATGCAGTACCAATTAAAATTGTTTATTTTGGATCCGAAACATCTTGATGTAGCCTTTTAGAGCATATACATATCTCGACAGAATCACAGATGTAATGTGAGTGTTATTTTATGGCTTAAGAGGGTTCCCTGATTCATTCAATGAAAATCCTCTTCTTGATAGAAGAAAAAATTGTTTCCCAAGAAGTTCAGACACGAACCCATCAACATAAAGCAAGGACCCCAAAAATAGTTTCCACTTACAGGTTAAGTCCCCAGTCTTGTATTGTTTATAGTGTTTCCAGTCATATATTTTCTCACACATTTTGCTAGTCCTATCTTATTTTTCTTACTCTTGCTAAACATCTTGTCTCCTTGGTTGGTACTGGTGTATTCTGTCACTTCTCACACCTGTTCCTTGGCTGTCCTCAGGTCGTACGAGGAGGATTCAGAGGAGGCAATACGTCAGTGTCAGGTTCTCCTCGAGGAGCCAGCACTCGACTCCGCTGTCCGCCTTGGAGATGTTATAGGCTTCATTGTTGAACATTTTGCAAGGAAGGAGAAGTGGAAAGTGGTATGTAACTTATTTAGCTATTATACACTACCATCTGAACATTATTAAAATATAGTCGTTCCAACTGATATGTATAGATTGAAATTAAGTTGATTTTTTTTTGTGATCATTATTTGAAACATGTTGAAGGTTTGCCTTTCTCTGATATATGACTGTTTAAGAAGTTAGGTGGATCAATCAGTGATTGATGATAGTCTTTGTATGATGCATTTCAGGCCTACAACTACATTGAGGAGTTGAGAAACAAAATGCCATCTGCAAATTTGTCCTATTATGTGGATATGCGAACAGTAGAAGCCATATACCGTGCCTTAGATCTGCCCCTGGGTAGGGAACTCATCATGAATAACAACAAACTGAATGGTTACCGAGGATCACCTGAGGAGGATGGGGAGGAAGTGGAGGAGGAGGTGGTGGAGGAACAGTAACAGTGGGAAAGGTCACACAGCTGGGGCATTGCTTGTCCTGTGCTGAATCACAACAGCATTACCACTGGATATAGGTCACAAAACTCCAGCACTGCTCACTGCTTTTCCTGATAGACCAATTATCTGTGATGTCTGGTGCCCACGATATGCTGGCAGCTCATGTACAACAGCCAGGCTGATTTCAGTGGAAGCGGAAGTAATTCTAATGCATGGTCACAGTTTAGAATGTGATTTACAGGACTAGTACATAGTTTAGCTGTGCTTGCTCTTATCTGTGTTTCACAAGTACCAGACATTTTCAGACTTGGGTTTGAGAGCACAAACACATGCAGATGTTTGAGAAACTAGGTCTGTAATGTATTTATAACATGCTTCATATGATAAAGCTAGACATTTTGGAAATTAAAGTCATAAATGTTATTATAGCATAATAAGTCAGTTATCGTACTCAAATGAATTGCATAGTCAAGTAACTGTATTTGTGACATTTTAGGCATATATATGGCCTCATGCAGTCTTATATTACACATCTATAGGTAAAGGGATCTTCATCCACCACACAAATCACATCATGTGTGTTCTCAGTGTGAATTTTGTGATGATAAACTTCATTTGTTTGATTTATTAGTTTTTTACCTTTTTGGCTGAGTACTTACATTTACATTACTGTCCAAGAAAACTTGACCTTGATATTTTTCAGATGTTTTGGAATCTCATTTCTACTGTCCTGTATTTTCACGTGAATATTCCACTGATACGTTCCACTACATCCATCACACAGTGTCAGCAGCCTCCATAACTTACTAATACTATTTGCACTTTCTTGTCCGGTTCACGTTTAGTAGAGCCATATCAACGAGATAGAAACACTTGCTTTAGTCACTTTTACACTCCTACAGATTTATACTCATGACAGCATTGTTACAGTTAACTCCGTCCAAAGGCTACTGAAGTAAAAACTGCCTTTTTCCAGCCATGCCATAGTGTTAGAGGAATCTCTCTTCATCAATGTATAATGTCTGTGGATGGACACATAATAGCAATCTTGTTTTTTGTGAACTTACATGTACAAATCCAGTCTAACTGAATTCCCGCTTCTGGTTCTGAACCTACTACATATGCATGGATAAATACCTGTAAGTTCATTCAAATACATATGCTTGGATACATCACACCAATATCTGTCTGTGATTACTTTAGCTTGCCTGTAAACTGTACAGGCCTAAGATTTAACAGTACAGAATTTACATCAAAAAGCTACATGTAATAGTGTGGGCCTGCGGGGCAAGTCCAGAAAGCATAATGTCATCTAATCCTGCAGGTTTTGTCAAACAAATCCAGATGTGATAAAAGATCATCTCTTCCATGTGTTAACTGCGGTTGTAATTTTTGTAACTTGCGTCGCACTCCTTGTTTTGTGTGCAGACTCAGCCTGGTCTCACGTTTTCTTTTAAACTGTCAATTTCTTTTGCTTTTCTTGCATACTCAGGTGATAGAACGACTCCTCATTTACAACAGCAGTCCATGCGAATCGGCTTAATTATACTTTTATGGTGAATCTGTAAGCATTTTTAAGGTTAGTGGTATCTGATTACAAATCCGTATAACTTTCTGAACTTACTGTAACTTTTTAATCATGTTCTGTATGAAACCGTCCATGGATATCTGATGTGCTCTTTTACAGAACTTTATGAAGTATTGATGAATTGCGAAATGTCAAAATCACGGAAGAAAAGATAAGCAGTGTATATGTGTTAGTTTCTGTAACATAATAGTTGTTTCTCTGTTTTCTGTTAATGATGTACGCTCATACATTGAAACCATGTAGCCCGTCCCAAACTTGTGCTTCTTTCAGACCGTCCCTATTTAAGAAGTTGTTGTTTGACAATAAAATGCTATAAGCAGATCCTGGTCTTAATGGTGGCGTTCGCTTCACTTCTTTTGGGGGTCATTCATATGTTATATGCTGGCTTAAAGGTTTAGAACTGTTTTACCCTTAAAAACACCCATAGCCATTAAGGAAAGTGTGTCTTTACTCATTTACAGCTTTAAGTCGTATGTTCGTCGAATGTGCAGCTCAGTTTTTCCACACATTCGACTTGTTGGAAAGTAAAAAAAAAGTCAGATATGTATGTAGTCCAAATATTTGATGTAAACACGTACATGCTCGTGGCGTGATATACCTTAATCAGAATGCCAAAGTCATGAAAGTGGAAAAAATATGGCAACAACTGAACCGATTGCTAACACTGAACAGATCGTACATTTGTATACTTTCAGCTTACATGTCATACATCCTCGTGAAATTCCGTATACAACGCCAAGGGATAAAGATCTTTTTTATGCCCTTTGGTGGTGTTGCTATTATCGCAGAAGGGTAAATCCTTGGATGCAGTATCACGTTCTAGAACATAACCACCCATCAGATAAGACCTCCCCGGAGCATAAAATGACACGGATTCTACAATTCCAGACCTTTGCGTCCGGATTAGATAACACAACGAGGCGCGAGTGTATTTTATTCCTGTTACACCAACGCTATATACCAACATGAGTTAATTCGTGCCCCAGCGTTAAAAGCATTGTAGCTAATGTTCACAAGTTACGCTGGGTTAATGTGTCATACTATCTCACAGACGTTATATAGTAGAATACAGATCAAGACCTATTGATCTGGGCCAATTCCACAAAGTCTTTGCGAAGTTACAAAGTCAAAATTTTAATACAACGTAATGGTGCTTAGTTTTTGACATTGGAAATTGACATTTTGACACATTTGTGTGATAATAATATTGATGATGTAGCCAAAACTTTAATTTCTAGAGCCCAAAATTAAGCTCTAAAATCGTATCTGAAATTTTGACTGAAGTCTGAAATGGCTTTGTGGAATCGGCCCCTGCACCCTCATCCGATAATGTCCAGATTATTGATTGGCAAGACTGATGTAATACCTGACAATTCTTGTCTTCAGAGTTACAACATTGGAAAACATGGTTCTCCATTGCAGCTGAATTCAAAAGGGTTTCCCGAGTCGTCTCTATATGTAGTGAAGCAAACTTGCCATATCAGATAAAAAAAAAAGCTTACTTGGACCTGAAGTCATGTAAACATACACATTGATAAGAAAGTGTCTTTGAATAATCATTGGGCATCAGTTTGTATTTAAAATGTTGATAACCTGAGTTGTTGCCAATCTAGTATAAGTTTACGCCTATGTATTTCTCATTTCAGTATTTTCGACATCCACAGAGAGTTGTGCAAATTGCCCAATAAGGCTTAAAACCGGGCAGAAAGCTACCATGTATGTCTATATTTTCTAGTGGTAGAGCCACATTGTTCCGGGTATAAAACAGGCTGATCTGCATTTCCCAGAATAATATAGTAATCCATCTTCTGGCACGTAAAGATGGACATATGTGTCTGTAATAGATGGGCGTGCCTATTTTTCACGGCGTTTAAGTTGTCATTTAGTGATCTCAGG
This sequence comes from Acanthopleura granulata, assembly GCA_016165875.1. Classification (NCBI taxonomy): domain Eukaryota; kingdom Metazoa; phylum Mollusca; class Polyplacophora; order Chitonida; family Chitonidae; genus Acanthopleura; species Acanthopleura granulata. The sequence continues at coordinate 35,343,086 of JABBOT010000002.1, read as the reverse complement.
TGAACTGCATCTGTATGATAATTACCGAACCAATGCGTGTCACATTCACTGAGTTGTCCATAGTGTGTCCTGCTGACAAATACGTATTTTACCTGCATTCTGAAACCACGCTTCAAGAACCAAGCTATGTGCACGTTCAGGCCTGGATGCGATTTAAATCCTTTCTCATGTCGGGGATTTATGTGCTTCACTGCAACAATCGCATGAACGTGAATTTCAATCCGGGGAAAATGTACATATTCGAGAGGAAATGTTTTGAGTAGCTTATGAAGAAGACGGAGATCTTGTTGAATAGCTCGCATTTATTGATGGCGGTACCTCTTCTTGTCTACGACAATACCGACTAAATATAGTAACAACGTTCTCGAGAGATGTGCCAAGGATTCGAGTTTATGGTGCATACACGCAAGTCCTATATTATTGGCAGATCTAGTTTGAATTTCCCCCCCCCCCGCCACAAAAAGGCGTAGGTTGAGTCCATTGTAAATAATAAAAATCTTTTAAATTAAAAGGCCTGTTAATTGGCACCAAAATTTAGAATTGTTTTAAATTTTTTATCAATTGCATTGTCTAGGTTTCAGTTTATTACTAGGATTTGTCTTTAAAGACCTCTCCAGCCAGCGTTTAGTCCATCCTGTGTTGACGAGAAAAACATCTCCATTGGTCGGAGTAGTAGACATGGCAATCCGAGATTCCGAAATACGCCCGAAAATGGGCAGTGTCAATTGATACCATTTACATATTTATGACTTTATGAGCCTACATAATGTAGGCTACATATCTCAGCTGTATATGTCAATAAATAATGTGTCCACGGAATAAGTCAATGTTTATGACTCCAGTTAAGTCAAGAGGATTTTTTTCTCCGTTGTGGATTTACATGTATCACAATATGTGTCCTGAAAAAAGCATCTTGCATTAATGAACGGCTTTGCAAGAAATCCAAAAGGAAAGAATACATTCACTGTGGCCATGTTAAGGATGATGTACAGTAGTGACATGAATACTGAAATTTCAATGTAATGGGCAAACTATTTCCTATGTGTTCCGACTTGGCTCAATAACCGAAAGCTAATAACATGACTCATATGGGAAGGTCAGAGTTGACAACTGATTTGCCATGTTCACGTCGTTAGCTTAAGGTTGTTGAGGTAAAAATGATGATGGAAACGAAAAAGAACCGATGAAGGCGTAGTAGCTATTAGTGACGAAACAAGCAGCTGTGACTGCGTGTGTGAGAGAGGGTGACGTGATATCGTCCATATCGGGGCTTCTATAGCTTGCTGACTGCACCCGATCGATGAAGATGTCGACAAGGCTATACCGTCGGCAGATTGCGACAGACCTACAGGCAGCCAGCAGAGCACTCGGGTGGTGGATTATTAGCTGATTTGTGTGACATTGTGGTCGGATCTTTTAAGGAGGGAGTTACTACCGGGTCTGGCTGCTGCTGGCTAGGATTGATGGCCCTATAGCTCTTCCTGCTGTTCGCCTTCAACAGGTAAGTCAGGGTTTTTTTTACATGGCGAGTTATAGTAGAGTAGTCTAGGATACCTACACACAGGTACGTAACGGGGTAGAGCAACTCTATGGCGATGACAGACTAAACCAACCGAAACCCAGTAAGAATTATTGGCTGTTTAGCAAAACTATTTCACAATATGTCATGTACAAAGGACATACTGTCAGTAATCTCGGGGGATATTTGATCAGATGTGAATCAGTTTGGGATGGTTTCTTTATTTTTGACTTGTAAACAGCTAATTTGTAACATAATGAGCCTTAACTTCACCTGATTTATCGCTAGATCGATGGGTATCAGAGACAAATTCAGGAGGAATTGGTCGTGTTATTGATTATAAGCCCGTACACATATAGTGAGGCAGATACTAGTAATAACGTGTGTGTTCACGGGTAGAACACGGGCAGTACGCATTCAGCAGTCCGTTCTAACCTGGTTATTACAGGTGATCGTCATAAATACATATACTGCCACCATCTGTTAACTCCTTCCCTTCTTGCGTATTTGAAAATGGACTTCGTATTGTTTTGATACATGGTGAGAAATGAATATTATCCACCTTCGAAATATTACAGAAGTCATAGGTGGTCTGTAAAGAATGCTAGTCTAGTTAAAATATAACTAGACTGTCGCGTTCAGACCAATACAAATGTTTTCTTTTCTTCTGTTTAGGGGATTGTTTGGCGGGAAAATGCTGAGTTTAGATATCACTGAGATATTCTAGGCCAGTTCTAAAGTAGTCTGTCGCATTTAAACCATTCAAAATTTTGGCTTGTTTTTTTTTTTTTTTTTTTTGGCTGGTTTGGGAGGGAAACTCCTGAGTTTAAAAGAAATATCATATATATTAGGTATAATGGCGCGCTATCATGCGCCTAATGGGCTGCATCGATAGGATGACAGTGCAGCGGTAGCCCTACCTGTATTTCATCCAGTACTCTGTCTGACAAATGCCTATTACTCTTTTGGCCATCTCTCTCTATGTAAAGTGAACAAACCTGTGCGATATGTATCCCCGTATACCAACAACAGTGAATGTCGTTAAATGATGGACTAGTGTACATAAGCACTTCGCACACGCATTATCAGCTCTTTGAAAAGGATTCATAAAAATACAAGAAGGACTATATCAGAATGTGATACAGGTATAGTCACTATGATGGCATTGATGGGTAAATCATTACTGTGACAAAGAAGTATACAGTTATGATTGATTTTGGCAAATATAGTGATATATATACATATACCCTAGTTTGCATATTTGACTACAGATCGTGTGTTGTGCGACGATTCTAATCAACTTCGCAGGTTATTACTCGACATGAACTGGTGTGTCAAAGATATCTCATGAAACGCCTTTACTCTAATTTTCTTTTTTTGAAAATATATACAATTATCTGGTGATAAAATATCGTGGACGGAGTGTTCAGAATCTCTGCCTTAGCCCGGGGCTAGGGGTTATATGTGCGTCGTGTTGAACAAAATCGCCGTGTTAAATCTATAAATAGTTGCAATCAAAGCGCATCCGACATACATATAGTTTAACTCACAGCATTCCATAATTTGGCATGGTACACGATTTGAACACTGAATACATTCACTCGAGTATTTCGGGCTTAGTTCCAATATCACTGAGTTTGACTGCTTAACTATCTTTACTCGACTCCGCCGTTTAATTTCTCACTCTCTCTCTATATATAATTCTCAGCTTTTGGGCATTTTTGACGTTGTTTTGGCAGTTGGTCTTGGAGTTATTGACCTGGAATGTCCACCATGGTTGACGTTTGGTAAAGGCCTATACACGAATGTCTCTGCTGACGCCTATAGTTAGTGAGACTTCCGGAGATGCACTCATAAGGCATATGGCTTTCTCGACAAAGCCGCTTTATGTGGATGTGTTTTGTTTCCTGTTCCTCTAAACTTCCGTGTACCACACAGAGCAACAGCCTACGTTTCTCCCCGGCGTACCGTTGAGCCAATTTGTTTCAATGATGCAAGTTCATGTGCACAAAAATGTCGTCGCCGATTTATATTATTTATTTGACCGGTGATTTAACTCAGTGCTCATAAATGTTTCACCAATGGTAATATTGGTGGTCAAACTACCTAACTCAAATATGCAGCCTGCAACCTCATTGGTCAAAGGAGGACCAATGCGTTTCGGCGAGAACACCACAGTAGACGAATGAGCCGAAGAGGAAACCATCTGAAATACACTCTTCACAACTTTAAAACAAAGTATAGTTGCCGGTGTCACCGGTGGAAACTACACATATTTTTGTTTGTTTCTTTCTTTGAGTTACATTTAAAATAACGAATGTTGAGTGTTGTTCAGATTGCTGTGTTCTTAGCTCAGCGAAGTGCGAAACTATTGTTATGTTTATATGTGCAAGTCTTCTTGTGATTGGAAACAGAGTTTGGAGGTTAAGAAGCAAAGCTACCCGACGATCTGTTCTGTATATTATTTATGGAACAAGCGAAATGTCTTTTATCGGGAACATATTTTATTGGGGGCAATCAAAGGGTTATATAATCAACATCTTGACTGCTATATAACTGTTTCTTTTACCCTTTTGCTACAAACTTCTGATTGGAAATACGCTCCATTGAATCTTGCGACCGACAAGGTATACAAATGGCTACAACACAAATAAATCTGGATTTTAACGGTTGCTTATTCAGGCGAGAGGTTGTAAACTGAATGTCTCCTAACCACCAATGACTCACATGTGTTGCTACATGTGCCTCGGTTCTCCTATATAGGATCAGTCACCGCTAGCGTTCAGGTAAATGCAGATGTGGACGCAGATGGCGAGTGTCATACCAATCAATATCTTAAACCTATAATACAGAGTTCAGAAATAGCCCTCAGCTTTCGCTATCCTCTACCCAGCAAGGTTGCTATCTGATGTTGTTCCCACGTCGCCTTCAGATTTATTATGGATCACACTTACACACGGCAAAGTGAAGCTTGTTGAAGACATTGTACTGTATTTATGCCCGTTTCTAGAAAAGTCTGTTTAAAACGTGGTTAAAATTGTTTCCTCATGAAAAATCATGTGGCTTATACATGAGTACTGAATCTCGTAATTGCTAGATCTTTTCTATGAGATATTTAATGGCGAGGAAAATTGAACCGGGAGATTTTCAGCCTATGTTATTCTATGTTAACATGACACGGGAGAACACAAGTCCATCCAATAAACCAATTTGTGAAGTAGCTACCATAAAAACGAAATCTGAGAACTCCACGCTATTCATATTTTGTCATTTTTATTCCTTTTGAGAATAGTTAATTCTTGCTAAAATTTATCACCCAATGTATATTAATGTTGTCTGTCTAAAGCGACCGTTCACGCTTGTTTATCTGATAAATTGTTAAACATTTTCTTTAAAGGTCCACTTAATATTCAGGCTTTTATTTGCCGAGCTGTTCAATGCAATCTTCCGCGTGTTCACGAACCAGCCTCTGACCAACCAAACAGACTGTTCAAATTTAGCCCTTGCTGGTTCATCATTGCCGTGTGGCCAATGCGGTTGCTGCATGTGAGTTCAAGTCAAGCTTAGGTTGGATTCCTCTGCGGTCGCATCCGGTGAAGTCTGCCAGAATCCTGCGGATATTAGTGTGTTTCTCTCGAGATTTGGCCGATTCCCTATCACCATAGCGCTGGCCGCGGCCGAACAGGCTAAATGAAATATTCTTTAGTACGGGGTATAACACCAATAAATAAATAAATAGATAAATAAATGAATGAATCAATCAATCAATCAATCATTCAATCAATTAATCAATCAATAAATCAATCAATCAATCAATCTTATTGTCGGTCGAGTAGAAGCCTTAGATGCGCTTAGAAACGTGTGGATGGTATTTTTTGTTAGAACCTGATATCCAAGTTGCATCTGTGCGCCTGGCCATCCTCTTTAATGTAAAGATAAATGCCAAGCTAAAAGTCACTCTGTTAAACACAGTGGTCCAAAATGGACCCATAGCGCCACACATCACCAATACTAAATTATTGCTTATTTTAACAACGAAGACAAACTTTCGAAAACTACACAATACCTCGACATAGAAAATTCCACGAAGTACTAAATTATTATATATAATTATATATACAGACTGTTTGTACAAAATAGTCATTTTGTCTGAACCTACTCACGGAATTGAAAAATAAGTTAGAATCAAAGAATGTAATATACTTTATGGCAGTCGAGCATCCAAACACTTATTTTATGCACATGCCCATAGTATTGTGATTGAAAACAAAGTATAAAAAGACTGAAAATGGGTAATATTTATCTCCGTCAAAGGAGGTTATGTTTGTCGGCCGACCGTCCGTCTATTTTACGGGAAAAGTTTTGACACAAGTTAGTCTGTAACATTGCTTTTCTTGTCTGAATTATGTCTTAGAAAAGACGGATAATCTCATCAGGTTGGTTACCTGTAACTCTAACTGCGCGTGCATCGCGTCACGAAAAGTTCATTACACGGAGTCAATATTTATTTAATATTTACTTCATTGTTGCTTCACGCCATAATCAAGAATTTTTTTAATGTCATTGCTGTCAGTTTTATGGTGGCGGAAGTGGGTTGGGATTCCAAGGTAAACCGTCGGCCTTCGATAATTTCACTGACCCCACGAAGAATGAGAACGGCAAAAATCGGCCACAAATTCCCTTAAGGTCGTGGTAGTAAACATAATAACTCATTTTCATCGAAAGTTGTCACATAGTATTTTAGCTTCTAGTTTGCTTGCGTTGGGTGGAAGCACAAAGCCTATAGGTAATCTCAAAACACACAGCGCATAACTGGCGAGAAATTAACGTGTTTTTTTTTCATTTCTCAACTTCTTCAGAAATGCACACTGAGTCCTACTTCCGGAAATGCTGAGAAGTGTAGACTTCAGCGGAAATTTATCAGGTCACATCACTGTTGGTGATTCGAGCTGTAGAAAGTAGTAACAAACTGTTGGTAGTTTCTAATAGGTGGAGACCATTATTTGGTGGGCGCAAGCCTGACTGTTTTTGTGTATGTCATGTTTCAAGTGGCATTTGTGTTTTGTCCGCTACCGGCTGGTAATGAGTAATGTTACGATATCTTTTAACCAAATCGAAATGAGCAGAAGGAATTCATGCCGTTAATGAAATACATGAGCGCAATATCACAGTAGACTGGCTCTGCGATAGATAAATGACAGCCTTTGGTAAACACAACCCCCTGGATTGCATCTATGTATGGCGTCCAATTCGTTGAACTACCATCATTTCATAATCATTATTTTAATTTTTATTAATGTTCTGCACAATATACCTTACCACGGTCAGGAATATGACACGTGGCCATATTTACAATCGCCGTGGTCGTTGAAGATTAACAGTAAATTCTTGTGAAGAGGAAATGGATGTGCAGTGTTTCACTTTGTGAAATGTACAGGGTCTCTTATGTGTTTGCCGTGTTCGGAAAAGTGCGAAGCTGTAAATGGAGCTCTCCGGTAATTTACTTACAAAAGCATGTTGTGGTCCGATTTTTTTTATAAGCTCTTGACTTTGAAGAATTATTCTTGCCATGGCTGCTTCTAACAGCCTCGTCCTCGGTAGCAACTTGCTGGTGAAATTGAGAATACAGCGGACACTGACAAGCAGACACCCAGCTGTTTTTTTTTTTTTGTTGTTGTTGTTTTTTTTTCTCTCTCTTCAAAATGGACGTTGATGTAACTGCTCTCAGATGTTCAGTTGCTTCCGAAAGTTACCGACAAATTCGTCAAGCAGCTGCGTGAACCAGCTGAAAGTATCTATCCACATTCCTCTGACTGACATCGCCTATAAACACAATACTCACAGATAGAGCCCATCGACACAATGCTCAAAGATAGAGCCTATCGACACAGTGTTCACAGATAAAGCCTGTCAATACAATGCAAGCAGATAGAGCCTGTCAATACGATGCTCACTGGCCTGTTGCTCATTGAAACCGATTGTCCATGTACATGATGCTCACTGATAGCAACTTGCCACTAGCAGCGTGTGCTATGTGGTGCTCACATGATGCGACGTAGTGATCGACATAGTGCTAGACTTAGTGCTCACCGATAGCGCCTGTCGACATGATGCCTACTGTTAACACCTGTGTGTCAACAGTGTTGACTGTAATAGCGTGTGCTGTATGGTACTCGTTGGTAGCGTCTATGGACATAGTGCTCATTGGTATCGCCTACGGGCTTGTTGCTCACTGATAGCGCCTATCCACGTGGTGATCACTGATAGCGCCTACCTACGTGATGATCACTGATAGCAACTTCCAACATGGTGATCACTGATAGCGCCTACCGACGCTGTGATCCGTGGTAGAGCCTTCCCACGTGGTGATCAATGATAACGCCTACCAACATGGTAATCACTGACAGCGACTACCAACGTCGTGATCACTGATAGCCTACCAACGTGGTGATATCTGGTAGCACCTACCGACATGGTGATCACTGATAGCGCCTACCAATCTGATGATCACTGATAGCGCCTACCGACGTGGTGATATCTGATAGTGCCTTCTGACGTGGTGATCACTGATAATGCTTACCAATCTGGTAATCACTGACAGCGCCTACCGTTGTGGTTATCACTGATAGAGTCTACCGACATTGTGATCACCGTTCAAGCCTGTGAGTATGACGCCTTACAAAACAGAAATAACGTTGCCGTTGCCGTAGTCAATTGTGGTGACTACAGCCTTGCCCTACGCACGCAGCGTTGCCAGTACTCTTTAGACACTACCTCGAAACAGTGTTTGCTGTTTAGGCCTTTATGTTTACTTTTGATATTCCTGACGTGTGATGTATACATATACACATATATAATGTATTTTCTATAATGTAAGAGCTATGCACCCGAAGATTTTGTTTATCTTTTGTGTGGGCTCCATTTCTCCTAGATACCAGGGAAAAGCACATATGAAAATTGTCGATGATCTTCTAAGTCGATTTTGTTATGGTATACTTAGTGCTATATACATATTCTTACCGACACCACAGTGGATTGAACCGTTTTAGTAAATGGCAATGAAACTATCAATTAAATAAATGAAGCGGATTGTCGTCCTCCATTGACTTGATAAAGTCCATAGGAATAGATAACCACGGAATATAGAGAATCTATTTTTCTTGAAGGTCCATGCATGTATCGATGGGTATTGGATATTTTTGCTTTCCGAATTGATTTCAGGACGAGCGATAGAACAATGAGGCCCCTGCTTTCTCCCCACATATCGGCTGACTAAGATCCAACACCATGCCCGCCCAATATACAGAGGAAAAGAAGTAAGTTCTTTGATTAACTAAGATCTGGATCTGTTGTTGTGAGCTGACATTTTTTGGACATCATTACATCTTAATATAAATCCTCATTAAACTGCCTAAGTTCATAATGTTTTGTGATACGCCATACAAAGGTTGTCCCCTGTGTATCGAGCATTCGTGTATTCCGCAACACCGACATACGTAAATGTCGATTGATACTCCACGCACTGCGTCACAAATTCCAGCAGAGTATTAGAAAGCTCTCTATATATTTATAAGGGAGCTTATCGACCAGAATACGGCAACATCTGGTTGATTGGGCTGTAAAATTTCATACCCACTTAACCCTTCTGTAGAGGAATTATTTGTAAAATGGCGGCTGTACCTCAGGTCGGAATCCAGACTGAAAGGTCTGAATAGTTTTGGAGGATTGAGATTTTTTTAATGTTAATACTGTCGTTGAGAACAGTTTACGAAATCAATACTGACGGTCGGATTATTGTCCTAATGGATAGATGAAAGAGAGCCCCAGGCATGCAATGTCTGCATAAAATACCAGCTGTGGACTGAATTCATGCATTGGATAAAGTGCATAATAATTAAAAAAAGTATAGGTCTTTGTGCCGGTTAGTTTGCAGTTTTACCCCACTTCACAATTTAGTCAGTTAAGTGGGCTGAAGATATCATTTTGGGCCGCGAGGAAAGATGCAACAGATAAATGCACCACAATTACAATATCTCATGCAATCTAAGCATCTATTAAATAACTGCATGTTTGGCCCGCTTTCTTTATTCTCTTCAAAACAAACCTTATTCCGCAGACCATCATTAAGTTTACTGAAAAGTTCACCTATTGAACCTGGGTTGATCTTTTCTCAATATTAAAAGGAAACGATACAATAATCAACCAAGTGATAATCACCCAGATGTTTGTCCTCGATAATATTTATATAGAGAAAAGAGCAGATTATTGATTGTGTGCTCTAGATGAACAGCATAGAGCTTTAGTGCTGTTTTATAGAAATAACTGAGCCACAAGACGACATAACATGGACCCACCATAATGTTGGCCGTCGTCGTTTAAGTGACATATTCTTGAGTACGGCGTAAAACACCAATCAAACAAACAAACATTACACTGATGGCCCAAAGTTGAGAGTGCGTGACACAAAGCGCCTATTTTTAGCCAAATGCAATTGACTTCTTAAATTGTATGGTTTCAAACAGAGCGGACTCGGATGTGTTAGAGCTGACGGAGCGCTTAACACCCGAGATTCTGCCCAAATGGCGGGTGTTACTGCTGAACCTCTCCTGGTACGGTGTCAGCCTCATGCTGCTCGTCATGTCCGTAGAAGGTGAGTAGATACAGCGATAACACTGAGAGTAATGACGGGTGATACTGTTGAACCTCTCCTGGTACGGTGTCAGCCTAATGCTGCTGGTCATGTCTGTAGAGGGTGAGTATATACACCAATAACACTGACAATAATGGCGGGTATAACTGCTGAATCTGTCCTGGTACGGTATCAGCTGCTCGTCATGTCCGTAGAGGGTGAGTAGATACACCAATAACACTGAAAATAATGGCGGATGTAGCTGCTGAACCACTCCTGGTACGGTGTCAGCCTAATGCTGTTCATCGTAGTGGGTGAGTAGGTATACACCAATTACACTGACAATAATGACGGGTGTTACAACTGAACTTCCCCTATATAAGTCTTATGCTGCTCGTCTCTTCTGCTGAGGACAAGTGGATACACCAAGTATCTAAACTGAAAACTGGTAATAAGCTAATAATTCAAATTATCAACCAATTCCTAATAAGACGAGGAACTTGTCAATAAACCGACCAGTGAATTTGCTGATTAGCCACATTTGAGTAATACATCAAAAAGGAAAGAACATGCAACCCATTGCAAATCCCTGTAGATTTACATAGATGTAAGATAGGCTGTTATTTGATTGCAGTGATTCCATCCCAGATCAGAGTACTGGTGGGAGAGCGCTACAAGGGCCGCTGGCTGGGGGGACTGGTGGCCACTGGGGCAGGTAAACTGCACTCATATCAAAATCTAGAAGAGATGGAACGCCTGTGTATTTATTGAATAATTACAGACAATAATGAGACATTCTACAATTTTCTTTGAATAGAAATGTCATGCATGCGGCCATATAAAAGTCTCCAAAGTGACTCCTGATTTCTTCCGAAGGATAACTTCGTTGAAAACATTTCCAGAAAATCCTAGGACGTTAAGCATATTATCCTGGACTCGGATTTCAGATGTTGGTATGTGTACTAGTTCGAGATAATTTTGCTAAAGGAACATTCCGCGAGAGGAACAATACGTTTGTGATAATCATCTTTTTCAGCATAAAAAAACAATTGCTAATCACGTTTGGACGAAAGTAGCACAGTAAAAGGCCTCGAATATAAATAAATCTCCTTTTTCAGCTGTTAACTGGAGTGACTATCGCAAATATCTGTGTCACCCTCGCCACTCCTTTGAAAACGATCAAAGGAAACATTGTTATTTCATCTTTCTTCCCAGTCATCACATTTTTTCTGAGCCCAATCATCGGGATGAAGAGTGACCGCCTGCAGTCCAAATATGGCCGACGCCGACCCGTTATGATCGCTGGCACGTTCTTCCTCTGGTAATACACACCCCTTTTTAACATATGGAATAAATTAGAGATATAGCAGCTGTGCTAGGAAATTAGTTAGCAGTGTTAATAAAGTAAGCTAGCCATGAAGTCATGAAGTTTCAATCGGGAAGCGATATGACTTAACTATGACATCTTGTAATGATTAGGCTATTATCACACCTCAGAAATTTTTACTTGTGATTTATTGAGTTTTGATTGTTGCCCCAAACTGTCTTTTGATTGGGCCATACCCCTGCAAAATGAATGTTAATAAATTTCTTCATTGTCAATAAGGCCTTTATTTTCTTGCTTTCTCTTCTATAGCATTGGTTTGATTGGAATGGCCTTCAGTGCTCCGGAACTGGAAATGTGAGTGACATGTTCAAACTGTATTTAAAGAAGTTATATACAGAAATATTTGCTCATCAGGGTACTTTATAAGCGGAAATAATGGCGTAAACTGTTGCCCGTTTATTCAAATCCTTCAGATTTACTCTACTTGAACTGAAATGTCCACGTACTTTTAGGTGTCTCCGTCTGTTAGTCCGTAAGTCTCTATGTCCGTGCGTTACCAAGATCACGCCAAAGCGAAATGATCTGTATAATTCTTCAATATTTGGTCTATCCCTAAGGAAATGTGAAGGGCCAGTCAAAATTGAATAATAATTGTAAGAGTCCTGTCCCATTTCTACAGGAGTGGAGAGTTTTCATGTTTTCAACCGTTGCCTGTTTGTTTTTGTTCTAGACCTGTTGACCCGGAAGTCGTTGAAACGAACAATATCAGCGGAACAGTAAGATGATATATACCGTTAGACAGTTAAAATTGATCATGATATGTATATCTTAATAAATAAGTTTGCTTCATAGATTGTCCAACATCATAATGATATATAGCTTTAATATTTCAGAAATAGTACAACATAGAGAGTTTCTATGCGTATTTTCTTTATGGTGTATGTTGTAAAATACTGACGCTAAAACGAATATGCATATCCATTGCATTCTGCTGAACACCTATGATGCCTGTTGTGTTTCAGTGCGAGGTGGACCTGGTGCAAGTCAGGTGCTCGGTTTACAAAAACCACAGTCTCCCTCACATGCTTGAGCAGGAGAACGGAGTTGCGGTTCAGGGCACCATCAAACTGCCGGAGAAAAAGGTCCAGCACCCGGAGCTGGACGTTCATACACCTCCGGAAAAGGGTAGCCTAGGTAACAAGATTATATAGTCTTCATTTGTGGTGGGAAAACATCTGGGCTTATAATCAGAAGGTTTTATGCCACGCGAAGGCCAGGGTCCAATTTCACGAACGTCCTTGTTAAGGCTTTCTCACCCATTATAAACCTTACAGCCGTGGGGGGAAAAGCGAGACATTCTTGAAGACGGTGGCAAGCAAACACCAAGCAAACAGTCAGACAATTAAGAGACGTAAAAATAAACGCAGCACTTGAAATATTCGCTTGCCTGCATAAATGTAAATATGTATTGCTAAAAAGTGGCTTTAATGTTATCAGATATTTACATTTCCCTTTCCTGTCTTTTTTAAGTAAGGAGTAAGAAGTATGTGGATCTTCCAACGCCGTGGTTCTTCGTGTTAAGATACTATTTTAATGTCAATATAAAGCTGTATTTTGAGATATACTATATGACCAAGCTTGAAATCGTCAAGAAATTATTGTGTGTTTTATGTAATTCAGCTAGCCACCCCGTGTTCTTCTTGCCCCGCAGGTCTCTACGTTGTGTTCTATCTGGTCGTGACGTCAGCGTTCGCTTCCGTCACCGTGCCGTATAACGCGCTGATAGCTGACAAGTCACATCCCTCTCAGAGAGGTATAACAACTTACTAAACCTACCTTCACGCGGTGCGATTTGTGGTGTACCAACTCGTCATATGCCACCGGTCGAATGAAAGCAAGTTCCAATTCATGTGACTTGTATCTGCAGGCCATTATCGAATGGCAGTCACGACTTTGCGAAAATGTTCAAACTGGTACGATAGAACGCATACTAGCTGGCCACATGGCTTCACGAATTTTTTTTTTAAATCCTATATGTCCATGTACCAGAAAGCGCACCCTGTGGACGGAGCTTAATCATGCATGGCAATTTTTATCCATTCTTTTTTCTCTTTCCCCGGTCTTTTTTTCGTCCTCGTTTTTTGCCCTATTGCCTCTATAACGTTTCACTATAAAGGCAGCACGCTCAACCATTTGTCCAGCCTTTATCTTGACTTGTCAAAAATCTTACAATTTGCACACTCTTGCGCAAACCTTGTGAACACGAATACTTTACCAGCATTCCGTTAATACGACCTGACTGTTCCTTTCTATGTTTCGATTCATCTCTATTCCCATTCCACAGGGTTCAACTCCGGTGTCATGGGCGCGATGATTTTACTGGGTAACCTCTCAGGGGCCGGCGTAGGAATCTGTCTGATGGTAAATATGAAGCAGTTCATGTGCTGTCTTGTTGATTGGAAAGGGAACAAACTCGCCTCCTAGGGGATTCCAGGTTCAAACATTTTTGCGCAGCTCTCAAAATGCAGATGAACCAGAAAGAGCCGGTCTAACTCAGTGGTCATTCAGTCAGGATTTCCATTTCTACAATACTTTGCCGTGTCTGGTTTTACGAAGTATCTTAAGTTTCCTTGCGTAAGCGAAAATGTTTTTGCTTATGAGCAACATAATACTAAACTAAAGTAGTATTTGACTTCGAGAAACATTTATTGTTGGCCAAAAAACTACCAAGTTAGCGACAATTTATTGATCTTCGTGAAAACGAGAGCTGGTTTTCAAGATATCTAATTGTTCAGTGCTTTGGTATCGTAGAAATGTCTATATTCACGTTTGGTCTTTCTCAATCTGTAATTTGTTTTATGATTTTGAGAAATGGGGAAATCTTTTCATCATTCTGTTATTACTACCTTAGTGGCTTAGTTTATCAAAATATATTTTATGTAACAAGAGTCGTTTGATGTGGTCAGGAGCATGTCCATTTTATCTACCTAGTGTTATGTTCTATTACACTATGACGTATTCCATTACGTCAGAGTTTTAGATAAGAACATGTAATGATAAATTTATAGCTCCATGACGAAGCTCGACATCTCTGTTATGAAATCACTAAGGGAATGATATTATTTCTGGTGCAGAAAATCGGCATCTTCAGCACCTATGGTTGCATGATTGGGGTGATACTGCTGTGTATTTTTATAACCAGCCTAACGACCTCGGAGACCCCTGGAAAAAATCCTGGTGAACCACTGGGTATGTAAACCTTAGTATCAGTGTTCAACAATCTTCCTTGAAATTCATGTAAGGCGAAATCATTCTGGAGTAAGATTTGTATGTTATCGTGCACATAGACTAACTCCGGTCATCAATGAGCAGGGTTTCTCTTCCGTGATGCCAGCCGTTACGCTCCTTAGAAAGAAATTATCATCCGAAATGTGTCGAAAACATAAGATGCAATTGAATGAGTATTATGTATATGTATGAATATCGTCTCGATGCTCAAAACCAGCCTAATGTGCTGGGGGAATTCGGATCGTGGCTAAGTCATTGTAAGAAGCTTGTGTTTTGATCTCTAGGTGACCTGTAGGTGATCTAAAACAATTTTCGTTGGAAATCATTGGCTTTTCACAAATTTTATATGACACATAAGGACCCACATTTGTTTCTTTACCCAGCAAAATGTTTACCCTTCTTTACAAAATTTAAACATTGAGCATTAATGGCAGCTGGCGTTTTGTTACGGACATTTTTTGCCTGATTCAGAGCTCCCTGTCAGATATCAGTTGCGCCGGCCTATATGTTAACAATGTCGTGTTTTTGCTGTAGGACTCAGTTCAGTATTCTGTGGATTCTGGCAGCCTTTGACAGGTAAGGTCGCAGACCACGCACGGTGACGTATGTGTGTACGCTGATCTACCCACGGACTGTTACTGATCTGTATCTCATGTCCAAGGGGTATGACACCAACGCGACACATGAAATAGTTTGACCAGAAATAATCAATGTGTGTACTATTTTTTTCGTTTTCACATTTCCGGAGAGCCTTTGTATCTAATAAGCCTTTAATGAAATCGGAAACCGCGATGAAAAAAGACTAATATGATAGACTATATATATGCACAATGATTTCCTCAGATAATTCTGTTCATAAACTAAATTCAAAAACATTTCTGGAATTCAAAACGCGGTGAGATATTGACCGAATTAATATCGAGCGTACCATTAAATAAATTGTGCGAATGATAAAGAACTGATTACTATAGTCATTACGGCCGATACAGCAGTATAGAAGGTATGTACTCTTTGGCTTTCAGACCATGACTTCCGATGGGTGTTTCTGACCCGCTTTCTAATGCAGCAGGGCGTCTCCACGGTAACAGCGTAAGTCAACACGCACGATCTACAGATTCCATATGCATGAAGATATTTGATAAAACTCTATAGGCATAATATTATACAGAAGTTCTGAAGTACGGCAAAGAAATGGTGTAATTAATGCAGCGTAAACAGAATATAATCAGACGAGGATACTTTTGGATTCAAGCGGTAAAGTGGTAATTTCACACCCGTATCATGCAAGGGGCGATTTTCCATATGTGCTTATGCGGAAAATGTGTAATTGTGTAAACTAATATATATGAAAGTAGCGGTACTTGTGCCTTTGGCATTCAGGCAACATTTCACAAGTAAGAGAAGTGTGTTGGCAGAGGGCTAAAGGTTTGGATGCTGGTGTGCTGTAAGCTATTGCATTGAGCACTGCACGATTGTGTGTGTAGTTTGCTGCGTTCTGACTCATATAAATGATAGTACAGAGTTTCTGGACATTGAATAGGTTTGTATTGTAATGCCTTGCAGATTTTTGGAGTATTGGTTAAGTGACATGGTCAATTTACCAAACTGCTGGACACCCCAAACTTCCGTTGGTCTTCTTCTAATTCCACTGCTGTCAGCTGCCGCCATTTGGTAAGAACATTTCCGCTGTCCATGTACTTTGCAAACACCTTTCACAGTTTTGCTGCACTACATAACACAATAAATCTATATGGATAAATAACCACATTTGTAACAAAAGAAACAGGCCATTACTCGCAGAGGCCCCGTAAGCCCATTCCTGGATCATGTATAGACATGACGGAAGTCGTTTACTTTTTCCATTGACCATTACAGCTCAGTCGTGTGTGGTATCCTGTCAGACAGACTTGGACGGCGCAAACCTCTAGTCATTACCTCAGGTAACTATTATATCATAAACATAAAGTAAGGTTTTAATGAAGATTTGACATTGAATAATCACAAAGTTTCTAGATGAAATGATTTTTTTATGACAAACATGGAAGTTTTATCAGTAATCCCTGGGACAACAGCATTCGTTGTTAAACTAATTAAGTTTCATTCAAGGTCCTGACAATGGTTCATTACAAAGTGTCTTGATGAAACAATTTGCTTATTACAAGTACGTTTCAGAAATAATTCACAAAACAAGAGCTTTCGTCATCAGAACCGTTTGTGTTAGCTGATTGCATGGGTCTTGAATCACTTATAGTAACGATTGAATGAAACATTTGCATTTTGAAGGAATTTGTAAGACAGTATTGAAACTGAACCGTTACTCCTCATGTCCACTCGTACATTTCCAGCGCTGCTCATGTGTGGGACGTCCTGTGTCTTGGCCTTCATCCGTGGCTCATACGCTTACTACATTGCTTTCGTCATGTCATTCTTCTTCGGTGAGTCTCTATCTATATCAGAATCGAACAATTTCTCCTGACCAGAGAGATCGCAAGTTCAGAATCCAGATGTTGCTTATTAGGCTTCGGCCTTAAGTCATTAGGTTCGCTAGGTACCGAGTAAAGCCGGTGGTTTACTTCTGGAATTCCGATCTCTTCCAGCAATAGACATGATCGCCTTTGTGTAAGTGAAAAATTCTGAGAACGGCACTGAACAGCAATCAAATAAAAACAAGATATCAAATGTAGGTGTTGAGGCATCAGTGCCGGTATTTCCGGTCTGTGTATCGTCAGTTTGTGTTAACTAAATGATGTCTTCATGCTTTAGTACATGGATGACCTAATTAGAAAGCGTACATTCTTTGAAGTCATTAATACATTGCATGTACACTCTTTGGCATGCATGTAGATGTAAATGCCATATGTAGTAAATCGGCCTGTGAACAATATCTGAATCCTTGCAAGGTTTCTATTTATTAAAACAGCACAACGAATTTAGGCACACATATCGTACATGTGGAGTGATTTGTACACGGTGATTTTCAGCTTTACGGCTGTAAAGTATGTCTGTCACACGACCTCCAAATATGGGGAAAGTTGAGGTTTGATCGCAATTAGCGCCATCAAGTATCACAGGAAAGAAATAAGACCAGATTCGTGTTCAGGACGTAAAACTACGTCGAGTAGCATACTTACGATATTTGTACATTTATACTAAACACGAATTCATTGTATATCCATTATATAACATATAGATAAGAGTGTGCCAAATACAGTAAATCAGACTTTTATTTGAAGCCCTGTACATCCTGCATTTTTTAAGACAGCTCAAAGATTTTTAGCACACATACAGAATATGTTTAACGCTTTCCACTGAGCGATCTTGAATCTTATAGCTTTAACCATCTTCTCTAATGTGGCCTGCAAATATGGAGAAAATTGCGCTTTTTCGCCCTTTGATCGCAATTTGCGACAAAAGTATGAATCGTAGGAAAGAAATAACACCACATTCGTGATCGGGACGCCAAACTACGTCGGGTATATATATAAAAAAAACCCAGATTCGAATATTTTTGTTTTCAAATTACATCACTTCCGGTTCCGGTATTTGCTCACACACTGCATTCTTTTTCTGTCAAATAATCCAGAGGCATCAGTTGTTACTTGTGCAAAATTTCGGGTCAATTGCATTCGGGGTTCGAAAGAAAACGCTTCTCAAAATTTTTCTTTTCAACCCAAGGTGGCAGCTAAGTCACGTGATCGAGAACGTCCAAACCTTTATTCACAAAAGACAATCCCAAGGCCTACTACCTACCTTCGGCCATGCCATTTTAGCCACAGAAGTTTATTAATTTTGCGACTGCAAAAATGGCAATTTTGTTTCGGCATGTACCACTTCGAGTTTGCTGACGTCACTTCCAGTCATGTCAAATTTTGTCTCCATGCCTTGGGATATTGTTAGGCCTTAAAACTGCGCCTCTAGCTTCATTCATTGTGGAGGTACACCCACTTCCGATTTTGATGACGTCGCTTCCGGTTTTCCAAAATTTCCATATTCGGAATCAGCGTCCCGAACTTCATCAGACAAAACAATTTTCGACAATATAATTCTTAACAGTTTAGAAAATGTTTTTAAAAAATGAGTTGTCTGGTCAAATGACATAATTACCTAATAGCTAGCGTCTAGAATTTTCCACCAATCAAACTTTTCTTTTCAAACTTGGAGATACTAAATGATTGTTTGAGAACAATCTGTTCAGGCGTTTTTGAGAAGATTTTTAAAGGTTTAAATTAAATTCCAGTATCGTTGCCAAGCCACTTAAGCAAAAGTTTCAAAAAGTTTAGGAGCAAAACTATAGGTCTGTACGACAAACTTACTGAATTTTCTTGACTGCATAATTTGCCGTTTTCTCAAAAAAAACGCGGGACAAATTTGCTGAGAATAATAATAATAATCCGAACGTTGACTGACTGAGCCACGGAGCCCCTCGCCGCCACTCCCCCCCCCCCACACCCCCTGCCATATAAGTAAATGGTACATGTATAGCTCTGTTTTCTCAATTCCTGCATTCCAGGGCTGGGCTTTGGTTCCTTTCAGTCAGTGGACTTCGCCATTGTAATGGATATTTTACCAGCTGAACGGGACAAGGCTAAAGATATTGCAGTTTGGCATCAGGTGATGTGATATTACATCAGCATAATTAACATCATATTATACATGGAGAATTAAAAAATGAGCAAAAACGGGTTTCATTTTTTCTTTGTCTAATTTGTGCTGGTATAAGCTTCCATATTTAGTCCCATGCAAGCAGTTAACGTATAGTTCCATTTCTATGCGCAGAACTCGGTGGCTGTGCGCAGCTAAAGCTGATGTATATAACGGTGACGAAAATATGCTTGATTACACCTTCCTCGTGCGCTCATCATTACGGTATAATCATTTTCTTGTAGACTTGCAGGCCACTGATGCTTCCATTGAACCTCTGATGTCAAATAATTTACCTCAACACCTCATTTTCTTCTCCTGACAGGCGCTGGTTCTTCCCCAGGCTCTGGCCACGCCCATCGGTGGAATGATATTGGATATCTTTGAGCACGTAAACTGTGAAATCGGACTAGGTTACATCATTTTGTTTTTGATGACGTCATCGTATTTCTTCCTAAGCGGTGCCTTTGTGCTTAAGATCAGAGGGGTTCGATAAACCTTCCGTATAAGGGATAACACAGGTCACAGCGTTTCATGTGCAACATAAATGTCGTCGTTGATGTATAATGTTGAGCAATGAGTCTGGTGTGAATAATATACATGAATACTGGTTAAATTGTGAAAAGTTTAACGTATATACCCAGTTAATTCTACTCAAATCAAGATTGATAATGCGTTGTAGTATTTAATATTTACTTGGAGTTAGTTATATGCATTGCATAATATGCACTTTAACTGGCTTTTATTGGGTAAGGACCAATGTAGGGAACATGCAAATCATCAAGAAAAGAAAGTGGCAAGGAAATCAGTAACATCGACAAACATATACGCCAAGCACATGCTAGTTTACGTTGGCATTGAATGCAGGTCTCATTTTCAATCTTATTTTAGTGTCCATTTTTTTCATCTTATACGCAGATGTCACTTATATTCAGTCGACATTTGTATAATCCTTTTGTGTAACTCTCTAACTGACAATTAAACGCGGTCCCATACCAAATTAGGGCTATAGACAATCCGGATTAAGCGGAGACTAATTACATAAGAAAGAAATCCTGCATACCGTTACATATTGATATGTTACCTGCATTTCTTTCCTTATGTAGCACTCAATAATAATTCTAGTATGTATAATCAGAAAATCACCACAAATACCGGAAACGGTTTCTGTAAGAGATAACACACATTGTGGTTGCATACAACAGAGAGAAATGACCTAACTGACCCTGTTCTTCGGGATTAAACTACACATAAGAATGAGAGATCATAGTAGAGTATAAAGAATAGTGTGTAGTATATACAGCCATTACTGAGATTACTGAGAAAGTAACAGGAAATTTGTATATGAGCACTTCAATTGAATTTATAGTACAAATTGTTAACTTTCAGTTGTATTTGTCTATGTGTTTGTAAGTTTATGTTACTGGTTTCAGACGCAAATATCCATTTGATATTTTATTTAGATAACTGGAATGAAAAGGTCACAAGACATTAATGTCTGTAGTGTTTAAAATGTTGTTCTTGTTGAAGCATTGTTCTTATTTATTAAAAATAAATTATTTCGACCAATTTGTGTGCAATGATTTCTTTTCAAAGGAACTGGGTTGAATTACACTACCACAGTAACTGCAATGGTTAACCATCGTTGCATATCATTTAAATATCAACGCCGTCCTGATGTTGACACGAACCGCCCTATGAAGCTAAGGCACGGTGCAATGTTTAAACTTGGTTATGTAAATCAGGATACATTTTAGGTCCTGAACAGTGCTAGCAGCGTACACATGTTGGCAAGAGGCGTCTAATCCTAATGTGTAAGTGGTGGGTATAATTCTCCTTGATGTGTACACATGTTGTAGACACAAAAATTCAATGCAGAGGTCTTTGGTTTGATGTATACGAAAAAAAGTGCAGCGTTAATTGTGTTCAATGACTTCGTTACCATTAGTGAAATGTTACAGAAAACCTTGCCTATACACCATGAAGTCATATTGTATCACAAACAATATTTCGACAGAGATATAAAAATATATGGAACACCACCATTCGTACATACCGTGCATTGTTTGATGGACATGTGATGCAAGGATATATAAACATAAATGAAAATGAGGGCGCCCCTAAAACGTACAATGAACTTAATAATATATATACAAGAACCATGGACGATGTATTCAGTGACAACTTCTACCAGCCATTCGGTCGCAGACCAAGGCAACCACGGTGGCTGCTAACATTGGTGAAACGTTTAACGGACATATATCCATCGATTTCCGATAATTTTGCGTCTGCCATACATCTGCCAGGAAGAGAAAGTCTCCAGTCCCTGTTTACTCCTTTCAAAAACTTAAGTACTTACTCCCGGTTAGGAAAAGCATACAGAAACCCTAATGGTCGAATGTATTCCTCTCGCCGATGCATATACCTTTATATGCTGAAGCAAAAAGCCCTACATTACGCAATGACACAAAAGTGGTTACTGAAAGTGAGATAACCTTGGGTGCATCGTCATGTATTTCTATACTATACGTCCGCAGATACATGCAGGGATTGAAGCTTAGGGGAATCCATCATTCCAATCCTACAATTCTGCATTTACGCCCAGGTACTGAAGTTTTTGGGAAAACTTTGTCCGTATGTGTTTATATCATACACTTCTGCAGTTCCATCAAGGTAATGAAGCTTAGAGGAAACCTTCATCAACTTGTATTTCTATCCTACACTTCTGCAGTTAGTCCAGGTACTGAAGCTGAGGGATGCAAGAAACCTTGAATCTAGAATCTTGCATCTGTGTAATTACCTATGCGATTATTTTCATCACACTTTTCTGTATTTACCACCTAATTCTGAAGGTAACAGGAAACCCGACATCCGTACTTCTTATCATCACTCACACACTCTTGCAGTTGCTATTCGGATACTAAGGCTAATAGAAAACCAAGCATCCAAAGTATGCATTTCCCTTACACACTTCAGAAATTACTTCCCAGTACACAGGCTAAGGGAATACCTTGTACCTCCAGCTGTACTTCCCGGTATTTAAACCCTACTTTCGTTATTATTCTGATCACGCTCTTTAGTTGTTACTTTCTGTTGCAACTAAGGGGATATCTTACGTTCGTGCTGATTCTCATCTAACACAACTCTGTATAGTTACTCCTCAGTATTAGCGACAAGAGGAAACCCTGCATCGACAACACTGAAGTCCATAGGAAACCTTATGTCCGTATTGATTGTCGCCACATACATTTCTCTTGTTACTCTTGGGTACTGAAGCTCACGGAATTTAACGCTAGCATCCGCAACACGTAATGGTATTTCCATCACATACGGCATTGCAGTTGTGAAAGTGTTGTCACTTTAAATCCTTCCGTATTTCTGAAATCTTGCATCAGCATTTGTTTCATACTGTTCATCGGTTACTTTAACTTTCAAGCTTTGAGGGATAAAAATCTGGTTACTGCTTATGTGTGTAAGTGTTGTGTTGAATTCCTCATTGCTCATGCAGTTAAGTTTACCGATGACGTTAGCCAAGCATACCCCGGCGGAGCCTCATACAGCTACTCATCAGTTATCACACAGTTTCTGACGTAAAGATCACCCAGATCAATTCGAAAAGGTCAACTCAAATACTGAGCAAGCAACAGTCCTGATGTAAAGATGACTTTACCAAAAGCCTTTGGTTGTGTCCATTCACACCGTAGGATTTGGTCCAACGACTGACAGAAATCAACATCGAAACGTGTGAACGGTTAATCCATTTTCGTCGAAGGGTACAAATGGCATGAAGTAGAGCCTGTCCTACTTTCATTTATCTTGTTGTATTTGATGGGTGGGTAACACAGACTGCAATGGCAGTTCACAGAACTGGCTAGCTTTTATGGACCAGTACACTTCTGTGAGGAATTTGTCAGAATACAGTGTAGGTTTTTACTTGCTAGGCGTTGCATGTACTTTCTCACATTTCAGTTTATAGCGGAAGGAACGAAAGCATCGGGTCATTGCATTTTTGTTCAATCCTACAACTGTCACTTGCAGTCACCAGGTAAAGTGAAATCAGATTTAAGGGTAGTGGAAACCAGGAAGGCCTGGGCGGAAACCAGGAAGGTTTGGGCGGAAACCGGGAAGGCTTGCACGAACCTAAAAGGGGAAGCTTGGATCAAAGCCGGGAAGGCTTTGACTGAAACTGGGAAAGGCTTAACAGGATGATCTATGGCTTACACGTAAACAGGAAACATTAGAGGTATACCACCCCAGTTCCCCGGGTGCAAGTCAAATGTCGTTAAACTACGGATTCACAAAGCACAGCCGGGTTTAACCACGCCAATGAAGTCTTTCCTGTTCTGAACAAATGCTCTCCCGATATCTATCTTCCAAATCTTCCTGCCACTGAGACGTGTTCTGGCAATAAACTTCAACGTCACAACGCAAACAACGAAATTATCCTCCTACTTTTTGTTTAATAGAGATATAAATATTTCAGTAATTGTTTCATAGCATTCAAGAGTGTATATAATATATGTCAATATACAAGCTGTAATAAGGTACAATGTGTATTCAAATATTTTTTAAACTCTTTTACTTAAATTGAATAAATAAAGTTTTCGACCTGGTACTCTCTCAGTTTTTTTGAGTGATAAATAACATTGGTATTATGGCCTTTGGCTTCGGTCATAAATTAAATACACATTTCTCACTGCCCCTTTCAACACCAGTTTTTCTTGCCCAGAAAAGTATACATGTTCCTACCTCATGTGAAGTCTCATCAGTGCCAACTGATTCCCCACCACTTTCTGATTCCCTCACTTACTGAATCGTATCCTGTACTGAGTGACCAACCCTAAACTTCCATTAAACTTCTAGTATGTTCTGTTTTGTTGCACTACTTTTACTTCAAGCTGTACTTGACTACTGTATGTGTAATACTGGGTATGATCTTCTTCTCTTTAAACACAGCCTATCAATGCTGACCCTGGTCTGAACTGCTCTGCTCCTGTTGATGTTTATCAGACAGTTCTCCACTTTTCTCATCTGAGCTAAGTGGCTTCTCGTTTAACTGAGCACAGTTTTCATCCGAATCCACCTGCTGGACATTTTCTGACAGTTTCTCCTCTAATACTTCCTTCTGTAATGAAGCTTGCCCAATCAGATTACTGAGAGTTTGTTCTTCTTCCTTTGGTTCAAACAAGCTGGACTCAGCATCCATGCTCTTAGCACCATCTACCAGTAGCCCCATCTCTGTGAGGCGTGTGTGTATCTTCAGAGGACTTGCCATTTCCTGAGCACAGGATATCATGTTTGTCATGTTTTGTCTC
Organism: Acanthopleura granulata; assembly: GCA_016165875.1. Lineage (NCBI taxonomy): Eukaryota > Metazoa > Mollusca > Polyplacophora > Chitonida > Chitonidae > Acanthopleura > Acanthopleura granulata. The sequence continues at coordinate 35,318,367 of JABBOT010000002.1, read as the reverse complement.
TTTATTGCCTCCTGAAAATAGCTTCGCCAAGTCTGTAACTGTAAAGCAAAAACTCTTGGTCAATCAGCTTCCTGAAACTGGGCCAAAGCTCTCTGGTCTATTATTCACCATAGCTAAATCCATCAAGATAAGATTTCTCATTTGGATATAGGCATCAATGTGGATTCAAATATGAAAATGACAAAAATGAAACAGATATTACCACATAGTGGTATTTCCTATTCCATCTGTGTTGCCTCATACTTGGTGTGGTTTTTTAAGGGTCTTCATGTACCAATCTGGCTGACTTGCCATGACATTGCCATGTATTGGTCTTACAACGGAACTTTCATAAAATTTATTCATTTATTTATGTGACTGGTGTTTTATGTCCTACTGAAGAATAATTCACTTGATGACTGGAACCAACATTATGGTGGTAGGAAACTGGGCAAATTCTGGCGGAAACCCACGCCACCCACCGGTTGCTCACGGACATTCCAACATACAACTGGAGAGGAAGCCAGCATAAGATGCACTTGAACACACAGTGATAGCACTGGTACGAAAACTGATATAAAAAGGCACCTGGGTCATTACGGTGCACTAGTGCACTTTCATACAATGGTAATTTCTAAATCTCATTCTGAAAACTGCCATGTGAGTGTGGCCTATAGTCATTTTTTCTATCACTATATCAAGAGAATCTCACAATTCAAGAGCAAATTTAAGATTCAAAGCCTTTCCTGGAGAGAGACCATGGGTGGTCCTATTACAAATGTGGTTGGTTTGCCAATTGTGTGCTCGATGTATTAACTTTTTCTAATGGTTGTAGGTCGTGGGTTTCCCCCAGGCTCTGCTGGGTTTCCTCCCATATTTCCTACCATATTTCTGGCTGCAGTCATGTAAGTGAAATATTCTTGAGTATGGTGTAAAACAACGGTCAAATAAACAAACAAATCTAAGGGTTGTATTGCCCCTGGCTGCTTTTTTGCTACAGCCCTGCTTACTCTTCATTTCCACTGACAATGCCTGCCAAGGGCAGAATTGATTTCTCTTACTTGCACAGGTTTTTTTGGTTATTTCAGTCTCCAACATATGAGTGTGCATCATACAGGGATGGACTACTTAAATGGTATAAACATGACGTATGATGAAAATATGTATGGAACAAAATGAGGACGGAATACATGTAGTATCAAGTTCAGATACCTTTTTGAGGATATCACAACAAATTGCTTACGCTGATATCATTACAACTTACCTGAGCCAAAGCATCACTGTGTCGCTCTGAGAGCAACTGGAAGTTTCTTTCACTAAGGGTCTTCTCATGCTGATATTCAGCAATCTTTTCCTTATGACTTTCTTCCATATTAATGATGACCTTCTTCTGAGATTCACAGAGGCTTCTGAGTTCCTTGTTCTTTACAGAATAAAAGTGCATGTTGTAAAAATAACTTTTGGTTTTCTTTTCTTCATCTGATTTTTTGGTCTCAAATCAAGATGGTTAATTTATATGATTTGTCATGGAGTGTCACAATGACTCTGTTTCAGATGCTTTCACAGGCACAGGGATTGATGTGAAAGCACGTTTTGTGATGAAGATGACTGGCTTATTAATAACTGATTCCTTAATTATTCTGACATTGTTTCAGTACTGAGTTACATTCTGTCAAACTCTCAAAACTTAACTTTTAACAGGCTCCTCCAAAAACATGTTTTCCTAAGTTAAAGTAAAAGACAGCTTGTCACTGAGGCACTGTTCATTTAAAAGGTTACAAATTCTCTCTTGAATGCAAAAGCCTGTTTGAATTTGTATGAATTTGTTGCTGAATTATCTTCGTTTGAAGTGTGGAGTATGTTGCTGCCCACTGGGGATCTGGGGGTGCCCATGCTTTTAAGCCTATGAGAGATTCACCAATCAGAAAGCTAGGAGATATCAGCTGTCTATAAGTTGTGACATAAATGTTAGGAGTTGACTGTCAATGTAACATGCAATAGCATAGGGGCAGCACACTGTTTTAATGTTATATATTTCAATTATACCAATTACATGTGTGAAGAACTGCAAAGTATTTCCAAACCATTGTGTTGTGGTGATAATTTCATGTTATAAATTTACATATATACTTCAGTTTCAACGACAACCCTAGCAGCTTACTACTGTCTCAGGTGACAACAGAGTTCTGCACTTGGAACAATTATGTCACAGCCTAGACACAATGGTTGCGTTTCATGCTAGCTGACAAACTACAGTCAAATTTCCACTATCGTAGTAGCTGTTAGAAGAAGACTGTTAGACTGAAATAACCATAATATTATTGCCCAACCTTTTCGGCAAACTTAACTTTGAACATGTGCAGTCTTTTACTTTAACGAAATATGCGCATCAGTTTCAATCATGGAGAATTCTTCATCGCTGAAAGTTATCAGCTGCAGTTCTTTAAAAAGAGCAGGCAAGGTAGTGGCAGCACCGCCACAGTAACGGCTGACTCACCTCTGTTATCAAAAACTCATCCCGCTGTTTGGATTCTTTCAGCTGCTGACGAGCTGCCATAAGCTCCTCCACGTATTTCTGGTATAAGACTTGTGGCTGGTAGCTGTTCAGCTTCCCCATTCTGTCCAATGTTAGCAGTGTCTGCTCATGCTGTTCACCCAACATCTGGTAAAATGAGACTAAAGGGCTCATTTGACATGCTTGTGTGAATGGTTCTCAAATGTTAGACAAATCAAGCTGTATGGCCTCTGTTGGTTAAAACATCCTGTAGCAACATTGTACCAGCCTTACGCCTATAATAAATTAGTTTATCGACATAAGGGAAGTCCGAACAATAAACTATAATAAATGTACAATATCTAGAAACATCCGGACACTTGTACCACATACTGGGTACACTGTAGAATGTTGTTCTGTATCTAGATTACAAGTTCTAGAAATATCAGATACCAACATGTTCCGCTATGGAAGGGCAGACTATTCCTCATAAGAATAATATCCTTAATCTCCATCTCCGATGGTTCTTCAGCTAATGACAACCCTGCCCAACTGATACATTTAACAGTGTCACACCAGAGAAGCCAATCTTCAAACCAGAGATACCAAACCTACTCCTGTGGTGGTGATTTAACACACGCAATTTATCTCCACTAATGCAAATTTTATAATTTGTGATGACAAACAGTGATGCAAACACCCCAATGATGACGATTTCATCCAAATGAGACTTATGTAAGACATTTGATGGCGACCCAGCATCAATTAACATTGGTATTTATCATACATTTGTGAAAACAAAACTGTTGCAGGACTGACAGGGACCTAATTTACGAAGCCATTGCACTATGTCAAATGCAACTTCCATGGTGACTTATATATTGCATGTTGCTATTACAATTAATTTTGATGTAAGTCACATTCCTCTTTATGAAATATAACAGTGCATACTGACAACAAAAGCCATCCTTCAATTTCCTCCAGCATAATGTTATGACCACTTTTAAAGACAGGCACCATTGTCAGCTATCCCTTCGAAGCAGATTTCAATGTTAAGTTTATACTTGTACCAGGGTTTCCAATCTAAAGCAAACTGGTTCCAAGCTACACTAGGTATTGTTTATCAGTTAGTTTTATAAACTTAATGCCATGTGGTATAAATAAAGAAAAGTTTAACAAAAAGAAAAATGAATGCCGTATACAAATATACACAAAAAATACAAACCTCATTCTGAACCCTCACTGAGTATGGGATCTTGCAAACCTCAACTTGACCTATTAGCTAGAGAATAATGCCCGTCTCAGTCTGATATTATTGTAGCAAGAAAGTAATGCTCCAATAGGTAGAGAGTAATAGCACATCTCACTGTGGTAATGTATTAGGTAAAGAGTAATGCACACCTCTGTCTTATACTACACTATTTGGGGGGGGGGGTTATTCCAGGGGATAATGCACACCTGAGTCAAACATGCCAATATTTACAGAATAACGCACACCCCAGGATGGCACAACATTGGTTGAAAGAACTATGCACCCTTCCTTAGCCTGGCACGGCATTAGACAAAGAATAATGCACACCACAGACTGATACTCCACTACAATAGAAAAATATAACAAATGCCCACCTCAGATTGATGTCCCATTATCTAGAGGTTAATGCTAGATGATAATGCACACCTCAGTCTTATATTCATTATGTGTAGAATAATGAACACTTCAGCATTGCAATGCACTAAAGAGAGAATTATGTACAACTCAACTTGGCACTGCTTTAGGTAGAAAACATAGGGAGTAACATGCACATCTCTTTCATATATTGCATTTGGTGGAAAATAATGCGCACTTCAGCCTGACATGCCATTAAAGAGAGAAAAATGTAAATCTCTGTCTGAGGTTCCTTTATGAAAAAAAATGTACCTTGTAGCCTGCATAATACAGAGAATAATGCACATATCTGTCTGATATTGCATTAAGTCAAAAATAATGCACACCTCAGACTAACATTTCATTATGGGCACAATAATGCACATCTTTGATTGATACTCTATTACAGGAGAACAATGATCATCTTGATTATCCCTTAGCTTTTGAGTAATACGTATCTTGGCTTGATACTCCCTCAGCTGTAGAGTAATGATCATCTTGCCTTGACACTCCCTTAGCTACAGAGTGATGATCATATTGGCTTGATATTCCCTTAGCTACAGAGTGATGATCATCTTGGCTTCACTCTCCCTTAGCTATACAGTAATGATCATCTCATCCTGAGCCTGACACCCCATGGGTGGGAAACTCATGTCATCTCACCTGACATTTGCTCCTTAAGTTGTTGATGACATTCTTAGCACTTAACAATTCTTCCTTCATATATCTGATCTGTTCATTTGCCTCTATTAACTGAGATGTAACCTGACAACGAAAAAAAAGATTTTCAATTTCATACATCATTTATGTATTTATGTATTTTTCCTTCTATGGTTTATATAAACCATTTTCATGAGAACTGAAATCTAATATCCTGATCAATAAATACTTGTTTTACACTCAGTGATTTGTAACATAAATGTAAGGCACTATGATTTTTACCAGAAAGAAACAGATTCAATTTCATTTCAACTTTAAAGAATATGTCAAAAAATTGCAATATCTACAGTTAATATATATATATATATATGTACATATATAAATGTATATACATATATATTTATACCTCTGTATGTTTCAAACTTCCTGTGCGGTTTCTCTCATTACTCCCAGGGTGAGGGTTGGAAGTTGTTGAGTTCTCTCCCTTAGACTGCTGATCTGCAGTTTTTGTCTCTTCCTGAGATCCACTGGATGAAGCAATTTTCACATCAGACTTCAATGATTGTAACTGTGACTGCTGAAGCCTTATTATTTTCTCCTGCTTTCTCACCTGTGAAAAGAAACTTATCATTTGACCAAATGGAGTAAATTTACATCACGATCAAAGAATCTGGTGTGATAAAACATATCACTACCAACGAAATAATTGACCGGGTTATAGTAAGCTATCTGTTTGCTTGTCAACATTCGTGATAAATGAACAATGGTAATCTATAAAATAAGTTAAACAGACTATTATGACACCAATGTAGAAGATTTCCTTAATGTCAACATGTAAGGTATACAAACTCTGTTATCTCCTCCAACATGGAAGTTGACTCATTTTCTCACAACTACACCATATACACATAGTTCTGATCAGGACTTCAGCCGTCAGCATGGCCAGCAGATCCTGTTACCTTATCCTGAAGCTGTCCAATGGTGTGAACGATGTGTTCCGGATGCTCTGTCTGCAGTGCTTGTCGTACTTCTGTGTACTGACACATCAGCAGAAGCAGATCTTCCTGAAGTTGGTTTATTATTTCTTCATACTCCTTAATATCCTGAAAGAAAAAAAAAAAAAACAAAAAAAAAAAAAAAAACACAGGCAGTTTGTTTCTTTGTTTAGTTGAGGTTTCATGTTTAGCTTTAAACACTATATTGCTAAAGCAGACCTGTCTCAAACTCAAGGCCGCCAGGCCTGCATATTTCATACAACTTCATTTACGACTGAGTTCGCAAAGCCCACTTAGCTAAGTAAGGTCTTAACCATCATGTCAATGTACATTGTACAGACATGAAATGTACATGGTTAAGTATGCTTCATGACACTGCACATGATTTGACCGCAACTAAATGTATTGTACTCACATCAAGTCTTTTAATTCTTGGCCTACGACAGTAAGCTGCGTGCCAAAAAGATTACCAGTTTAAAGTCCAACAAAACACTGAGTCTGTGTCACCTATCAAAATGGTGGCCAACTACTTGGCAAAGTACCTAAGTATGGTAGAACACAACAGAAGTTGAAGCTTGGCTTAGATTCCATGACCTTGTGGCAATTGGAAGCAACTGTGATCATCTGATATGTTTTACTTTTCTGTAACTTGAAGCATCCAGTTCTGTTGTGATGGGTGCTTGGTTGGTCACAGTTGCTCTTCACTGCTAGGTTTTAATAAACTTGTTTTATCTGTCCAGTTGGACTCAATAGCTTAGAATTGCAATCAACCTGTGCCCGGCATAAGAAATCTCTCAGCTGCATGGAACACAGTTTTTCTTCAATATTCCCTAATTATTTTCATAATTACCTAAATTTAACACCTGTTCAAATTAATCACAAGCTGTGATCCTAGACCCTGTGACTTCACATTCACTGATAAACCTGGATTCCAAAATGAATTAATTTTGTACAGAAAGATCAATTCATTTACTTATTTGATTAGTTTGTTCAGTGGCATGTAGAAGTCGAGAAGGAAGTACACTGGACAAGTCTTTCTTATGGATATACAGCTTCTTGGTTTATTACTACGACATTTTGCAGCAGTTACTGTGAATGTGAATAAATCAAGAAGCTGCATATCAATAAGAAAGACTTGTCCAGTGTATTTGATTGGTAATTAATCAAATGCTATACTCATGAATTTTTCAGGAGGCCACTGCAGTGCCAGGAGTATACCACCAGCCTTCGTCCAGTACCTAGCTTACAAACCTCTTGACTTTATTAAATTGCAGCCAGGTGACCTAGGTTTTAGCCTGCCACCTCACTGGTTGTGCAGCAAGAACAACACTTTATAGCTGACTGAAGACTGGCTTCCTCTTTGGTCTTATCCGGGAAGGTCTGCCTGCATCCTGTGGAAAGTACAGGGTTTCCTCCTTGCCTGGATCCTGCCACCATAATGTTGGCTATCATCACATAAGTGAAATATCCTTTCATATGGCATACAACAACAATCAAATAAACACATACATTATAGCTGAATGCCACTGAAGGCTCAAGTGATGTCACCATAAGACTGTCAAAAATGTACACTTCTGTTCATATTAAAAAGACTAGGTCTATATTAATTATCAAATATAACTGACGTGATCAGTACATTACTTTCTCAGTGATAAACTAACCAGCAGTGAAGCATTATTCCTTGTTGTTTCTTTTTCCTGCAGTACAGCCAGAAGCTCTGCTTTTGTTTTCCACAATTCAAGAGTCAGTTTATCAAGCATGGGAAGCGCACCACCAAATGTCTGCACCGGACTTTCATTTTTGCCATCAGGTAATTTTGTTGCAACAATGAACTTGCTTTCCTTTAGCTTGTCCTCAGATGACTGGACAACTGTAACATCTGAAGACTGAGAGAGTTCATCTTCTGAAATCCGTGTTTGTTTCTGCACAGATGAACTTGACCATTTATCAGCCACATCTGGAGCAGCTTTCTCAGCCTTTTCGGGAATCTTTGCTTTAGAAGTCTGGGTGGTTTCCAGTAAAGTCTGAAACTTTGACACATCTGCCACATCCCCTTTGTCTGAGCCACTGACACTGGAAGAAGTCTTGCTATTTGACAGCATGAGACACCTTGACAGGCTGGGACTATCCCGGTAGATCTGAACCATTACCTTGGACAGTCTCATCTCAGCTTGTAACAACCTGTTCTCTGCAAAGTAACAGCGTTGCTCTAAATCTGCTATCAGTGTGTCCTTTTCGTGTGGTAGTAACAGTCCATATCGTGAGGAAGGAATTGGACCCATGCTGCAGATACATGTATCTCTTGGAACGTTTGGCATTGAATCTTTGTCAGATTGTTGGCCTACTTGTAGTTGGGGGCCCACTGTTGTCTGTTGATGAGTTAATCAGTTATGCCATCTTTAACGAGCCAATTCCAACACGCGTGTCAGTTTTTATCTGTCCAGTAGTTAGGCCAGACTGTCCTGGATATTTCTACAAGTTAGAAGACAAGACTGTCGACGGTTTACCTTTCTCCGACACGTCTGACTCCAGCTTAAGGAAATTCTAAAGGGAGCTACAGGGGATTTCCCGTAGCCTCGCTTTCATACCAGAATTGCGCGAGTTTCTCTTTCACAACGAGGCTTAACCGTAGTGCCGTCTGGTGGAGGTTGTGGAATGGAATAGTTTTGGTGTGTGTTACACGAACCACACAGGTAAATATCGTGACACTAATCTGAAATCAGCTTTGAATATGTTACCATGGAAGTCTATCAGAAAAAAAGGGTTTCATCAATTCAGTTAGATAGTGGTTCAGACGTGGTTGTTGCGGATTGTGTCCCATGCTACATGTCGTGCAATGTGTGCCTGACCCCTTCGTTCGAGTCTAGTTGACATGTATTTAGAAAGGTTTGCAAGCTAAGTGCTTCCTTCAGTTTGAACTTTGAAGTGCCCTTGGCTCATCATGGCTAGATTACTGAAGGTTACTGAATTTCATACTAGTAATTTCCCGTAAATCATCAGAGCAGGTTGTCTTCGTATGGGTGTACCACCGCTATGTAAGCGAAGTCAGAGGTAAACTTAAAGCGGTTTATTGGCATGGTTGTAATCTAGAGCCCAGTTTCCACCTGAACTGTTTAGTCCACTGAAAATTCATCTTGCAGGAGGGTTAAATACTAGGCCAGAAATAGTTCAGTTAAGTTAAACGTTGATTCTGGCAATATTTGACAGCCTAATTGATGTGACTGTCAACTATCAGATTATCAAATATCAACATGGTGTATGTTTAATTTCATTGAGTGATGCCAATTAGATACTGAATTAAAAAGTAGGTTATTGTGATATGGTTTGTGTGATTTGCCAGTATGGTCATCGGAATAATCACATCAGGCTGTCTGTGGAGAGAATTGAGAGAAGGTGATTTTCTCTGATCATTGTGAATACAGGTTTCCCTTACCAGAGAATAAATAGGTGTTTATCATACATGCATATTTGTTTGGATCTTGTAGGTATATGATTACATTCTGAGTTAACTTCTCTTACTTTTTCTTATTGATTTGACAGAATCATTCAGACTTTATTGGGTGGCGAAGATCATGCCATAGGACATGTAGACAGCTCCAGTTGTCATAGAGATGTCCTTGCTCTGTAGTTGGGGTCAGGCCACAGATGGTCAGTTGGGACTGGGTGGCATTGATGACGACCGGATCACCTGCCCTAGAGAAGTGACATCATTGAGCAAATGTAACATCAAGGATGTTAGTTGTGGGAACAAACACACAGTTATTGTGTCAAAAGATGGTGTGGTATACACATGTGGGAATAATGATGCTGGCCAACTGGGGCATGAAAAATCAAGAAAAAAACCAGGTTTGGAATGAATAGACCTTTGGGTAGAAGCTAAATAAAATTACCAATGAGGGATTGAAAAGGCTTGAAGACTTTGAATTTTGCCATATACACAATGTATGTTGCTCGATTTCATAATATTGAGTGGTTTGAAATTTTTTTAAAACTCTACTTGTTTAATATCTATTTACAGTCATCAATAATATTTAGGAGAAGGAAATATTAGCAAATGAAAACTAATGCTTCGTAGTGCTGAAACATGCCTTCCAGTTTAGGTGCACTATTGAACGATTTGAGAGTTCTGTTCTTTTGGTTGTTTTTTTCTTTTATTTATTGATTTTTTTGGCATCTGTTGTTCATGGCTCATAATTTTTGGCATACTTTTGAATGAAGAGTTGAGAGTTTTGTTATTTCAGAGCAGTTGCATTCCTTAGAAGCTTGCCACATAAACCAAGTATCAGCAGGTGGAAATCACAATCTGGTGGTGAATATTACTGGAGAGGTATACAGCTGGGGAGATAACTCTTGTGGGCAGCTTGGACATGGTGATACACAAACTGATTTACACAGGACCCCCAGGTAATATTACAAGATGGATATCAAGTTTGCTAATTGTATATGATAATTACATAGCTTTGTTGAGTACTAGTTTATATAGGATATAAAGTCAAAGACTTTTGAAACTTTTAATACGGTGAAATTTGTAAAGTTATATTTTTACTTTTAATTTAGTTTTGAAAGTGTCTGTTGAGTGGATTTTGGAAAATACTTCCTTCACATGATGTAAAAGTAGTAAGTTGTGTGTGTACTGTGTTTCTGGGGACAGGTTGGTGAAGACTCTGACCGGTCATAGAGTGATACATGTGTCCTGTGGAGAGTGCCACTCTCTGGTGCTCACTAATGGTAAGACACAATGGTACAAACAGCATGGCTACATCTGTCTTTATTGTCAAACAGTCACTGATTGTATGTTTATAAAACAAGAGTGGACTGGTACATTTAGGCGCTTGCCTTTCACTTTGTGGGACACATGAGACGTGGGTTAAATCTGGGCTTGGACAAGGCATTTCCTCCGTTATTGCTTTGCTGGTGCTCCTGTAGCTATTTGTGCAGTTAACTTTCTTCACTGAGGACTTCCCTTCACCAACATGGCACAGATTGTATGTTAATTGTTATTTAATGCCTTAGGAAGTGTTACACATTTTCACCGATGTAAAGTTGGTTAGATATTTGGATGGAGGAGAAACAGAGTGCTCAGTTAGCCAGATCCCTTCACCAGGCTGCATATAAATCATGCTGACTTAAAGCTGCTGTTGAATCAGTGAGAATTGAATTCAGGCCAATTGCGTCATCACAATATGCTGTAACCAAATGAGTTGGCAAGAGCCCTTAAGAAAAATGGCCAATTTCATGTGCATTGTGCTTTACAGACAGCAAGGTGTTTACTTGGGGTAGTAACAACTTTGGTCAGTTGGGAATAGGGAAGAACAGAGGCAGTCAGAGGTCACCTCAGCTGTTGGACTGTTTGAAGGGAATTCCTGTGAGGATGATTGCAAGTGGAGCCAACCATTCTTGTGTGTTATCCTTGTCTGGAGCTCTGTTTGCTTGCGGAAAAAACTCGTACGTATTCAAAATTCTTGCTCTGACATTAAAACCAAGACCATATCTGCATTGGAAGAAATGGAAGTGGTGTATATTGCCATAAATGTGTAAAAGGTTAATACATGTACATGTGAGAAATTTTGGGATTTCATAAAGCAAGAGGCAGTAAATCAGTAATAGGCAATATTAATGGATACCCCAAGTGCTTTTTCGGAAAGAAAGGCCAGGAAACAATTAGGTAGATGTAATAAACCTTAGCATTTTTCAGGGAATACATTTCAAGGCCCATGGGGTCTAGTTAATAATATAAAATTCAAATTTTTCTGTTGTATCTTTGTCAGGAAAACATATTTAAACTTTTGAGTTATATAGAAAACATGCTTTCTGTTTTGAGGCCTTGTCACCATTAGCCAAAATATCCCATGAATCATAGCCTTATTTCTCAGTGTAAATGAATGTTGATACCATAATGGATGTGTAGTGATTTCTATTAGTACTAATGACAGACACACAATTTATGTTCAAGAGTAAACTATTGACTTTCAACTTATTTCATCAGAAATTTTTTATCTGTTTTTAAAATAACAGGGTCAATCAATAATGATCTGTTTTATACACAATGATAATTATTATATCTCTCTGTGTAGAAAAGGTTTTACTAAACTTTTACCCTGTTATTGTGTGGGTTAACCTGCCAGTTGTTAGCCACAGTGTTATGTTGTCCTACCAAAACATTTCTGAGTACAGCTGGCAGCTGACACAGCATCACAAAATTGTAAAGAGAGCTAGCTAAGGAAACAGACGCTGTGAGGAGTTTGGAAAGGGTAGTGGTTCATCTGGTATGTCACTTGTATGTAATACTCATTGATCATAGCCCTGAATATGGCTGCTTTTGCAAAATCAATTGACACCAATATTCAATGTTTGCAGCAAAACAGCAATTCACATGAAAGTTTTGCAGTTGAATAATGAGAACCGAGCAGCTTTTACGACTTGTAACAGTAATGTTTACTATTTGCTTCCTCCTTTCTTGACTTGTATTTCTTCTGTGTAGGTTTGGGCAGCTGGGAGTGAATGATCAGAAAGGTAACAGATGATTTGGATGAAGCTGTTTTATAGTTTTATCTGAGTTAATCTCCTCTCCTAATTTTGTAAAGTTATTTAGATGTATGTGTTCTTTTGATTCTTACCTTAGTTGCGCATGCAACTATATATACACCGGTCCATATAAATTTATCAAAATATTATTTATTCTGTAGTATCTCTTTAACTATGTAGAGAAAAATATTAGTTTTAGTTGGACTGGTGCACTTTTATGGGATCCCTTCTCCATCTCCTATATCTGTTTGAGTGCAGATATACATATATTAACCATTTTCTGAGTATTGATCAAAAGTTGAGAATTTCTCTAATTAATATTATTTTATTCCAGATCGTTATTTCCCCACACTATGCAAATCCTTACGAAGCCTGAAAGTGATGTATGTAGCTTGCGGAGGAGACCATACAGCAGTGCTGTCAGAGGTAGATGCTTTGTAGTGATATTTCTGAACCTTTATGATTTGTTAATTCCTAACATTTCAGTTACATATATGAGTTTAAAATCAGTTAAAATTTCTAGTAGAGATGAACATAAAGGACATCGGCTAATTATTTTTAAGCCAAAATAACTATTTTATGAAGTTGATATGTTAAATGCCAAAATGTGTTTTGTATTTGATTTGTAGGTGAAGCTACTTTAATATTTGTTAGAATAAATTGTTAAGGAAAAGAAAAACAATAGTGACAACTGTGCTTGAGTAGATATTATTGCATAAAATACACTTTTCTAGCAAGGTGGATGCTACCAAAGTCTGTGTATAAGGAGTTTATGGGAACAGCCCTTGTGTCAGTGGCTTATTGTCAATGGGTCTGAGGTATCTAATGCTCCAGGTAAATCAAAATGCCCAAATATTCAAATCAGGAAATGACTATCTCAATCTATCATCTGGAATATTAAAAATCAAGGCAATATGAATGCACAAAGATAAAACTCTAATTGAGACATACGGCCATTTTGTATACGTGTACATAGGCTTTTTATTTGAAAAACTGATTTTTTACCTGGTTTTTGACAGACAGCAAAATGCTTCTTTTTAGGAAGAAATCGTATTGGTAAGTGTAAGTCCACAGGTATGATAACTAAATGTTGATAAAGATTGTGTGGAATCATCATGTCAGTATTTGTAATATACTTTTTGTCTTACAGGATGGTGGTGTTTTTACATTTGGCGCTGGCATGTATGGACAACTGGGCCATGGGTCACAGAATACAGAGTTCCTGCCTAAAAAAGTGTTGGAATTGATGGGCACTATAGTCACACAGATCGCCTGTGGAAGGTGAGATAATCAAAAGAGGGTGGTCACACAGATAGCCTGTGGAAGGTGAGATAATCAAAAGAGGGTGGTCAGACAGATAGCCTGTGGAAGGTGAGATAATCAAAAGAGGGTGGTCACACAGATAGCCTGTGGAATCATTGTTAAAAAACACAGTGGATGTTGCACAAATGATACCTGTGTGAAATAATACAATAAAAATGCATTGATAGATATTAATTTATACGTATTATAGGTATTACTATTTTGGTACATTAAAGTGGAATGATTATTTTTGTCTTTCACAGATGCCACACTCTGGCATTTGTACTAGGCAGTGGGAAGATCTACTCTTTTGGACTTGGGGGCAATGGCCAGCTAGGCTTGGGGGACACAGCCAACCGTAATCTTCCATCAGCCATTAAAGCTCAGTTTGATGTCAATTCTGTGGCTGGACGATCAGCTGATAGCGTTGTGTGGGTGGAGAAGATCTATGCAGGGGGTGACCAGTGCTTCTGTCAGGTGTCATGGTCTAAGGTAAGTGTAGACCAAGTATGTGTGGTCTGTGACACACTCCTGCAGTGAGCTGCAATAAGCTATGATGATATGGCATCTAGATTACAAAAAATAGTATACAAGGAAACAATTGAATTCAGGTGAATTTTAACTACAATATCAGGCTTGGAAGGCTAGGTTGGCTTGAATCATCACTACAGCTTTCTGGAAGAAATGCCTTGCCTGCACTTGTCCTGTGATGTACTCGGGTAAATGTTGTTTAAATGTATTCACATACTTGTAATGTGATTAAAATATACGGATAGTGAATTTAAACGTTTTCTTATTGTATGCATCTTCAGTAATAGAGACCAGGCACTAAGCACCTTCCTCTGCCACCACTTTGTTGACAACCTTGATCCTAAGGCTGCGCAAAACTCTTCCTGCTGGTACTTCAGTGCACCCATTCCTCGTTATCCAATCAGATACTTACCTGCTGAAGTTGGCAAAGGATTTATGCAAATAGAACATTTCAGACATGGGAATCTAATAAACGGTGTAGTGAAAGCACTTATAACCACACGACATCCTAATTCAGGCCTGTTAAAGAAGCCCTAATTTGACATCACATTCATGGCAGCAAACCAGCAACTACTCTTTCTGCCTTTTGTTACCAGTCTTGAGGGAGTGAATAGTACTTATGTTAACCAATTGTATGCATGCAGAACACCTCTGCATGCTATTGTTGTTTCATCTTTGCAATCCATCATGAAGAAAATTACTACATGTATTTGATTGGATACTTGGATGCTTATTAGTACCCTTCATCTACCAAGACAAGTGGATTATTTGTTTCTCCCTATGAGATCAAGGTTGTAAATATGTACTGAATATATGTGAAATGTGATAGTGAAGAATGTAATTCATTTTCACAAGTACTTTTTAGTGGTAAAAGTATAAAATTGTCAGTGAGATGAATGGGCCATGGCCGCTTCAACTTTAATTTTGTACTGTTGTTACAGCCTGTTTGTCCTGAAGATTTCCGTGTCCTGAGTGAGGACAGGAGAATTCTTTACTTGTCAGATCAGATAGTAGACAGAATATGTGAGCTAGGTGTGGATGATAGACCTCCAGCAGAACTGTCAGAGTGAGTTTTAACAATACTGAAAGCTGTAAATTTAAAATTAATTTTACCTATGTCTTATCTATTCCAGGCTGTGGCGTAGTTGAACATGTCAACCTAAGTTTCATGTGATATGTATTTAAATAGGTGAGATTTAGGGGTGGAGCAAGTAACTTTCAGGAGTTCTGTCAAGTTAATGTATTACAGGTCTGTCATGTTGCTGTCTATCCTAGAATTGTCACAACAGAAGAATCAGATTATTCAGTTTTCATGAATTAACTGTTCCCATATTGTTTTCAGAAAATGTGAGAAGTTATTTGGTTCAGCAGCTTGCCTTAACTCTTCATTCCTGATGGGGTAGGTATCAGTTTGTAAAGCTTTTGTTATTCACCTTTTTTCTTTGGAGGAAAGTAGATGAAATAATATTTGACCTTTGAGTTTGTATATGTTGGAAGTGGTGGATGATATGACTAATCCGTGTTACATGTACCTTGTTTCATTTTGAAAAACTTTCATTTAAAAGTGAAATACATAAGAAAGGACCAACTGATATTACACAATTTTCAGTATAATTGTAATCTTTTTGATGTGTGCTTTCATTGTAGGGAGAACAAACACTTCCGAGCCAGCAGTAAAAATCATGGTGTAGATCTTGAATCTGCTAAGTGCCTGCTGAACAAATTGGGAGAAATGAAAAATAAAATCTTATCACACATTGTAAGTGTTTACATATGAGTGTGAATGGGGCTTCTTTGGCCGAGGGCTTAGCGCCCAGCAAAGTGATGCAGGAGCCTCTCACCAATATTCGTGCTGGCTTCCTCTCCTGCCATGCGTGAGATGGTCTGTCAGCAACTTGTGGATGGTTGTGGGTTTACCTTGGGCTGTGCCTAGTTCTTTTCCATCATAATCATGGCTACTGTCATATAAGTTAAATATTATTGAGTACGGCCTAAAACACCAATCAAATAAATACATAAATAAATATAAATGTCAGCCTAATACATGACACACGATCCATTGACGAACTGTATCCAACAGTATCATATAGTTGCTCAAAGATGATTTATTAAAGGCTGTAAATTTCAGCTTTTCTAGCATGGTTTCTTATTTAATCATTATAAGTTACAGAACAAACACACATACAAATTTATCACCCAGCATTTGCCGCCACATTTGTTTCAGAGACAAATACTCATGTATTTTTGGTGATAGAATTGTATTTTTATGTTGCATTCATCAGGGTTTATTTGTGTTGTTAATACCTGTATTATGTTTTGTTATGTCACTTAGATCTGTGGGACCTTGGAGAGTAAGCTGTTGAGGGAGTTACCATCTTCTCCCCCCGATGTTGAGGCTCTTCGGCTCTACCTGTTCCTGCCTCATTGTCATCTGTTTGACAACCCTAGGCACTACAGGACCATTATCTGCCCCTTCGGAGAATCCGTCATCAAGCTGGAGAAATCAGCAGCCAAAATAATAGGTAAGTTATCAGCCTATATTGTTCCAAATGCGTTCTTGAAAAAAAAAGTGTCTGCATCTTGTTCTCAGATGCACTAACTGCTAAGAATAACAAGATATATCAATTTGATAATGATAGAGGCCTGCTACAGCTATGACTGTTTGGTTGTTTTCATGGAATTCATCATAAATTGATGAAAAATGATGCAACACTATTTTATGGTGTTTTTATAGATCTGTGGTGGTCTTCTCTTAAAGCAGAAGATATCAACAGACTGGTGTATGTAAGTATTATCAACAGGCTCGCATTTTTAGTTAAACAATGCACAGTTTTGGAAATGTCATTATTATCTACACCAAATTTTATTGCTCTAAGTTAGGTGTGTGCGTACAATGGATGTATTACTTTTGAACTGTTTGATGCCTGTATATCGTTGATGACTTTTTCATGCTCCTTCTATGATGTCTTTGTACAAGATGTAAAGGCTAACAATAGTGCCTAAGTCTGTAGGGTTGTCAGATCTAAAGGAACTTGTTTTCCTTCATTTCAGATATACAAGCAAGTGGTTGTGTACATTTTGAACTTGCCATCTCCAGCAGATGAAAATGATGTAAGTTGCATGACAGTCTCGTTACCAAATCCCAATGGCATAGAGAAAGTGCTGTCTGAATCCTAGTTAATGCTGATTTGAGTCTGATTTAAGTCCAATATCATTTTGGTGAGTTGAAAGCAAATGACAGGGTGTAGAGTTCTCATTTTGTCCTGCATTTTGAAATGATTTGATACATGTGACTCAGTTACGGGAAATGTATTCATATGAATTGTATTTACGTGTGTAAGAGTTGATTCTCTGTGGAAGCACTGTAGGTGCATATTTAAGAATTAAGGCAGCAAATTTGTTGCAGACATTGGCATAAGAGCTGATAGTGATTTCACTCAGAATGTAATATTTAACTGAGTTCTAAAAACAGTGTGTTTTTCTGTTTTCAGGAGTAAGTATGCAAATGTTAGATTGATGTGATGGGAGAGTGAATTAGTAAGCTTAAAAAAAAAAAAAAACATTTTAAAGAGAATTCTACTGTTTATTTTTTCATCAGGTCAGGGGCCGACAGCACTGTTTGCATACATCTATGGAGGTTCTCAAGAAACTTAACACTGTAAGAAGAAATAACAGCTTTTTGAAGTGAAACTTGAAGTGTTTTTGTTACCATTTACACCTTTGAACACTTTAGTCAGATACTTTACGGAATGATTTTTCTCTATTTCTCTATTCATATGTCTCATTTTATCATTAATAGAAATTTTGCAGTTTTGCAAAATTTTTATTACCTAATGAATATATAGTAACATGTGAAGTAATGCTATTTACTTCTGCAATATTGCATGTGTGTAGACTGTAGTATGGAACAAAAGCATCTTCTCATGAGCAATACTCACTATTCAAATACTAGTAAATCATTGCATTTGTTGAATAGGTGAATGAGCAGAATGGCCAAATCATTCCATACCATCGCTTCTACATCACTGAGCTCACAGAAAAGGTCAACATCAAGGCAGATTATGTGAACTGGGTGCAGATCAATGGCTCTTCTAACCCTGTAAGTGTTGTTTAGCAGAGGTGAAATCATTTGTAACTTAGTCTGAATTTCATAACCAATTGAATAAGAAATAATTGATCAAGGATGGCTCGCTGGATTATTCCTCTGAACACAAATACTTTTCTTTTGCAAGACAATCATATCATTGGAAACTTCGTAGGGTAAATCACAAATATTGCTGATTTTATTTCCTTTTATTTTTCTTTTCATTCAGCCCAGTGTGATTCTGTGAGAATCTTTGGAAGTGGAATTCAGCAAGTTGACATTGTACTTTGAGGAAAGGTCCACATAAAATATTTTATCTAGTTTTCAGTGTGCTTACTGAGATTATGTTGCAGTTGAAGGATTTTTTTTTAATTTTAGAGCCTGCTGTCCTTCTGTAACTACGCCTTTGTGTTTGATGCCAAGGCTAAAACTATGCTCCTGCAAACAGATGCTGTGATGCAGATGCAGGTAATTTATGACTGGTACTGCTCATTGTAAAGTGAACCTTCAACAGTGAGCTGTGCTTTCTCTTGTTTGTTTTTACATTTCAAGCATGAAACTTCAGAACAGAAATGTTCACTATCCATTCTGCTGGTTGGAAATATTTATGACTGAAAATAAATGGAAGACCTCACATTTGAGTTTAAGATACATTAGTACAGTTTTTGTGGTGCTTTTTTCTGTTTCTTGTTTATTATTAGGTATTTATGACCTTTTACAAATGATTTCTGGCTTGACTTCAGTTTGCAATAGATGAAGTGTACCGCCGGAACATCTCCAGCATGTTGCTGCACTTGGCCCCTGTTAACCCTCTGAACCCTTGCCTCATCCTGTGCGTGTCTCGGAACAACCTGGTACAGGATACCATCCACCAGCTCAGCAAACAGGGTGCCGCAGACTTCAAGAAGCCTCTCAAAGTTAGTGACAGGTTTCCATAAAATAGTTTGTTTTCAGACTATGGCAAGAAATTAAGTAATTGTTGTCATGTGCTTTTAAAGTTGCCTTGTGCAAGTGGGCTCAGCTCATGACATGCTGTGGCTGGGTGTGCCTGGGGCTCTTCTGCTTAGCATTCCTGTCAGGCACCACTAAAAGTCTCTTCGTGTGCACCAGATGTATTTTGTGACTGCTACACATATTCAGATATAACTTGCTCTGTTATATTTCAAATTGTAAATAATGTAGCCATAATATACATGTACCTGTAATAGGCATTCAAGATTTTTCAAAAATATTCTTGTACATGAACATGGTGCAAGTTTGTTCAGAAAATTTATAATATGGTGTAAATTTTGACAACATGATGTAGTGAAACGCCATGTACACCAGTGGTTGTACAAGTAGATAAGATACAAGGCTAAATGGTGCCAGTCTGTGTTTCAGGTGTTAATCCAGGGAGAAGAGGCTATAGATGCAGGTGGTGTTAAAAAGGTAACAGATTTCTGGAGCTGTCTTTCTCATCACTTTCATCTGACTGAGCTTCCTGTTGTGATTTCAGGTGTACTTTGTAGGGGAAGATGCTGTGGATGAAGGAGGAGTTAAAAAGGTTATAATTTGCTCCAGAAAATGTATATAACTCTCCTGGTTTGTGCGTGTGTGTGTTTTGGGTGGTGTTTAATACATACGAAGTAGCATGTACAATAACGAGTCCCTATGATATGTCACCTGTTTTGTGGCATGCTTTAATACTTATTTCCTGTTAATTTCCATCTTAACCACCACTTGGTCCTTTTGGTTTACATGTCTGCCTCCGTCACATCTTCTGTTTATTAGCTGGCTTAGTTGATGTCATTCCCTGATTGATAGTTGATATCCAGTAACAGGAAAAGCAGTGTTAAGGTTTATGTTGGGGTAGTATTTTAACAAGTACTGCTTGTATTGAGCTTAGGGTTTCACTACATGTAAAGCACAGTGACACAAGGGGGTGATCCATTTGTGATGTGCTGTGTACATGTTAATTACCGTAAATTGCAAAATTCATAACTTAAGTTTCTTATGTATTAGAATCAATACTGAGGTTAATGTTATGGTTGGCATATCAAAATGTATTGCATGCAGTCAGCTGAGGTTCTGCATATATGTAAAGCATAAGGTATTTGTTTAAGAACTTTATTTATCGAGCTGAAGTTTGTATTCAAGTGTCTCCTGCCTGCAACATTTCTTTTGTAGGCTTTAATTCTAAAATATTCCTGCAGTCATATCTGAATATTGTGCTGGTTATGAAGGGTGAATGAGGTTTCTGTGTTGTGCTGGTTATGAAGGGTGAATGTGGTTTCTGTGTTGTGCTGGTTATGAAGGGTGAATGAGGTTTCTGTGTTGTGCTGGCTATGAGGGATGAATGAGGTTTCTGTGTTGTGCTGGTTATGAGGGGTGAATGAGGTTTCTGTGTTGTGCTGGTTATGAGGGGTGAATGTGGTTTCTGTGTTGTGCTGGTTATGAAGGGTTAATGTGGTTTCTGTGTTGTGCTGGTTATGAGGGGTGAATGAGGTTTCTGTGTTGTGCTGGTTATGAGGGGTGAATGTAGTTTCTTTGTTGTGCTGGTTATGAGGGGTGAATGAGGTTTCTGTGTTGTGCTGGTTATGAGGGGTGAATGTGGTTTCTGTGTTGCACCAGCACCTGTGAAAACTGGGAAACACTTTAGTTGTTGAATGACAAGATATCTTTTGAGGCCAATCAAAGTGGTGGATTTGCAGTTAAACTAAAATTGGTCTATCTTTGGAATACTACTGTAATAAGTAATACTATTATCATTTTAAATAGATGTGCATAGTATTTTCATATATACTTGTTATTGTTTTCATGATGAATTTTGATTTGTTCATGGTTTGCTAGGAATTCTTCCTGCTGATATTACGAGAGGTGTTGGACCCAAAATATGGGATGTTCAAGTACCATGAGGAATCTAGGCAGATTTGGTTCCGAAAAGAGGTATTGTTATGTATAAACACATCCATTACGTAAGCTCTGTTAAGCGTGACCAGTTGTGTCAGTTTCCATGCTGTTGTTTTCAGTTGCTTCTTCAAGCACTTTATTGTCATGGCCGTCAAGTAAATCCTGTTGTGCTTTTTTTTGTGTTCTGCCAGACATTTGAGGAGGAGGGCATGTTTCACCTGATAGGTGTACTCTGTGGCCTTGCCATTTACAACTCCATCATTATAGACATTCACTTTCCTCTGGCCCTCTACAAGAAGATCCTCAACAGGTGAATACCTCAATATCATAAAATGGACAGGAGATACCCATATTGCCTTTAATAGATTACTAAATAGTAGTCATGTACGAACAGTGAACTTTTTGTGTATTTTTAAGTCTGTAAGGTTCAAAATGATCAATGAGCCATAAGGATTCAGGGTTTTGTTTTAAATGTACATGTTGCTGTTCATAGAAGACAAAGATGCTCACGTTTTATGTTATCGTTCTTGTGCATATCTGCAGTGTCATCTGCACATAGCTTTGTAGTTACGGGTACAACAGCTTGGTCCTTGTTACCATGCTATGGTGACATGGAGGTCAAGATATTACCCCTTTACTCAGGAAGCAGCATATACTACATCAGACCTGTTAAAGTAAGATCATGTCTGTGGCTTAAAAGTTGCAATACTTATTTTTTGCCCTGAGTTGACACTTTATATAAAGGGGATACCAGGCTATGTATAGGTGAGGCTGAGATGGGACATCATGTCTGGTGTCTTCAGCGTGTGTGCCAGGGATTCACCACCATGAATGTGTCAGTACTGTGACTTGCCTGACACTGAAACATTTTTGAATGTGATTTTAAAGTCTGTGCTGATTTTGTGATTTCCGCTTTAATATGGCTTTCCATTTTGTGTGTCTGGTATTAATAGATGATGAGTTCCTTCTCAAAGGTTTATTTGACTTTTTCTCTCTTTTTTTTTTTTTTTTGTTTATCCAGACCTGTGACATTAGATGATCTCAAGGATTTAATGCCATCAGTTGGGAGGTAGGATATCTACTCTTCCTGCTGAGCACTGACACTTGGTGTCTTGAGCAGTCGCAAGACAAAAGTAACATTTTCATATGAACTCTGTTAAAATCTTTGTAGTAGACTGTCATTGCTTAGATGTTCATGTACATGTGTACTATTTAACAACAATTTTGGTCTGAGATCAGATTGACCTTGATGATCACGTTTCTCGGACTATAAAGCTATGAACCTGGTGCTTAGAGCGGGCGTCTCGAGTAAGGAGATTCGGGATCAAACCAAGGTTGGGTCGTACCAAAGACTATAAAAATGGTACTTGCTGCTTTGACGCTCAGCTGTAAGAGGTTAGAGCAAGGAAACAAGACTGGTCGGCCTGGTGTCCGCATAATGTGACTGAGTCGGGTGTCTTCAATATGATGTTCCATTGGCAGCAGCACTTTGTTAGCATACACTCGCTCTGCCACAAGAAGACACAGAATATATATACGTTCTAAGGACTCCTCATCAAGCATATGTACATAGATATATACATATAAAGCAATGTTTAGAGAATCTGGTCTTGCCCTGATTTTAATGCATGCCCATCTTCTGGGTATACCACAGGAGTTTGCAGTGCATTCTGGACTATGAAGGAGATGACCTTGAAGAACTGTTTGATCTCACTTTTGAGGTAAATATACAGGACATTCCACCTGAATATTTAGAACTTATATAAGTGAAAAACAGCTCATGTTCAAAGTTAAGTTTGTCAAAAAGGTTGGAGAATATTACGGAGATTTTGGTAAAATATTTTTTCGAACAGCTACTGTGACAGTGGAAATTGACATTTGACCGTGCTCAGTCAGCTAGTTTTAAACTTTGCCGTTCTGTCTGGGCTGTGACGTCATGGTTCCAAGAGCAGAACACTCTTGTCACTTGAGACTGTAGTAAGCTGCTAGAGTCATGGTTGAAAGTGTACATCTAAATTTATAACATGAAATGATCAAGAAACTTACTTCCTCCACAACGCAATGGTCTGGAAATACTTGGCAGTGTTGTTGACGCATGTAGTTGTTATAATTAAAATATGTGACATTAAAACAGTGTCTTGTCCCTATGTTATTATTACATGTTACATTGACAGTCAACTCGGAAGACTTACGTCACAGCTTATAAACAGCTGATATCTCCTAGCTCTCTGAATGGTCAGTCTCTCATTAGCTTATAAGCGTGGGCGTCTACAGATCCACAGTCGACAGCACAATACTCCACACTTCAAATGAAGATAACTCAGCAATGAATTCATGTAAATTTAAACAGGTTTGCATTCAAGAGAGAATTTGGTAATCTTTTAAATGAAAAGAGCCTCAGTCATGGGCTGTCTTTTACTTTCGTAATACATATTTACATTTAACTAATGTCTTGTGCTATTCCCTATGTGTAATACCAAATTTTAATAAGTAATCTAAGTTGGCAAATTCTCTTCCATTGTTAAATTGTTAATAGTTGTATTTGAGTACAGGAATAAATATGTATGTATTATTGAGAGCATGACATCCAGACAACTCTGCTTGCCAAAACATCTTTGGTATGTTGCTAAGATATCAATTTCTGTTTCATGGGCAAAATTTGTTATGAAGGATAATTCGCAAAGTGTCTCTGTAACGAATTGCTGTTTTTAAATGTGCATTGTCATTGCAAGTGCAACACCAGTGCCACTGTGTGTTGAATAATGTTTGACACATTACCTTACTTTCTGGTGTGTTTTCAGGTGAGTGAGGATCACTTTGGCGAGCTGAGAAGTGTGGAGTTATCTAGAGAAGGGAAGACCAGACAGGTGACCAAAGAAAACAGGTAAGATGACTCAGCTTCTAACTAAAGTTAGATCATAAGCCTATCTTGCTCAAATACACTTGAATGGCCCAATTTGTTTTGTGATCTCTGCTGACGTAAGCCAAGAAGGAGCATTAACATCATTGTAAAGACTAACCTATTCCCACCTTTCAAGGGAATTAAAATTGATAACAGGAGAATGTTCAGGTAGATTGCTTTGCACAAAGCAGCACTAAATTACTTACTTACTAAATGACTGAAGGAGCTGTACCATCCTGGGTGTTGCTAGCAAGTTATATCGTTATTAGTGTGTTAAACAGGGAAGAGATTCTTGTGCATGTACATTTTCTAATTATTCATTTCCATATCGAAACTAACATGGTTATCAAGGCATATCTGTGTTTTTAAGATGTCATTTTAAGGTAGTTGCACAAATCTTCAAGGCTTTTGATGTTAATTAATCTTGCTGAATGTGTTCATTATACATAGGCTTTTCATCCTAAAGACACTTCTAACTCTTCGGCCTAATTAATGGTTTGTTAACGTAGCATTACTCAGTGTGCAGAGAAAAGGTTATTTTCTATTAATAGTTCATATTAATATGTTTATTTCATAATCTTTGGCACTTTTCAGGAAGGAGTATGTGGATGCTTATATTGACTACACATTCAACAAGTCTGTGGAGAAAAACTTCCGATCTTTCAATGAAGGATTTCACAAAGTCTGTGGTGGTCGAGTTCTGGTATGTTCACAGTGATTAGCAAGTATAAACATAGCACAGTATCTTGCACCTTATATTTTGTCTTTTTGATCGAGTGGTATGAAATCTTCGTAAATTGTATGTGTAGGTCTTTTTTATGCACAGCTGTCTTTTTTACACTCAGCTGACCATAGTACAAATTTGGACCTGAAAACCCTGCCTCTGCATTTTTTATAATCTTGAAATACTGTGAAATTGGCCATAGGAAAGTGTAGTGTTTTTAAGTGCTGAATAGTGACATTATATGGCATGACAGTTTGTTTCATGTGATCAAATATGGGCTGTGACAATCAAGTAGGCTATGAGGAGGGCATCAGCTTTTCTCACTGTGATAAAACTTTGTTTCAGGAATTGTTTCACCCAAAAGAACTGGAAGCCATGGTTGTGGGAAATGAAAATTATGATTTCCATGAGTTAGAGAAGGTAATGATTTTGGGGTTTTTTGGACCCATACGATCCAGAAAATGACTTTATTATAATCCTGTTTAGAATAGTATCACTGTGTACTCATCAAAGTGCCAGTGCTAAGTGTAAAATTAAATTCTGAAAATTTAATAATTAGCTTGAAAATCATCCAAGTTAATACTCATCAATTGCTTGATGAAAGAGAATTTTTGTCCTTCACATCTTATATAATACAAGCTGTAACACATGTAAAAGAAACTTCTTGGTCATGGACTTGGTATGCAGTGAAAAGATACTCACACTTCAAAAACAAGTTGTCTGAAAAACACTTGGTCTCCATTCGTACTTTTTAGAATACAGAGTACAAGGAAGATTTCCATCGATATCATCACACCATCAAGATATTCTGGGAAGTGTTTCATGATTTATCTCTGGAGGAAAAGAAGAAATTTCTGTGTAAGACTGAAGAAACTTGTGTAGTATTACTGCTGCTTAAATCATTTGCCACTGCTTCAGCATTTATGGGGCTGTGGTGGAAAGATGCATGCAATGGTACTGCCTAGTATTACTTGAAGGTTGCAGAACACTACTTGCCTTCCAGCAATATGGCATTTGTCACTCGTGGATATGTTTGCCAGTAACTGGCGAAAGTTTGGTTCTTTACTCAAAGCATTCTGGTATCCTCAACTGAAAAAACTGGCAGACACCTTACGTTTAATTTATTTCTGTTTTGTTGTTTAAGCTCTATTTACACTAAGAGTATTTAATTTATGCAATAGCAGTAAATTTTATGATTGAAGGAAAACCCGAGTGTTCAGCGTAAACCACTGAACTTTGGAAAGTTACTGACAAGCTTCCCATGTGTGGCATACAGACATGCATACCATATTGGTACATCAAAATCAACACTCATGGAATCAGTATCATAGTGGTCTGCTTGGCCAAAAGTTTACAGTGTTATTAGCACACTCACTCGAGAGTCGCTCTCTGGTACCGGCTTCCTTTCTGGCTATACATGGGAAGGACTGCTATCAACCTGGTGTGTTACATGGTACTCAAGAATATTTCACTTACATGATGGTGACCAGCCCCTGGGGAAACCCTACACCAATAGGGGAAATATATTTAAGTGTGGCATACAATTCAAAATAAATCCAACTGAATGTAACAGTTAT
Source organism: Acanthopleura granulata (assembly GCA_016165875.1). Taxonomy (NCBI): domain Eukaryota; kingdom Metazoa; phylum Mollusca; class Polyplacophora; order Chitonida; family Chitonidae; genus Acanthopleura; species Acanthopleura granulata. Next base: position 35,292,060 of record JABBOT010000002.1, on the reverse strand, counting down.
GGAATCAATTTCATTATTATAGATTTCTTTTTGCGCTATCTTCAGTTTTTCAGTATTGTTATAAAACAAAATGGAGACCAGAAGTTTATCCTTTGGTTGTTTTCTCATACATGTATGTGTATTTTATGCAGTTCATGTCTTTGTCACCATCTTTGCTGCCTAGACTTGCATTTGATTTTGTTTTCTTTTTCTGGTATTTAGTATTTCTGACCGGCAGTGACCGTATTCCAATCATGGGCATGAAGGCAGTTAAGGTAACTTATATTTTGACAGGTCATACAGGTTTACAAGTTAGATTGTATGTACTGGCTGTCTACAACTGTTCCAATGGGAATTTTAGTCTAGACAAATCTGCGTACTATGTTATAAGTGAAGTGTGCTTATGAAGTTTGTAAGCCAAGATTCTGACAGCCGGTGACTATACATGTATAGGAGTTAAGAGCTGATGTGTATGATCCTGGATGCTAAAGCCCAAACAGAATAATTTCATGGTTTTCATTAATTAAGTACAATAAAACATAGCTCTGGACTGCAAAGAAATCTCAGACTTTGGAGGTTTCCTTCACTGAAACTTTTGACGGTATGTATGCTATTGCTGCATTCAAAAACAACTTTGAAAAAAAGCTGGGGAAGCATGTTATAATGAGTCAGATATGTATTCACTGTAAGAAACGTAACTGTGAGTAAATTGTTTTGATAGTGTATGCGCTCTTGAATATGAATATTTATGAATCTGTCCAAGGTCAATTATGTACATAAGGAAACTCTTGTATACATGAATGTATATGAATTGGCTAACATCAGTTTAACATCCTTATCATTTCAGTTGTTCATTCAGCCAGCAGGGGGTGGGGAGGACTTCTTACCTGTTGCTCATACCTGTTTCAACCTGCTGGATTTACCCAGATACACCAGCAAAGAGAAACTGAAGCAGAAGCTACTCCATGCTATAGAAAATTCCGAAGGCTTTGGCATTGTATGATGAACCGTTCAGGAAGGATGAACTGATCTGGGCCAAAGAATTGGCCTGGACAGTGCTGATGAAATTTCAAACCCATGTTGTTGTGATATACTTTGTGACATGGACTGAAGTGTGATGGAACATTTGTTTTACTGTGAATGTTTGTGTTAAGACAAATGTAAACTTTTTTTGACAGTGATATAAACTGATCCAGTGTAGTTAGGCATGGTTTCAGGGCTCCTGTAATCTTGGGTATTTCTGTACAGCGATAGCCACACGTGTTTGTGTATGTAGCTTCAAGCTAAAAAGGTGTGATGCTCAGCGTTTTAAATATTTCCATCTACAGTTGTATGCCTTATTGTTTTTAGTTTTTAGATTGCATATGTTGTCAGCATACCTTTGTATGTACATATACCACTAGTGCTGATTTGTGATGCCCTTGTCTATATACTGCTGCCTACTGAGCCATTATGTGAAAGTCTTCCTCCACTTTGCTGTTTGACACATGTGGTATTTTATGTACTGTTTGCTCAATGTAATAGACATTATGATGTGTATAATTATTTTAATATTGGATGCGGCTCTGAAATCAGTGATAATGATGAACGTTTAATACTCAACTTTTATACAAGCATGTGAAATCAGCAGTAAAAGTAAGTACTGAAACATGGGCATGCAGTTATTTATGTGGATAATATTCCAGACATATAGCAGCATGCAGGTCATATTAGTGCTGTTTATGGTTAGCATATCAAGCATAATAAATGAATGCATTTTTATATTTGTTGTTAAGGAAAATGTATAAGGATGAATTCACATGGGTCGGATGGGTTTTGACTGGTTTCCAGAAAGTGTCCCCCACCCCCACCCCCTCACCCCCCGAAAACTGTGATCTCTTGTAAAGCTACAATAGCCACTTTCCATGTCATGCCGTCCTGTTTATTCACATGTTTGTGTGCATGGGAAATAGGTTAGATCTTTGCTCTTATTGCAGGAACCCCACACCAAAAAAAAAAAAAAAAAATTACAGTTGCATTCTGCATCCAACTTGTAATAACAACTTACAGTATCATGCAAGACTGAAAATTGTAGAACATGTAAACTGAGAAAAACAACAGTGTAAATAACAGACACCATGCAACAAAAAAGTGTGGATCTCTTTATATACAGGGGTATGTTGACATCTTTGTTGAGTTTTTGTCTAGGTAATGTTTTATCTATGGGTTATAGTTTGTGGTTAAAATAAAATAGATGAAAAGTTTTTGATAGGATTATGTTGAACAGTTAAAACAGTCTGATCAGTTTTCATACAAGTGGTAAAATTAGGAGTGAGCGGTAAATTAGTTACCTTTCGTTATTTTCTGGGGATTTTGTCAGAGATAAGTCTCATTAGCTTAAGATAGCAGTTATCTTTATGTCATTAATTACATGAGCAGAATCCCAAAGTTATCATCGTTGTTGTTATCCATGACACAATGTTTATTCTTGGAATTTCATTGTGTTATTTTGTTGTAATTCCCAGTAGCGATACATGCTATTTAGAGGACGTCTTAACAAACTGAAGTGATAATGCAAGCCATTGATTTTTTCACTTGTGAAGAAGTTTGAATGTTAACATGTATGCATATATATTCATAATCATTTAATGTGATCAGTGCTTTAGAGATGCATTGGTGTAAACAATAGCTGTATGTATTTCTCGAAAATATGTCAATTCTCAGGGTAACCTTTATGTGGAACATCAAGAGGTTTTGTAAAAGTACTGGCTGTAAAGATACTGGTTTCAAACTGTGCTATAATAAATGTGTAAATATACCGTTTTGCCCCAGTTGTATTCCACAGTGAATTTTAACTGCACTGTATATTATATAGTCCCCATTGGTTATTAGTTGCCATACCTACATGAATGGTCCGAGGCCTGCGTGGCTCAGTTGGTTACCGCGCTAGCGCAGCGTACTGAACTCACCAATGCGGTCGCTGTGAGTTCAAGTCCAGCTCATGCTGACTCCCTCTCCGACAGTATGTGGAAAGGTCTATCAGAGACCTTTGGATTCCCCCGTGCTCTGCTCGCTTTCCTCCCACCATAATGCTGGCCGCCGTCGTATGAGAGAAATATTCTTGTATGGCGTAAAACACCAATCAAATAAATAAATAAATTCATACATAAGTGCTCAAGCTGTCAAATGAGGAGCTCTTCAATATGGGGAGGTACGATGTGGTGCTTCAGCCAACAGCGCGTGACGCTTGTTGGGTGGCCGGCCCATTTCCGTGGTAGTCCACGACTTTTAGACGAACAACCATGAGTTAGTGCATGTTTATGTTAGTGCATATTTATGTATTCAAAGGGATTAGGGCATAAAGTTTGACAAAGCTATGATTGGTGAAAGTAATCTCATGAGTTTCAAAATTTGGGCGGTGCTTTGCCTCGCTTTTTTTACCGCTGTATTTACCAAAACAAACCGGGGAGCCAGTTATGGTTTGAATGAAAGAATGAACATGTCAGGAAGAGACGACCGGGGACCCTGCTCTGAACACGAAAGCAACATTTTGTCAGAGAGTCACCCGAACAGTCCTGAATGGGCACATGCAAACAAACGTTTACAAGAACCAGACATTGTTCGTAAGTATATCATGGTTCCGAATAGCTTAGTGAATTAGACGTTGTATGCTGCATACAACATAGCATACAATCAGACGTAGCATACAATGTCTGATTCATCAGGCTAGGTGTCGAATGACACTGTGCACACCATCATATGCCTAGGCTAGCCTAGGAACTTGCATAATGAATACTAAAGATACAATGCCTACGGTAAAGGAGGTTTATTCCCGAAACGATGGGTATTTTCCTGTAAATATTTACACAGTAGCCTTTGAATGAATGAATGAATGAATGATTATGCCTTATCGCCACAGCCATATCGTGGCGAGGAGTAGCCTTTGAAAGTAGTATGTTTAGGTATGACACACGCTGTGAGAATATTGTGAAATTGCACCTAATAAATATAATGTCGGAGAAATATTCTGTGATAAATACCAAAGATCTCTTCTAAAAGAACATTGCTTTGTGTTGGTGGTTTGAAAGTCTGGACCTTCTGCCGATGTCAGTCCTATCTATTTGGGCGGCAAAATAAGGACTTACCAGAACTAGTTGGATAGTCTGAGGTTGCTCATATGTTGGAATATGCATTATAAGTGATGTGGGTGCTTAATTTCCATGTCTGAGACCTGCCCTATAGTCAGTTTTGCAGCGATACTGTCTGACTTTCAGACCGGCCCTCTACCTCTGAGAAACGAGTCTAACATAAGCCTAAAACTGTAATAAACTACGTGCTGAAACCCAAGGTGACTGAATGTCATTGTATTTAGCCTATCTGAGTTATTTCGGACATGTTGCCTACTTAAACTAAATCCAAAATGACTCTGTTTCTCCTGCTCGGATAGGTGGAAACTCTCCAACATCTTGAACACGTAATGACAATGGGCAGATTTCCAGAAGCTATCACTGGAGGGGAATATCTGGCTCAAGATGGAAATTTGGGTTGGAATTACTTTACATGGGCTAAATAATGTGTCACATTGCCTTTTTCCCATCTAGTCATGGTAGTAGCTTTATAACAGTTAAGTCCCATATTAGGCTTGTTTCTTGTGTGTAGAGGGCAGGCCTAAAAGCCAGACTGCATCGCCGCAAAGTTGAGTATAGAGCAAGTCTCAGATCTGGAAATTCAGCGTCCGCGTCATTTATAATGCAACATCTAAAGGGCCTCAGACTGCTGGACGGAGTAAGTGGAAATGAGTGGTAAGGACTGCCTCAGTGGAGAAAGTGCTGTTGTTGTCGATCAATTTATAAATAAATGGCAACTGTTAATGTGGCCTAAATTACTAAAATCTTTCATGTAATTCTAATACAGCAAAAACATTTTGAATTTAGTATGTGACATACCCGTTCTCAGATCGAGGCAGCTGAAAAGTTTTAGGTATTCGGATCCTGTCAGTGCACATTTACGTGCGCAAAGAACTCAGGTAAATGTCCTTAGTATGTTCCTTGCTAAGCAGTGATCAGCCAAGGGGATCGCACAGTGCACAGGTCTTGAAGAAAGCAATGAAGTTGCCAAATATATCTCCTTTCATCTGATTGTCGCTTCACATGGTCGTCTCTTTTATGAAGAGTGTACATCTTGCTTGACTCAAAAGACAAGAGGCATACCTGTGATAACATTTAAATTTAGCAGTTACATATATTCAGCTTATTTTGGGGGGGGGGGGCGGGGCGGGCGCAACAGGCTGAAAGTTTTATTGCTTTCTTTTTTCACAATGGAAATGGTGACAGTTCCAAATGCTACAATCATCAGAGTCAAGATACCTCTTGCAGACTATCAATCTGCTTTACCTGGAGTGCTGCCAGAATTGTGACGCTGTACATCTCAGGAACTAATATCCAGCCAGTGTAGTGTATTGCACTAATATGCAGGCTTCGATTTGAGTGGCTTCACTATAATTCATTGGATACCTGCCAGCATCGTAAGTCATCACCTCACAGAATGAACCCTTCTTGGCAACTCAGCCAAATGTAAACAATGTTGCCTTCTGATTTGTAGACAGTTTTCATAGAAACCCCATTTTTGTCATCTGCACAAAAGTCAACCTTGCATTTATGTGTTGTCTCCCTTCTCTTCCAGTTGACTAACACAGATTTACAAGCTCAAAAGACCCTTTGGCAGTGCCTTTGCGGAAGATTTTTTTTTGTAATCTGATGCTGCTGCCCAGCTTCCAACAACTGTTGTGCAGCATATTTAAGGCAAGGTACCAGACTGGAAAAAACTTTCTTGTGATGCTGGTACAGAAGAGTAGTTTGGGTTAAGAAAGAATTTGTAAATTTGTTAAGAAAGTAAATTTTGTAAAAAGAGATAACGCAGAAATCAGAAAAAGATTATGCATTCAAATTTGGATCTATCAGGGAGGTGAGCATAGATGGTTTACTTCAGCCAGTCCAGTTTCCTTCAAGGTAAAACAGACGGCCGTACTTCTTGAGTATAGCATTTAATGACTATCAGTCACAACAGATCACCTTCTTTTGCTGGGCACAGTGCTAACAAATATATAGGAAATTGCTACCCTGCAATTTTTTTAAACAATGTATGTTTTCCCCTTTCCTTCTTGATATATGGCCCTATCTGGCTGCTGTCAACTTTTTCACCCCAGCCAGGAAAATGATGTGAAATTTGGAAAGGTTTTCGTGTTTTGGATTTCATCTGGTTATTAAAATCAAGATGTTTTATAGACATTAGACCTCAGTTTAGAAACCTCAAGATCTTGAAGTCCTGTCGAAGTGAATAACAGACAATGCCATCATGCTAGGTGTTGATGATTGAAATACACAGGATCGTCCTATCTCAGACTGTTAAAGGAAGCATTTCTTCAAGTACTACATTACAAAAGGGGAAAAATTTCAAGGCAATGTTTCTGGTTTTCAATGTGCTTCTCTGGTTTCAGTGACCCAGAGTCATGAAATTTAGTTATCTTAAGTGATGCACTTCTGTAGATATAATGGCACTGCCAAAAAGTTTACTTATAAACATATGGACTAAGATGTATGTCTTACCATAATATGACCCATCCTTACTGAAGGGCATGTAGTGCATTGTAAGCTGAAGATTAACTTGTTAATTAACTTTGCAGCGAAAATATACATTGTTAATTTCTGCCGTGGACCATGTCTCGCTTCTTGTAGTTTGTTCAGTATGGATTTGAACATCATTTATGGTGATCTTTCACATATGTATTCGGGATGGGCCCAGTTAAAGTGCAATGACCTGGTTGTACTTGTGCAAAGATCTGCATTTTGTCAACTGATGTTACAAATCTGTGGATTCTGTTGATGCTCCCTGTGGGTCTTGCCCTGACCCATATTCGCACAGGTCACTGTGTGTCCCCCAGACCATTTTGTAAGGCCTATTGTCTGACTCTGGCCAAGTGGCAGCCATGTGCTGCTTGTCCCAACAGTTTCCTCTTTGAAAAGTCAGTCAGTCTGACTCCTGAAAACAAAACAATATCATGCATGCACAGTTGTTGTTGTGAGCAGCATGTGCACATGTATGACATACCATTCACTGTAAATTGCAGTTTACGCATACAGTTTAGAGTTTCTTGGATTAAGAAATACATAATAAGGAGTGATTGTTTTTGAATTTGGGTCACTACCCTAAGCATACATACATGTGTATATTTATAGTTGCAAATCTTGTATTACGTAATACAGGATTTGCATGTGAAGTTCTCACCAGGTGACTTGTCAATGTTAGCACATCATTTGTGACCACCATTTATGTCATCAATTGTGGTGTACCACAGGTTTGTTTGGGTACATGTAACTTTAGCTGTAAACCTGACTGCTCATTATCCAAACAAGATTATCTTAAGTGTGACATAAAACACTGGTCTAATGATGAAAGTGATGGAGTAACTATCATGTACAGCTACATTTGCAGCCCCTAGGTTAAAATGTTTGATAATTCAAGCTTTTCAGAGCTTCAGATCACGAGAAAAGTTGAGGTCATCTGATATGATCCAAAGGTTAGACATTCCAAAACAACTGGATAAATACATGCCCGTGTACATTTCACACAGTCAATCATGTGTCTGAAGTTACAGGTCACATGTGCATATGTGAATGATACAAAGTCACATTTAAAAGGTCACTGACATTAACTTTTGACATAGATTTTGATTGTATTCTAATCATACATCATTATTCATTTTCATGCATAGTATCTCTCTTCAATTTATCAGTGTTGTTAGCAGTTTGTTTTATGTGTTGTGTCTAGTTAAATGGTATTATTTTATCTCAGAAAACTTCACACTGGAGCTGTCAAATTCTTCTCCTGCTGTGCTGGACTCATCTGTTATATTCTGGGCAAGGCTGAGAGACTACACAGGTCACCTTGTGGATTCCAGCAAGTTTGAATATGTTTGGCATGACCGTGAGAAATCTGACAAGGTGACATGTGATGACTTTACCTCGTCCATAACCCGAGTGTATCGTGAGGACGAACACCGGGCAGGAACCTACTCCATGATGGTGACTGTGTCGAAGGATGACCACGTAGTGGCCGTCAGAGCCATGGATTACTACCTCACAGGTAACTCCTTCTTTATTGAGCCTTGTGAATATCTGTTGTAGGTAATTTCATTGACAACAACCCCACAGGTAACTTCTTTATTGAATCACCTGGGTATCTTTTGAAGGTGTTTCCATTGACAACAACGTCACTGGTAACTCATTCCTCATTGAACCTCATGGATACCATTCGTAAATTTTCACTGACCAGAAGTCACCTGAGAAGTATTGTTTCATGATTGAGCCTCATGGATATCTTCTGTACATTTTATACTTTTAGTGTGATTTTGTCAAAAGGTGTATAATTAAAATTCAAAGTGTGTGTGTCATAAGTATTTGTGTTAGTTTCATTTGTGCCTAACACTGCACAAGTATTCAGGAATTTTTCATGTTCAGCAATCAGGTGTATGGGTAGAGGAAACTGGAATTGCTTGGAGTATACCACAGCTCCTCACTAGGTTCCTTAGAAGGCTGGTCCATGCCGGTTTGTGACCTTATTTTTCAGGTGTAGGATTGGCTACTGGGAATAAAGCTCCGTGGCCGAGGGGGTTAGCACGCTAGTGCAGTACAATGACCAAAACCTATTGTGGTCGCTGTGAGTTCAAGTCCAGCACATGCTGGCTTCTTTGCTGGCCATGCATTAGAAGGCCTGCCAGCAGCCTGTGGATTGCTGTGGGTTTCCACCGGGCTCTGCTTGTTTTCCTCACACCATGATGCTGGTCACCATCATACAACTGTGAAACATGTTTAAGTATAGCGTAAAACAACAATCAAATAAATAAATAAAATCTGTATGCTTTACTGATAGACAGTGCTGTGTAAGAAAGGGGTAAATAATTAGGCCTACATGTCCTGATTGCATTGGGGAAATGGTATTTGATAAAGTTTTTACTTTTTCTCTGGGAAGAACAAGTCTTGTATAGATCTTCTGGACTTCTACATGCAACTCAAGAAACAGCATATCATCATCATCATACAGTTAACATTAATAAAGCTGTAGCATTGTAATGTGGGTTGTATACGTGTGTTAAATGTTGTGTCCCATCCTGAAACATATGTCGCATGGTGTTAAAGCCTTCAGTAGCAGGTATACGAGAAACTTGCTCTTTAGTAGCCTGGGTTGTCTGCCCTAGAAAAGCTGGTCTCGTGACAAAGCTGAAGGTTCAGAGCTGACACTGATCTTTATTATCCATCAGACTATGAAATAATGGCAGGTAACATATTTATGTCAGTGATACGTTACCCGCTCAAATTTACATGGTGTGCTGTGTGATATTCTGTTATCAGGATTGGAATTCATATAAATACAGCTGTATATGAATCAAAGATAGCTCGAGGTCATGAAGTCTGGTGGATGCATAATTTCTACCCACACCCAGGGCCCCCATACATGTAACTGTAGGTAAATCGTGTTTCTCGGTGCCTGCATCTCTCAAATAAACATGTGCATCCATAAATCTGTTTTATAAAGCTTGATGTTTAGCACATTTCTAGTGACACAGAAAAGCACAAGCACGGCAAGTGCAGAATGAATGTGTGACAGTCTGTGCCATTCATGAATTTGTTAACAAGTTCCCCCAAGACAAGACATTGACATGTGGCCTACATATTAACTGACAGTGTGTGAGAAACAGGACATTGTCATATGGCTTACACATTAGCCAGCAGGTCTAAAACTGTGTCAGTTAACAGCATTGTGTATGTGCGCAGTGCGTTTTGGGGGCAGGAAATGTAGACTCTGAAAGTATAAAGCATCATGTAAAATTGTACTGACATGAAAATCTTGGGCAAACATCTGAACTTTGCACCAAGTATTTACAGATGTGTTTTGCTCTTTCCTGTTTATCATGTTTTGACAATAGCACAGTGCTCCTATTGTACAGTTACATTATTTAACAAAGAACTGATTGAAAATAAATATTGTAGAATCTTAACAGAGCAGATTTGTTTGAAGTGCAAAGTGTCCAAAGCAAGGAGCGAAAGTGCCCGTTCCCCCCCCCCCCCCAAATTTTGTTTTTTAAAATTTTCTCAATCTGTTGAAATAATATTTCAAACTTGTACACAAATAGTTAAGGCATGTACATATAGTAACAAAGTGTGAGAATCACCATGTAAGAGGATATATCTAATGTAAATTAGTAAAGTTATATATACTGAATTTGTGACATTGTTTGTGGTCAATAGTTAATCTTAACTGAAAAAAAGCCTATATAGGCTCATAACGTCAAAAGACTAGTTAGGTTGTATTTTGTTGCTGTTCCTACAAACCTAATTTCACTCTCATGCTGTAAAGATGTATTTCCATAACATATTTTGCATCTTACTGTCGACGAGGTAATACTTTCAGAATGAGACCAATTATACATTTTCATGTCATGTGGAAAGGCATTGTGTTTGGATCTTGTGAAGTAATGTGTTTCATTTGTCACACATGAATATTGGCATTTCGCTAATACTGGTTGTCTGAGCAGTGTCTCATTGGCTATTTCAGTTATGCTTTTCAAATTTACAGGATACATTGGTTGTTATTTTTATGGTTACCAAGATGTTTTCAAGTATATATTTGTTTTATCTGTTGACAGGTCGGTTGAACGGAAACATGACTGTGCGGCAAAAACTGAGGTACCAGAGAGAACCAAACATCTTGTCCACAGACCATCCAGTCACACTAAGAGTACAGCTAAGGGATAAATTCCGCCCCCCATCACCACAGATCACATATCATTGGTTTATGAACCGTCAGCCAATAGGAGTCTCAGACAGTCCAGAGCTGAATGTGTCCCTCTCCCTGCCAGGGCCAAAACAAGTGACAGTAATTGTCACTGCTAAGATACTTTCAGATGTATTTATGCTGCCAAGACATACGAACAAGTCTGGTAACTTCTCTCAGCGTGTTATACTTAAAGGTGAGTAGACATGTATGTACTGCCTTTGCATGCTGAAAACAGGTTAACCGGTATCTAAGCAGAAAGCATGTGAACATGTTCATGTTTCTAGACTGAAAACATGTGAATATGCTCATATTTTGAGCCTGAAAACATGCGAACGTGTTCATGTTTTGAGAGTTCATGTGTCTCGACTGAAAAAATGTGAATATGCTCATATTTTGAGCCTGAAAACATGCAAACATGTTCATGTTTTGAGAGTTCATGTGTCTAGACTGAAAAAATGTGAACATGTTCATTTGTCACAATTCTGAGAAAATTCTAGGCTTCTTAATGGTAAATCAGTGAATAAGCTACTGAACAGGCAATGGATACAACCTCAAACATTGGGTATTTTTTCGGTATCCATCAGGGAAAACATTACAGGAAAGTAAATCTTAAAGAACAGTGTCATGAATAGTCATTTTCCTGATGCTTCAGTGAAATATAGAAAGAGTGGCTGTGCTGAGAACAATCAGCTACAAGGGTAGAAGTAATATTGACAGGGATGTTGTTCCAAAACTACATAGTAACAAAAAAATGTGACACGTTTTTCAGATCCACAGCTGTCAATCATTAATATTGGCAGTGTTTCACACATGCTTGTCCTGGTTCTATTCTACAGATCCGCTGAGCAGCGTCCATATAGAGGGAGGAGAGGCTGTGCCTATCAATGATCGCTTCTATCTGAATGTCACCTGTCAGGGCAGGTATGTGGATAAACGCTGACCAGCTTTGTAAACAGTCCTTTGTAAAAAGATTGCTGGTTCCTTGGAACTGATATGAACCTTTCTTCAATGAAAAAGTGAATTTGCTGTAGAACTGTAATGGTAGTTTTAGATAGATTTAGCTTGACCTGGCTGTAGTGATATTCTGACTGTACATCACCCAAGTTGAAGCCCAAATGATATTGTTGCGACCTTGTGTGTCTTTATTTGTGGAACATGTAGGGTATAGTGAGGAAAAGCAGATGAAATATGTAATACACGTGGGAATTGGTTCACTGATGTCAGGACTGAGAAATAAGGAAAAGGGGTATGGTACTTGAAATGTGCTATTTTGGCATGAAGTCGTTCCATTTGTTAAAACCATGTCTGTACTCTGGCTTTAGCACATGTGTTTATCTCAAGCACGAGTACTTCCTTTCAGAATGGGAGAAATACTTTAAGGTGGTATTATATAGCCATGTTTGTGCCGTTGCTTTGATATAAGTGTATATCTCAAACAGCATGTTTACTACAGATTTTTGCTGATTTTAACTACTTGTCACTTAAACTACATGTATCTTAATACCCAACATGAGCTTAAACACTGTATTACATTGTGTTTATGGTCTGTCCTATATGTACTGGTAGCTTGGAAGATATGAAGATTCACTTACATGTGTATTGCATGACACTTTTAATCAGTGCAGTGACCTGCACCTTAATGCAATTACAGTGAAACCTGTGTTATACATTTTTATTCCACTTGTATCTAATACGTGTTGAACACCCTGGGTGTACTGACAGTCTGTCAAAACCCACTGCTTGTTGGAGTATCCATAGACTCCTTTGTTTAGCTGTATACACCACTACACCAATGATTGCCTTAAGCAATAGTGTTGTTGTGGTTAGAGAAATTAAACAATCCTCCCACATTCTCCTCTGTAGATAAATTAACGTATATTCTAGACACGTACATCTACACACTTTGTTGTGGTGAATTTATGTATAATATTTTCTCTTACTATACTAAAACAGGCCCTCCATATTACATACCATAGTGAGTTTGACCACCATCTGCTGTATAGGTCAAGACAGTGAAAAGATTTTCTTTGTTACAGTGGTCCCACCTCCATATGCTGGAAGGTGACGCCCGTAAAGGGAGGTGCTGCTAATATTACCTGTAGTCCATCCCTCTTTCTGGAGCGGTGTCAGCATTTAGTCAACCTCAGCATTCCATCCCCAGGGAAATATAAGTTCACAGCCTTGTTGATTAATGATGTCAGTCAGCTGGAGAAGCAATGGTACCTTTATATTTATGATCCTGGTAAGTCATGCATGACATCATGCGTCATGCATTTACAAGTCATTGAAAACATTGCCAAACTTGTTTAAGTACACAAAATGTCAAAATATGAATAATGAATTGAAAAGTGCAGAGTGAAATCTGAATACTATAAATATTGTTCTCGCAAAACATGGAAAAAGGAACGGACTCAACACCAGTGTCAAGTTTCTTACCATTTCCACCTCTCTCTCAAACAAATATTTATGCTGTTTGTTGAATATCCTCTATGTAGTCATTTACATGTTATAAAAATCCATTTCTGTTTACTTGTCTATTGTTATAAAACATCTTAACTGTATCTTTTGCTATATTTTGTTATTTGCAGGGTCTGTCAACGTACCAGCAATCACAGTGCCTGTGGTGTTCGCTTTCCTAGCAGTCCTCATTATTGTGGTTGCAGGAGCTTATATTATGAGGCTGCGTAAAAAGCCTTATGTGGAGGTGGCAAACTTTGACTTTCACCCCTCTCTTACCAGGGAAGTGGAAGACTCCAGACTCTCTGTTAAGATTCGTAAAACTGTACAGACTCTAATTCGTCCCAATGTGAAATCCACACCCCAGCCAGTGAAATCTACTTTCAAAGACTATGGTTCTGTTGAAGAAGAGAACAACAGATTATAGTGACAGTGTGGATGATCGCACAGTGTTGTCAGAGACTTTTCCTGAAAGTTATTGATAAAATGTGTGAATGAACCTGGAGAATATTTTTGTTATGTTGTAAACTGGGACATCACAGAAGAGAGTCAAGGTTTATAGAAGATCATGAGCTATCTTACTTACATACTCTGAATTGTTTTGTTTTTTTCATTGTTCAAATAGTTTTGTGTACATACATAAAAAATGTTTTATACAGTTAAGGCAGTTTAAAACTGGTATAGATTTACCCTTATATTTTGTTGCTTTTTGTATAACATTTCTCTTTCCGCAAACACACGTGCATAGAAAAACTCTTATTACTGTGATATTTTAAATGTGTCCATGAATGTTTTTTCTTTTATGAAGACTGAGCTCAAATCATACCAGTTCTGTTTGATTTATGTGTAAATAACTGTGTAATACAACATGTTTTGTTGAAATCTTAGCAGTAATATATACATGTACATATCTACATATACAGGCAGTAGTGTCTGTATACGGTTGTAGAACATGTTTAGTATTATTCCGTGGCAGACAGTGTCCTCAACCAGCGTTGCCACAGTAAGCCGAGTCAGCATTTAATGAGTTTCACGAGTTCGTGCAGGTTGAAGAGAGACTCGCAAACTGATGTGGCTAAAGTTGTGATTTTATGTTAGTAGATACTGCTGACTCGTTCGGATCTCCTCGGCCTTCAGACTTTTAGGCCACGGAAACTCCTGACCATGTTCCGGTGGTAGGCTGACTGACGACTACCATAGAATCCCATCCTCTGCCATGTTAGTATGTGAGAGTAACCCGTGCCTTGCCTCGATTTACGTAATCTCGTGAGATTCCTGAAATGTCGACTCATATAGACTATATATTATGCATATAGACTTATGTAAAGTGTACCGTCACTGTCCAAAATGACTTGCACGTTATTTGTTTTCTTTAATTACAGGTGTTGCGAAATATTGGCTAAATGCATCTGAATGTACAGAATTAGGGGAATTATTTATGCAAACAAACCCTGGAGGCCACCTTAAATAATTTCAGATGACCAACGTTTTCACAAGTTTGCCTCAATTAGCTCGGTTATGGTAAAGGTGTCGATTCACATGTAAGTTAACATGAGCAGTGTAGAAATGTGCTTAGGTTTTGGCTGCCGGGAGTAGTTTTGAAGCTAGTGCCAGAAAACTGTGCAAAAATGTCTCATTTACTTAACATGGGAGGTTTGTGCAAGACGACATGAAATGCTGTCGTGGGTCAAATCAATTGTACACCGAGAAAGCGTTGTCTTGATATCCTCTGCAGCGAACAATCCATCGAAAGCCTGAAGATCACCCAATTGAGCGGCTGCCAGGGCCAACCTTCCAACATTGTTCCCTTTCTGTGTTTGTTATCAGCTATGAGCAGATCAGAGGTGAATTCTCTTTGCTCATCTCTAGTACTGGACCTATTGTATATGGTTGTTGTTTTCTCTATGGTGGTCACTATTACAAGACCTATTGTATATGATTCCTGGCACTCAAAGGTTCAAATCCAGTTGATTCCTTTTCCTTTTTTATGCTCTTTTCTCCTTTTTTGTTTTTGTTACTTTAATTACAGTCTGTGCATGCAATTAGATTGGGTGAATTTCGTGTGACTGTTGGTTGTTGGTTGTTGGTTGAATAATGCAACATAGTTTTCTCTAGTTCACCCAGTTTTGTTTAAAACGATGTCACTTGAAATGAAAAATAACATAAGGAATGAAAAAATGTGTATTTTTCTACTTACTGCCAAAAAAAAACCAAAAAAGGAAGCATCTCCCATTTACTTGAAATGAAAGCTTCATGTAAGACGACATGAAATCCTATCCTGGGTTAAGTCAGTGTTAGGCTACATTGACAAAGCCTCCTGTCAACAGTAAATCTTCCTGTGTTTCCTTACCGGCTATAACCTGAATATCAAAGGGGAATTTCTCGATGCTGATTTCTAGTAATAGACCTATGGTATATGATTTCTAACAGTCTAGGGTTCAAATCCAGTTGATTCCTTTGTATTTTTGTCATGCTTTTTCTTCTGTTTTTCTCAGTGCTCGTCTCTAGGACTTTACCTATTGTGTATGATTTCTGACAGTCCAGGATTCAAGTCACGTTAATTTCTTTTCATTTTTCATGAGTTTTCTCCATTTTTTTTTATTCTTTTGCAGTTACTGGTATTATTTGTGCAAGAAGTATATCTGAGGCCGATCCCTGGAATTGCTGTCCCTGACAGCTATATTTACATTTACATTTGTGTATGACATATATCAAATTGTTGATAATTTTTTTCAGATTTAGGTACTAGTTTAGAGATATTGATAAAGGCTTTGATTACCAAGTCACAGGTAGGAACACGTGTGTTCTGGAGAAAATGTGCCGATGTCTAATATTACAGTCGATGGTTTGTTTCTGTGATCTGATAACAGGTAGATTTCTTGTAATGCATTGAAAGTGTTACATACATATATGTACTGTCTTTTAACATTTATTTTATAGTTGATTTATTTTTCACATATATATACTGGCTTTGTTCAAATGTGCAATTTTTGAATACAACAGTTTTTGTTTGTGATGGAATAAACAGCATAAGCCTATGTACACATTAATATGTTAGCTTGACTGAAGCTGATGAACACCTTGTGTTTGACTTATTCCAACCACATGGTTATGTCTGAGTGTCTCCACACATTGTAAGTGACAGGCTTGGATCCATGCCAGATTTAGTTCTGCTTGGTATCAGTGCAATGTTGATGAGTGGTTAGAATGTCAGATGTAAGTGCAACGTATTAGTGATTAGAATGTCCATTGTCTGTGCAAATATGGCCTTGTGGTTAGAATGATGTTTGTCTCTGTATTCTTACTGAGTGCTTAAAATAGCCATTTTGTGTACAATGTGGCCGAGTGGTTAGAATGTCTGTTGTCTGTACCATATAGCTGAGTGATTAGAATGTCTTGCCTGTACAGTGTGGCTGGTTAGTATGTCCACCTATGTAAGGGGCAGGCTTGGATCCTGCCAGAGTTTTTAGTATCAACACAATTAATGCTTCCAAGTCCCTGTGGGATAGCCAAGCACAGGTCTTCTGGGTCATCTGAGTGTCTGTAAAATGCAGGTGAATAGGATATGAGAGTAGCCTGGTTTAAAGACGTAGGAAGTTCTGCAGGGCTCTAAGAAACCTACCACTCTTCACCAGGTATCCTGACGAAATTCCAGAGCTGAAGTTGCTGTTGTGGAAGCTGTCAGCTGAAATATTTCTGATGCCCATTCAGTAATAATTATTCATTTCAGTTGGCAATTTTTTTGTTCAAAGGCTGATGTTCACGACAAGAGTAAAGCTTCTGTAGACTGAGTAAAGGCTGTACAACCCCTACGTGTAAAATCAAAGCTAAAAATAAAACTTTAACTATAATATGTAATTACTTACCATAATGCTAAAAGTTAAATTAGAGATTGTACTGTTCATGACAAAGTGAAACGACCGGTGAGTGAAGTGCCAAAAAGAGAACAGAAACTGGATGTCTTTGGAATATCTTACATAATCCTAGGGGAGCAAGGAAATCTCACTTGTAAATGTATTAAAATTCTTGAAGCTAGGACTTTTATTTTCAGACAAAATTATGCAATGTTGTTGAAGTTATGCACTAACAACAATTCTGACATTAATAATGTAAGTTATATACATGTATACTGAAAGAGTTTAACAGTTATTTGTTATTTAAAGCAGATACTTGACACTTTCAAAAGTTCATATACTTCAGCACGGAGAACAGAGGGATAGATGGTATCAGGTCGATTCGTCCAATAGGCAACCCATACAAGACAACCTGTCCAAAATCCCAAGTCAACTCGCACAATCGTGAGTGAAAACGTACAATGACTAAAATAATGTAATGATGACCGTGATTGCCATCGAGATACATAGATCTTTGGTAAAATTCCATTTATTGAGATAGATGCATGTCACAAGTGGCACAGATACTGAAAAACATCCTAAAACATCATCACACTCACAACACGACTTTTGATTTTTGACAACCGATAGGCCTACAGTTTATAGATACCTTAGCACCGTGTAAACAGAATCTGCAAATACATACAAACATCAAATTTTTTAAGGTCAATCACGGACAGGCTCATATATCCGTAAAACACTCTTCAAAAGTTGGGAAGTGTGCATCTCTCCAGCCTAAAACTCCTCTCATAGCCCCATGATTGACACTTGTAGGTTTTCTGTTGGATACACTTAAGTTTCCCCTCAGACAGTCTTTAGCCAGTATATATTTCACTTCTCAGGCATGTGTGAGAATAAGCCAGATAGCTGTTTCGACTGCACATGACTGGACTTCTTTCACTGGTAGATGAACAGACACTTGTGGCTGTGTTGAAGGCATTGTAATCATAGGCAGTCACACACATTTCAGCCCATTTTGTGCATTTTAAGTGTCTGTGTGACATTTGAGACTATGCGTAGGCTCAAGGGCTGTTTCAAGTGAAAAACTCTGAGAAAAACACACAAGAAAAATTAGAACTGAGCTCTACACTGGGCTGTTGTCGAAGTCTGTAATATTAGGAGATAGACATGAATGGCCACGTGCTTTTGCTTGTCTACAGTGTGACGCGTTCTGCTCATGCCCAATTATGCATAACTCAAAGCCGCTATATGGCTTAAAGCTTCCACATTGTTTCCTTCCTTGGTTAGAAGTACTTGCCACTGACATTGTCAGTAAGAGATATTCTTAGGACCAATACCAATAACATTGTCTTCATTCATTCCACTCTGTGCTCTTATTTATTACCAGTCCTGTAATTTATTCAGGAACTATAATTGAAGTCTACATGGGCTATAATTATTCCCTACACAAATCATTTCAACATTTGACACCCCACCAGGAAAGAAAGATGGTCATTAGTAATACACAAATAGTGTAACTCCGGAAAACGTAAGCTTCATTTTGACACAGTATTTCAGCAATTTATTGGTGATTTTACCAAGCAAACAGTACTACCAAATTGTTCTTTATTAATATACTGTACTAAATGACATACGATGTATTCAGGTAAAGCAAGAGAAGACAGGAGTTGCGAAATTTAATTAAATCCAAGGGCTTCACTATCCGTTCCTGGTGGTGGTTACGGTTTTCCCAATAACCTTACTAAAGGGACATCACTGGTACCAGCTGCTATTTCTTTGGGACTAATACTCCAAAATAAAAGAAAAAAAGATTAGATTCAATACAGTGAAGATGACGAGGGTAAAAAATTACCGAACATCCCTATATCTAGATGGAAATCACGGTCATAATTGTATGATTTTAACCATTGTACGATCTGACACACGACTGCGAGTTTATGCGAAGTTTTGGATGGGTTGTCTTGTTAGGGTTGCCTCTTGGATGACTTGACCTGTATTCCAATAAATCACTCCTGTCTGAGGGTTAATGCCTAGTTGACAGCCACCTCCAGTAATGCCGAATTCCTCAGTCAAACCACAGCACTCCCTCTGTCCCTGCAGAATTCCTAAGCCAAATCACATCACAGAGGGACGGAGGGCTGCTATCTGAGGGTTATCACATGGTTGATAGTCAACCTCAGTACAGGATTCCTCAGCCAAACCACAGCACAGAGGAACAGAAGTCTCCTATCTGCGGGTTAAAACCTGGTCGACAGCCACCTTCAGTGCTACTGAATTCCTCAGGCAAACCACAACACACACTCTGTTCATGCTAAATTCGTCAGCCAAACCACAGCACAGAGGGGATGGAGGGCTCCTGTTTGAGGGTAAACACTTGGTCGATAGCCACCTTCAGTACTGCTGAACTCTTCAGCCAAATCACAACATACGAAAGGCTAACAACTCAAGTTTCAAGGGTAACTGCAGGTTGATAATTACCTTTATTTGCACTCCTAATTATCAGCCCAAGTTCAAATGCTGACTGGGAACCTACATCGACACAATGACTGCTAATCAAGCAGGCAAATAGACATGTGCAGTTCTTGTAATTTCTTTAACAGTTACCAGTTTAAAATCCCATAATTTGTATTCATCATTGAAATAGCGCAAGTGTTCAGCTGATTATGATCAGCAAGCTATACACTTCAGATAAACCCATTTGTCACGTCGCAAGTCATAAGTTTATGTCAAGAACAACCATCCAGAAGAACCTGTCTCCCTTAAATGTTACACAATTTGTCTGAACCACTCCTGGGTACCTCACGTCACCCTTCCATGCGACTTGGGCACTGTACCTCCATCACAGCAGAAGCCTTGGTTCTAGCAGTAAATTCCATTTAAGTAAAACCTAAAGTAAAAAAAAAAATCAAGTTTTGGGAAAACTCATGAACATGGATGCAATTAAAAAGATATTTTTATTGAAATGAAGACCATATTGTGTGAACACATCTCATCAGTACATTTACGCTGTTTATACAGGCTATCAAAACTATCATCAGAATGAAATCAAGAAGAGATTTACACTATAAAAAGGTATCCCACACCACAGCAATTTGGACTTAAGATTACAACAATATTGGTTTATGCAAAACACATTATACTTACCTCACTTGTAACTTCTTCAACGTTTGTCAAATGCACGTCTTCATCCTCTATATGTACATCGAATTTTCTTGGAAAGACTTCTGAAATAAATGAACAAGACACAGATGCCATAATTAAAAGTAAAAATTACACTGAATACGGGGCTAGGTTTAAGAAAACCAATTTCATGTGGTTGTTTGAAACGAGTCTTTTCAAATTTCAAGTATGGTAAGGTTTTCAGAAAATTACTGCGCGTCAATGTACCTGTTTCTCTACCTGTGGACTCGTCCTCATTTAAAAGAAGCTTTATGGACACAGTCTCCGAGGAGGGGTCATAGTTCATCACAGTCCCTTCCTGCAAAGAGCAAAACACTTCATGTTAGCCTGTCAAAACTTTAGACTTGGAGTTGGATGAACTGTTTCTCCAGCATGTTACTTGTATATAATAAGTTAATACATTATAAGAAAAGATACTGGCATGTACACATTCTTTGAAATAATGACCGATCCCACTAACAGATTGAATAAACAGATGATTTAGTGCTCACACTCAGTCTGAAAGGGTAATACATGTACAGTGTACAATGTACATTAATGTACTACAACAAAGTAATGAAATTTTCCAATGCCAGATTTTCACAGCTACTATGAATGGCACAATCCAGTATGTCTTTGTATCTAGCCATCCTGATCGAGAAGTTTGCAAAGTACTAATCAGGCCATACACAAGTAAATTCTTTTCGAAGTTTGAAAAAAGAAATCTTGTGTAGTTTGGGCCTTGAGTTTTTCAGCTTTATACGACACATGCATCCTGGAAAGCCTAAATTCTCAATCATACTTCGACTTCATGGTATTCACAAGTAATCTGTCAACCATACAACATTTACCTTATAAGCTGACACTTCCGGGCAGTAGTCGGATGTTAATTCTAAAATCTGAGAGAATAAAACAAAAACATGAGCAGAATTATAACACATAGCTTCAATTATGGCATACTTAAGGCAATAATCCCATTGTTGCTAGATAAACAGTGAACAATATACATGTACAGTAAACGCAGAATGATGACATTATCCCATTAAAAGTAAAAAATTCTTGATTCTGTATGCAAATTTATACTTTGACAAACAGAATTGTTGCTTTTCTTACCATTATTTCACTTCTTGATTATATAATACACCATGTTAATCAATGGAAAACTCTGGGCACAATCTGGGAACTCTAATCACACGGTGTCATCTGGTCACAAAATCACAGTGTGTGAATCATCATTAGACTTTACTGGTAAGCTGCAAATGGTAATCTAATCAAGTAATCATCTGGAAAACTCACGCTGTGTAAGCACATCTTTATCATGCATAAGTCTTCATGTGTTAACATACCTCCCTATATAAATACATGTATGATTTTCTCAATGACTTCACATACCATTTACTTGATATGTAGGCACTTTTTTCGCCTGGAGTAGACAGTTAAAGTCATCAGTGGATACATACTTCAGAAACAGTCTTTCAGATATGGCCATCTTTGTAATCAAAACATTTTTTAAAAAATCTGTCTCAAAAACTGCCTCCCATTTTGGTTAGTATGGTGTGCCATGTTATGGTCATACCTTGTATGCAATCTTGTCTCCAGATCGCGGTGGGCCACTCAATAGGGGGAAATCCTCATACGGCCTCACCACGGGAATCAGATCTGTACATCCATTAAACACTTTCACCTTCTCCTTAATAGGATTCTAAAAGAGAAAATATCAAATAAGGAAGACTGAAAACCATGCAGCTTGTAAGAAAGTAATCAGTGGATGACTTTGATGCCTTATTGTCAGTGTTCCAGTATGACGTGGGGAGGAAAAGTTAATATTTTGTTTTCAAGATGTTCTTGACCAGTTGTAAAGCAAACCAAACACACGCCTTCATGTTTGTTATACTGTACAACAGAAATGCAATCAATTGTCAGAAAAAGATATTTTTAAACCAGAAAAACTGTCACTTATATTCTGGTGTTCAAGTCTCAAGTCTCCATATAAAACAGAGAAATTTTGCAGATATCTGTGAAATAATTTATTCTACGTCTGTTTCCAACCAATAGATGTTTGTTGTACCACTGTTTCACCACAAGGTGTACACAACTGTGTTGTTTACAAACCTGAATGATAACCGACTTGTTTGTGGCTGTGGTTGCCAGCTGTTGTTCTTTTGTCAGCTCCGGAAATTTCCATTTCCTTTTTCTGATGAATACTGATGTTCCATTTGCTAGGGCTGTCTCTGTTACAGACACATTCTTCCTGCTGTTATTCCACTTAGAACTCGCCTGACACAGGCTTGAATCAGTCTCCTCATTTGAACCATATACCCCTTCTGTAGACATGTAAATGCCATCATGAGCCCCTTTCACTGATTCATCATGGCCATTTCTGACCATTTGGTCTTCAGAATTATCTCCCCTGGTCCAATCACACTGATTATCCTCAGACTGGTGACCCTCCTCCGAATCTTCAAAATGTTTATGAGTGTTCAGAGCCTGCTGGTTTTTCCTCGGCTTGCCAGACACTGGTGGATTCACTTGTAGAGTGGCTGGAATGTCGACACGGACATCACCCACCGAACCCTCAAGTACTTTCTTCCTCTTGCGGCGTCTTCGTTTGTGCTTTTTCTGATTGTCTTTTTCAGATGATGGTGAAGTTTTGTCCATGTTTCCATTCTGGTCATCATGAGACTGCTTTAGTTCCTCAGCTGTGAACTTGTGCCCCTGCATATCAACATCAGAGTGATTCTTTCTTCTCTTCACTGGGACTATTTCACCAGCTTCAAAATGGAGGTCTATGCAAGCATTTCTTTTCCTATCAGCACATTTTTCCGTGCTTAACGTGTCATTATCACTGGTGTTTTCCGACAAATCATTTTGCTTATGACTTTGGTCACATGCATATTCATCTTGTTCTTTAGCTTTATGGGCCTTTTTACGTTTCTTGTGTGATGACACACCATCCTGATCCTCCACGGATGCAGCTTCATCTTTACCCAGAATTTCTGTAGAATCTTCCTCTTTTGTTTTCTTCTTCCTCTTCTTCTCCCTCTTAGTTTCAGTCATAGATTGGTCACCAGCCTGGGACGTATGGTCAGGGGATGAAGACCTGGTTGGTGAATGATGCCTAGCGTCTGCAGATTTATGCCATCTTTCACTGAATTCTGGATGATCTTCATATCTAGAGAACAGTCATAATAGCGCTACTTGCAATGACAAGTGAATTAAAAACAAACTATATTTTCATACAGTCTCTTGTAGTTCTACAATCTAAATGTCTTTTCTCATATTTCATTATTTATTCACCCTGACCTGAATGATTTTTAACACTTTAATCAAGACTTTTTTTCACTTATGTCGTCACAGTAGTGGTTGATTTAACTGGCGCACGGGCACTAAACTTGTAAGATGCATGACGGCGGGGAGTTGTGAAGACGAGGTTGATGTATTTGTTCGTCGTGGTTATACTTCTCGCTGATTTAAAATCACACTACCATGTGATAGCAGCCCAGTCTTTACAACTGCCCACAAAACTTAACAAATCCCACTTACTGGACTCGTACGACATCCCCGTTCTGTAACAGCTCTGTGGATTCCCAGGGCGGTAACAGGAAATTCGCCAACGTCAGCTTAAAGCAAAGTGGATTTGTGTTTGGAAATTTAACTCGTATGGCTTCTGCTAGGTCCGATATAGTTTTTGTCGCGAGCTTGTTGACGAAAAGCCAACTTGGTTCATGACAATTAGATGAAAACCGAAGCCGAATTCTTACATGCTTCTGTGAAGAAGCCATCTTCGTGGGCCTGTTTGTTATAAATATAGGAACAGTGTTAACGAGTGTGTTTTGAGGTGCAAAATGTGGAAGGAATAAATCCGGAAAAAACATTTTACATAAAAAATGTTAACAAACAGCAATATAAATATTTTCCGAAAACATTATTCAGAAAAATGCCTTTAGTGAAAGTATAATAGACGCTATGATGAGAACATTTATTGCTGCCTTTCGCTTTCGTCTTTACACCTTAAACCTATTTTTTTAGAAATCGTGCTACGCGCGGCAACACTATTTGGCGGGAAAGGTTATGTTTTGGTTGTATTATGCAAAGAAAAGATGTCAATTGACAATGATATGGTTGATAATCTTGATAATCCAGGGTACTGGAGGAAAATACTCTCCTTTTATGACGAAGTTCTTCGTTTGAAAGCTGATAAGATGAAACCTGAGAAGAAAAAAGACCTTTTGGAGCTTGACAAGTGGTAAGTTCAGGTGCGGAATTTTCACTTCAGTGAGGCCTATGACACTCGATCCCATGTTTCCCCATGAACATAGTTAGGAAAATTGGTAAAGGCAGCCGAACAATTTTCAGCTTTCATGATCATTACTCGGTCATATTTTACGATAATTTCATATATTACGTCAGTTTCTGGCACGGGACGATGACGGGACACAAGGAATCGGTGTTAATCTCCGCATGGAGTGCATGGAGGTAAAATATATTTTTACCTCCATGTCAGGTGCTAAATAATAAATATCCACGACCAATAGGTGCTCTTGTTCCTTGTTTTTAAACGTATATTAAGTGAAAAATTTCTATTTCGACATTATTAGAGCCTACTAGGCATTTTTATTGTATTTGTATCAAATTATCACTGTGGTTTAATTCGGTGAGTTTATGCCATGCCATTGCAAACTTTATACCTCCAGGATTATTGATGTTTTTTTTTTCTCCCTGTATTTCATACTTTTTGATATGTAAAGTGGATGTGGCATGATAGAAACACATCTGATCTACCCCTTTACAGATCAGTTGCATTTTTGTGTCAGGTTCCAAACTGAACTGCCTGAAGTCATTCGGTCTCGACAGGAGAAGTTCATAACTAAAGCTGAGCTGTGTAAACTGATGAAATGGAAGTTGACAGTAAGTATATGTATTTATACATAGTCTGAATAGAAGATTCAAAAAGACCACATTTCAAAAGCATGATGATAGCTTCGACAATGAACCATGGTAAACCACTGACCTTTGCTGTTCAGAATGTTATCGACAAACTTTACCACTTGTGTTTTGGTGGGGAGCAAGTGACCTTCCATGAAGACTGGCAAAAGACCCTGGAAAACACAGTTCACCATTTATTGCTACCAAGGGTCCATCAAAAATGAGTTTGTGGGAGTAAATTGGCTGTCGAATGCCATAAATTAACCGTAACCTTACGGTTAAGCAAAGTTGGCTCTCTCCAAGCATAGATGTGTAACTACTACTGTTCCGTTTCCTCTCATATAAGCAAGACGCAGACCAAGATACGAAAACCAACTGTAAGTTCAACAAGAAATTTGCTGTAGAATGTACCAGTATCATTTTAAGAGAACTTAGTTCTGTGAATATCATTTGCTGATGATATGGTGGTCATGTGTATGGCAGCCAATGTTAGATATATAGGTCTTCATTAAGAAAAAAAGAGTTTGAGTGTATTTTTTATTATGAGTCTGTTAATTGTTTCAGCGTGGCAAGTTCCGTCCAAGGTTAACACAGATGGTGGCTGAAAACAGTGAGGAGTTGGTCAAGAAGAGCAGCAGAGATGCGTTCAAAAAGCTTCCAGATGTGATAGGGCCCATCAGCTGTCTGACCGTTCTAAAAGCTGTGGGACCAGCAACTGCCTCAGGTGACCTAAGACTTCACCTGTTTTCACTTATCACACTATGTGGTTCTTGTGATAACTCTTCAAGAACTTACCAGTATTCACTGATAATCATACTAAGTGATCCTTGTGCAGAAAGCGCTTTTGTGGCTACCAGGTAATGTCCAGACATTTTGGCCACTGACTAAAGTCATTTGTTTAACAATAACATTTTTTTTTGTTTTACTGAGTGTTGCAATTTTGCATACACAGAAATTGCTATAACTTTGAAGGTGTTCTGTTGGACAACCATCGATAACATATGTATAACATGGACAGCATGGTCATGCCATTTCATCTAAAGGGGTGTTTTCAAAAGTGTCAGCCACCTATGACTTTAGGACCTCCAGTACACCCTTAGTTTTTACAGGACCTATGTGACAGTAACATTACATTGTAATTATTAGTTGTATTTTGTTACCAGCTGTGTTGGCTGCTGGCTGCCCTGAAGAAGCACCATTCATGGCTGATGAGAGCATGCTAGCCATCCCTGGCCTACAGCCCTTGCAGTACACCCTTAGCTTCTACAGGACCTATGTGAAAGAGATTAATCAGATGAGAAATCTTTTAAACAAGAAAGGTAATTCCTTAATTCTGAAAAGGAATTGTTAAATTTTAATATCTACTTGTGTCAACATTATGTAGTGTTTTGTGTGTGTCATAGCCACTTCTTGTTCTAAACACAGTATTTAATTGATTGGTGCTTAACGTTGTACTCACAATGTTTTCACCTTCTTAACAGGGTTAAACATATGGGTGAAGAATGCTAAATACTTACAGTAGACTTTTCTTGTTCTAGTCAAAGCACAAGAAGAAAAATCATATCTTTGTATTCCTCTGCATATTGAAGTTTTTGTTGCATGTTTCAGATTATTTGAAGAACTGGACGGCCAACGAGATACAGTTGACCTTGTGGACATATTATCTTGGGAAACAGTTTAACCTAGAACTGTTCACAGATAATGGCACATCAGTGAGCTCTCCACTATCAGGCAAGAGCAACGCCATCAGAGCTTCAGACACGCATACAAAAGATCAGGTCGGAAAAGTGAAGTCTAAAAAAGTGCGAAAGTCAGAAGAGGAAAGTAAACAAACACTGCCCTTGAAGAGAAAGCGCAGATCCTAAAGTAAGATGGTGTTTGTTGAACTGAAGATGCAAATCTGGCGATGGGGAAAGACTTTCATGACCATGGATGTGATTAACCAATAAACCTGCTCTCAAAATCAGTTCTGGTAAGCGTTATGATCAATGTAGGTGGGATACGATTTATTCAAAAATGGTATCTGGTGCAATCAGATGAAAAGAAACCCTAGAATCATTGCGTGGAGTCTTATGCCACCCTGCAGATTATTACACTTCTATTGCAGCTTTATACTATTTTGAAGATGAAACACAGAAAGACTACAGCATATTCCAGATGCACTCTTGAAGAACCATCGCGCCAACGATTGGAATTGAAGTTGACTTTATTTGTGAAATGATAAATCCTAACTGCTTACAGAAAAAAACGTTCACATTCAGTGTATTTCACATACTCTCACTGAAAATGTCACTATATTATCTCGCAACACAAGTGAAATCCATTGTAATAAATCCAGCTGTATTTAGAATTTTGTATGATCCAAAGCAGGAAGTTTTATGCTGCAATACTTGCTTTACAGGTGACCACCTATTTAATCCAGAGCACAAAGTTCTGAGAATGGCAGATTTTATGAGATTTTATGAATGACTCTTTAGAGTTCTAAATCAGAGGTCTTCCATTTCGCGGTCACAGTACATACACTTAGTGGATATTTGCCCTTCTGTATGGAAGAAATGGATTCGGCTTCGCTTTTCTCCGATAAATACTTCTGCTTCATTATGTAAAAAACAACTCAGTTTGGCATTTCCCCACCCAGCTGCATGTGTAAGTCCTTTTATAATCATCTTCCACATTTCTGAACTAGAAAAGAAGTACGTTATCTCCATATAATCAGGCAGGACGTTGTTGGGTCAGTGAAATTTAATTTTTTATTTGATTTATTTGATTGGTGTTTTATTTCAGTATTCAATATTTCACTTATACGACGGCGGCCAGCATTATGATGGGAGGAAAAAGGGCAGAGCCTGGGGGAAACCCATGATCTTCCGCAGGTAGCTGGCAGACCTTCCCATGTACGGCCTTCCCATGTACGGCCAGAGAGGAAGCCAGAACGAGGTGGACTTGAACTCACAGCTCCCATATTGGTGGGAGGCTCCTTGGCAGTGAAATTTAAGAACATTCCAATAGAATTTCAACACTGATTGCATGATCACAAGAGGGACCTTAGCACAGTGCACCAAGTTTGTATGGTTGTGCATGAAGTTAGCAGTGACAATTGCTGTATGTTTAGAAATCAAGCACACATTCTTTTGAATAGCACTACACACAAACACTGTGTCAAACAGTATTACACATTTCTTCATTATTCGATAATTCTGTAAAATCTTCCACTGTGTAAGATGCTTCCTGTGCTGTCTGTTTTTTAGAGGTGGATGAATTGCTTGTTCAAATGTAGTTAAGGTGATGTGAGTGAAGGTTTCTGTTTCACTGTGGTCTTCAATTGCAATCACACATTGATTCATTCATCCAAGGTATTCACAAAAATCCCTTATCCTCAGAATTTGTATAACGACGGGTGTTCTAGTGACATGAGCCATATGTTCATATAATACTAATGTCATGGCTGCTTATAGTTGGTCACAGCCAGATTTGAACTCGATGTTAAGTCCAACACTACCAACTAAGTTATGTGGAAGTTCTTTCTACTACTGCTATGTGGAATGGGAAAGTTACTGTTGCTTCCCTTCCCTTCTCCTCCTGAGGTCAGGGGACCATAAGGTGCAGTCCACAATGTAATTTCCCTTCCTGTTTACCAATGGATTACATGTACTGGAGATCAGCAATGGACAGCTGTGTATCACCAGACATAAGCGGCAACAGCTCTAGTTGTTACTTGGTTTTGTAGTAAATGGTGGGTGTTTCAAAGTTAAACTGTAACTTCTGCATTTTTTGGCTCAGCCAGACTCTGGATGTCACTGGGCTGTGTCAAGCAACACATGGGCATCGCCTTTGATTTGCGAGCCACAGGAGCAGTTATGAATACTTAACACATGAAGTCGCTTATTCAAGATTTACTTGATGAGGTATTATGAAAGATTATGCACATTCATTGTTTACCACACAGCTTTACAGCACTCCAGAATATTTTATTTGTACCATGACCATCAGATTGATGGGTTTTAACCACTGCCATTCATCAAATGCCTGACCAAAGCTACACCTGAATTACATGTAGCAACCACACTGGTCTAAGGTCTGTTGCTCATGAAAACTGGCTTTTCAGTTTAAAGGATAACAAAAAGTATCACCGAAGTTATTCAGAAGGGGGTCCTTGCAGACCTTAAAGGGCATAGGCATGTTTTTGTGACATGCTCAGTAACTCTCTAAATCCCCTTTTAATCTGGCACTCTTACAAGGCCATAGCCTAAGCCATTTTAGAGAAACTGGAAATATATGTCGGGTCATCCATACCCTACACTTCTCAGTATTAGAGGTGACAGTTCTTTGTGTACGATGTAGGGTCCCCTTTATTATTACAATCAATGGCAACACATTGCGGCCTCCTCCTAGGACCTTGAGGAATAACCCCTAACTTATTCCACTGCTACTTTCTCAGTTAAAAATGGCTTTAAATTATATCAGAATTGACTCCTAATCTAAACAGCAGATATAACACTACTTCTACATCGTAAAATGGTGAACTACAAATGGGGGCGTCAGTGGAAACCGATACCTTCTCGGGTGGTAGAAATATCTTGCCATTGATTGGTTCAAATTGAGAGCATGGGGACCCATTGGATTTTGCCAAGTGGGTGTTTTGCTTAGTTTGAACTTCATCATCTAACATGACAAAAATAAAAACTGACATTTCCTGAACTATGAATGGGATTCATTATCATTACATATATTCATCTGGTCTAGGGTCTTCTTCTAAGCCAAAGATTTAGTTGGGCTTAACTAAGCACTTCATTAGCCAATGTGGTTTTGGACAAAAATACACATAAAAGTTTAATTTCATTGTACGTGTTTTATTTCAGACTTCATGTAACAAGTTCACGTACATAAATCCCCAGGTTACTGGGTGGGAGTAGTGAATGGCCTAGTTCCACTGTTCTCCAGCAGTTCCACCCCACTCGTTCTGGGTGGATGCCACAGGAGCTGGGGCAGTGGTTGTGGCTGCACCAGCTGACCAGTCCTGGGCCTCTGCAGACCAGTCCTCTGTGGGGGCGGTGTAAGCTGGCTGGATGGGCACTGAAGGGACCGTTGGGGCGGTGTCAGTCGCCCAGTCCGTCACCTCGGGTACAGTAGCGGGCACAGGCGCAGTGCCCTCGGCCCACTGCTCTGTGAACTCGCCCTCACGCTGCTGGGCACGCTCCAGGGCTGCTTGTTCCTCCTTCTCTGCCTACAACAATCAACAAATACCAGTTTACTTGTTGGTCATGACAAAATGCAAAATGCACAATACACCTGAGAATTTTCAAGAAAGCAACCAACATTTAGTATCAATACATGTTAAGTAGCAACAAGTTACATATCTGACCAGCTTTGGCAACGTTCAGCACATTGATCCTCAAGAGGCTGAATTTAAAGCAATAAATTCCTTGAGAAATGTTGATGAATAAAGTTTTTTCAAAGGTCATGTTAAGCAAAGAACATCTTCAAATAACAGAATTTTTTAAGCCTTCACCTCTTCTGGATCTCTGTAGAAGAAGAGATCCACCATGACATCCCACGGATGTTCTCTGCTGATACTACCCCTCAGGCGAAGGACTTCCCGGGCCAGAAGCCACCACATCAAGCCAATAGAGTGAATACCCTGCAACAAGACAAACTTACTTTACACCCTGGTGCACAGTATTTTACATGTACAATTACAAATTTGGTTTACTGCTGAAGAAAAATCACTGCATCTACAAAGGTGCAGGACAATCCAGCAGGATGAAACCTGCACATGCACTGATAATCAGATGTGTTCTACCTTACAACAACTTGATTTTGACGCGAAATTTATGCAATACAGGCCAATTTTTTATTGTTTATGCACAAATGGCTTCCTACTTTTACAGAAAACGTGTAATCTGTCAACTTGGAAATGTAGGAAACTAACAATTTGGCAGTTATAGCCCTGGGAGACTTTACCTTGTTGTTGCATGGGATTGCAATATCAACATAGCGTAGTGGTGAGTCTGTATTGCACAGAGCAATAACCGGGATGTTGACATAGGAGGCCTCAGTCACGGGCTGATGGTCAGTGCGGGGGTCAGTCACTACCAGGAGGCGAGGCTCACGGAAAGCAGCCTGAAAAAGTTACCAAGAATAGTATAGAGTGTGTACCTGTGAGTTAATCGAGACTTAGTTATCAGTCTTAATTTTGTGATTTTCGCCTGACAAAAACAAATGATTGTCTAATACAGCAATGTGGGTCACATAAATTTCAGTCAACTGTTGCTGTACAAAGTAATGTTGATTGGATGTCGAGAATCTAACCCCATGAAAAACCTATAGATCAAACAACCCTGGATAGCATAAAATTGTGAATATCTACACACTCGTAGTTCTTTGAATATCGTTTATGCAACCCCGTACACAAGAATATTTCAATTATGCAAGGGCAACTTTTTGGGTGGAGGTAAACCAACCATAGGGAAATCAGACGATAGACAAACCATCCCATGATGATATACTCAAGTCTATACCAGTCCACACTAATAAGTCTCGTGGCTTGCAACAAGCCCATGGCTGTGTATACAGATCTACAAGCAGGGTCAAGTGCTTACTGTCACTGAATCTCCACATGCAATGATCACGAGAAAGTCCAAGCACAAGACTGATCCTATACCTCACACAACAGCGGTAAGGAGTCGCACATCTTGCTACTCTCCATGACATGTCACAGTCATGGGATATATCAAAAACATTTCTGAATACCATCTCATGAAAAGCTACAGTTGTCATGTACCTGAATCTGATTGGTAAAAGTTCCAGGTGTAAAACGACCAGCAATGGGCGTTGCCCCGGTGTACTGAGCGAACTTCAGAACAGCCCTCTGACCGTAGGGACGGGCAGAGATGATACACACATCAGCTGGATTCTCGATGGCCGCGATAGCACGGGCAGCCAGCAGGAGCTTCTCCCAGGTCTTTCTCAGGTTGATGATGAACACACCTAGAGGGAACGAGATTATGTTTATTGAACGGAATGGTATAACAGATCATATGGCAGAGATTAGCTGTACCAGTGATCAAGACAGGGTATGGGAAAATCATCATACCCCATTGAGAACTGTAGAACCTTTGTCACATCAGCAGAAATTACATCAGGAAACATGATAGTAGTTTAGTTTCAAATCAATACACTTCATTAAATTACTGTATCGTAACAATGAAAGTCAGCATTGTTTTCCACAAATGACCTCAACACAGAAGACGTCAAGGCCCTCAAGATGGAGACAAAACCATGCTATGTTTTATTTACATAGCAGTGAAATGTGTAGTTTACCAGAAATAAGCAGCGTCTGATATTACGTTTAGATACACTGACCATTAACTCACATTAACTAATCAATTAAATTTAAAATCATTCACTGAAAACTGTCAAGGTAAGTAGTATTAGAAGCTTGAACACAGTAATTCTGGTCAAATGAAGTGGGAATAGGGACACCTACTTGACCGATATACCATCTTTCACTCAAAGAATATGTTTGTTCTTCAATCTTCACTGTGCAATATCTTCTGTATTTTATCAGCCAGTCAACAGGTATCAAGTATGCTGTTGCAGACGCAGTTCACCTCTCTATACTTACCATCAGGTTTACGTTTGTATATGTATGCTTCCATCTGGAAGTCGGTGTTTGTGGAGCCCAAGTGGGTTCCACAGGCCAGGAATTTGACCACATCTTCCTCCTTCAGGGCTAGCACGTCTAATCCTCCGGACATCTTACTTTTGATCAAAAAGTTACGGCGACCAACCTGCCAGAAGACAGAAACAACACTATAGTTTGCTGACGGAGAACAAATTTATAGGCACTTTACTCAGTGAAAAATCGATGTATTCAGATCTACTATCAAACCCCACTCACTGGGCAAGCCCTTGCGGTGTCAGCGAATATCTGAATCATTATGTTGCACAATTTCTACACCCAGTGGCCGGGATATAGGGCCAACAGGCTCTAGATTGTGCATGGTTTTAGGAACACTACCTAGGAAGGAAAACCCTGCAGCCATGACAATTCAGCAAAACTAATGTCTTATGTATCAAGATTCTTACATTTCTCTTTTTAATTTACCCATAATTTCATTTCATTTTTATTTTGCATGCAGTTGAGTGACATATGCTTCGCTAACAAAACTTAAGAATACAAAATCCTGAAATGATATATGACATCACACTGACAACAGTTTGAAACAACTGTTTCAGGTTCCACATGTCTGTCACCATGACAGTTGAAAAGGTTCCAAATGTTGTATTCTTCCAAATTTCATGTTGTTATTTACCATATATGATGAGCGAGTTAAATTTATTTATGTATTGATTTGATTGGTGTTTTACACCATACTCAAGAATATTTTACAGCCATCATTGCAGTGGGAGGAAACCGGGCAGAGCCAGGGGAAAACCCACGGCTTTTCACAGGCTGCTGGCAGATCTTCCCACGTACGGCCAGAGAGGAAGCCAGCATGAGCCTGAACTCACACCGATTGCATTGGTGGGAGGCTTCTGGGTCATTACGCTGCCCTAGCATGCTAACCAACTGAGCCACAGAGGCTCTCGAATGTCTAACCTATACATGCAATTTTCAGGTAAGTCTTACAGCTCCCTACACTGCTGCATGGATTTTGAACATGATCATGTTTACAGACAACTCAATATTAACCCCACATTATGCACCAAGACTTTGTATACAAAGTCACAGGTAAGTAATGCCATTCATGTTTTGAACTCTTCATGGGTATTTGAGGCACTTTTCAAACGAAAATGTGTGCACCTGGATCAGAATTTGATTTGTGTTTTACAGCCTACTCTAGAATATTTCACTTGTACAAGGGCAGCTAGCATTATGGTGGGAGGCAACCGGACTGCCATGACCGTACGCAGTTTGCGACATATTCCCTTAGATCTAATTTTAATCATGCGCCAGGAGCCCAAAACTATAAATGGATTTTTAATGTGGAAATTTGATTCTTTTTAAGCAAATCTTCTCATTTGCAACAAAAAAGATAAAGTGAGATAAAGAGATTAAAACTTTCATACAGTGTATTTCCCCAGTGATATATATTAAATTTTACACAAAACTGGTCACACAACTGGACATCACTAACAATTACAAAACTGTTTTAGATACAGAATAAGACAGAACATCACCATCTTTTAATAAGATTTTAAAAAAAATCTGCATGAAGACTCAAAAATGTCTTGCAGTATGTTTTCCTAGAAAATTTCTGAAAAAAAACATATACCTTGCCATGTCACCTAATAGGCCCATGTGGCAACACAGGTGTTTTTTACCATTCAACACACCTATCTTATGCACGGCTGCTCTAAGGTTTTTATAAAATTCTATCAGATGCTTCACTAAGGGATAATGGGATTACGAATAACAAACATTTGATTCCCCCACTACTTCAAATACACAATGGATTGGCTGTGTCCAGAGTTAAGGTAAGGGCCTCCTCATGTTACTGATTCGCCTTTAGTTGGTTGTGTACGGATCCTTCTACCATTTTGGATTATAGTTTATGTACTAACAAGGCATTTCCACAAGACAGACTTGGGCTGTTGGTGTTGTTGTAACACTAATTCACTAATGCTGAACTTTAAAATCATTAAATCATCACTTTTTTTTCTCTTTCTACAGAATCATGTTCTAATCAATAACAGACATGGTCTGTTGAAAAGGAAACATTTTAATTGTGCTTATGAGCATTCAAAAACAATTTAACTCCCTAGTGATCGGAGCTACCAACGTGTGCTGATGCCAAATGGAGCTCCGACAGAAAAGGAAAGCTACAGCATGGGTAGGCGGGTATTACGATTCTCGAGCACGGGGTTCCCACACACTACGCATGAACGGAAACAAACAGACAACACGTGGGTAATGTTTACTTGGAGGTAGGACAAACTGTCAACAGAAAATGAAACAGCGGAGATTTTAAGGAAGTTTCTCCGTTTACCGCTATGTTAGTAGCTTGATCAATACTAGGATAATTGACAGAGATCACTGGCACTATGTTTCAGAGACAGTTTTAACAGATACATGAACTGCCTTGAGGCAAAAGTCAGCAAAACTCAGGAAATATAATAAAATCTCTGTTCTAGCCATAAAGAGCGTGTGTCTGCCAACAAGTACGCAGACATTGTTAGCACCTAGTTGAACGCATGTTAGCTTGTGGTGGGTAGAATTATTAAGTATCATGAGAATTAAAAAATGATGGCCAGTCTCATTGAACATATGACAAGAGGTCAAACTTTAGTGAGGAGAAGAAACCGCAAACACTTTCTGACCTTGATGCGGGTGAATTGACAGAAACCTTTGTCTTTAAAACAACCAATGTCTTGTGATGTCGATGGCTAGTAGAATCCAGTTAAAATCATATCTTGAGATATTGCAGTATTAAATTTCGTCATGTTTATTAAGATAAACGAAGAACAAACATTTCATTCAGAGATCTATTTCATATGTCATGCCAACGTTAATAAATATTATGACACATCAGAAGAATCATACATTGCAGGATACCGTGTATCTGTCTTACGATGTACTGTTATTGGCTTTCTTTACACCTCAATCACAGAATGTTATATCAACATGAGTGCTTTCGTGCAGCTGCTATACCCCTAGTATTATAAAGGACCGCAGGGAAGAGCATTTTGTTTAGTTTGCCAGAGTAAAGCTTACAATGAGTTGAAAAGCTCTCTTATGCCCAGGTCATAACATTAGCCTTGTAAGAACTCACCAGCTTCTCTTGTAATTTATTTATAATTGTCACAGAATTACTTTATGAATGCACATGCTTGTAAATTTATCATCTTAAGTCAAACCCATCAATAGGAAGATTGTAGTAATATGTTTTTTTTCTATTTACTGTAGATTAAAATCTCCTGTACGGTGTTTTAGGTAACAAAGTATTACTATGATTATTACCACAGTGTAAATGGCAGAGCAGTTCTCCTGGAAAATGTTCTGTCTTGGCTCTTGAAGAGTTTGTTTAAAATTATATTAATGAACACTGTAGCTAGATCTTGAAAGCGAACGACTTATCTGATCTCTTACAGGTACATGTAGATTTACATTGGCGATAGAATGCCTCTGATTATAAAAGGAAAGGCTTTGGGAAAACCTCCCCAGTCAATGACAGAATTTATGCAGGATCACCCCCACTTCAAGGTACCATATATTGCAAAGGCATGCTGATTAATTAATGGCTATATCAGGCTTTTAACTCGTATAAGCATAATTTGTGGGTTTATAATTACAAACCAGATGCCCCAGTGTCAGTGCTCAAAGGACTAACAGGTAGGATGAGACTTGTAGAAAATATACTGAACAAAAAGGAATGAATTTTCTGCATTTAAATGATCACTACTCAGTTCCCTATGCTCTGACAATATCACCACCTTAATGAGTGCCCTGACAGTACACAGAATGTGCAGACCACGGCCTTAAGGAAAGAAAGAAACAACTGAAATGAATATAGGCACTAGAAGAAATTAATGTAAATCTTAAGCTTTACCTTAGAATTAAGTGTGTGGTGTTACTTAAGAACTGTTAGACATCTTGTTTTTTAGGGGGGGAGGGGGGGTATTTTCCCTGATTATAATGACTGTAATTCTAAAAAATAGCCACTCCTTCACGGTTCCTGATTTTGTTATGTTTATTTTTGTTTTAGGTGTCCTCAAATAAATTATGCAGTCAAAGTAAGCATGAGGTTGGCCCATCAAAATTACTTTACATAGGACAAAAAGAGATGGGAGCTACAACACCACAGGATGGTAGGTATACATACATATACATGCAGGCATGGACAGCTAAACAGTACTTTTGAGGAAAAGTCCTTTTAAGGTAACATCGTAAATATTAAATGATGATGACAAGGTACCAGTCACAAAATGTATGTGTAAACAAGGTCTTGTATTCATAATATCAGTGGGGGCCTCCATGGCTCAGTCGGTTAGCACGCAAGCGTAGCACAATGACACAGAAGCTTCCCACCAATGCAGTCGCTGTGAGCTCAAGTCCAGCTCATGCTGGCTTCCTCTCCGGCCAACAACCTGCGGATGGTCATGGGTTTTCCCCCGGGCTCTGCCTGGTTTCCTCCCAACATAATGCTGGCCATCATTGTATAAGTGAAATATTCTTGAGTACGGCGTAAAACACCAATCAAATAAATCAAATAAATGATAACATTAGTGGGTTTAGAAACCAGACATGACGCTTAAGACGCACATCCATGAACATGTTTTTGGGAGGTATGACCAGTACTAATTCCTGTCTCATCTCAGCTGCCAGTGATGTTTGCATTATTACTTTTTTCCAGGCTACACGTTAGTTGATCTACTGCCCCTTAAATTATGTGATAATAGTCGATCGTAAGTAGAAAGTGTAAATATATTTTCCAGATGTCATAAAAATTTTGGGGTCAGAAGATGCTACCACCTGTCATATTGTCATCTTAAGAAATACAGGTAAGATAATCAGGAAATGGTAGTGACCACACAGATCAGGCTCTTTGGTGTGTTTAACAGAAAAAAGAAAAGATTCAGTTGTTTAACGATACAGTACAAATACCATTCCTGCTGAATCTACGATGTGTTTTGGCTCAACATTTTAGTATACATGAACCAATGAAGAGCCACATTCAGGTTATCCCTCCTGAATTTTTCTGCAAGCTGCCATGTCATGGTTAAAGAATGTGATGATAAAGCACTGAAACAAAGATTGAACCAATCTTAACATGTATAAACATAAAATTCTCTTCAGGAACAGTTGTTGACAAAATTTCCCAAGTTATGCACAGATTTGTATCTGCTGGCAGAGTAAACCCATTGCACATGCTATATGGGTGGAAGAAAAGTCATCAACAACTTCATGTGACATCACCTAAATGTCTCTTGCCTGAAGGCAATTGAGAACCACTGAGGTAGGGAACTCTTGAAAACTTGAAAATGCCAACATTTATGAGTCAGAGCAATGAGGTACTGACACTTAACTGACCAGTACTTAATGCTGAGTACCAAGAAGGCCAGTATTCAAGTTTTATGCTATATGCAGTTGAAGCTTATGGTCTCATGCTTATGAAGGCAGAGGATTATGTTATTATGCAGGTTAACAAGCCCCAGTGTCCAAAGTTTTTATGTTTGTCTTTTCCTGTTGTTCAGACTCGGGGGCTACATGCCTGGCACACCTGGATGGCTGCAGCACAGAGGCTGCTGTGCAGGACATGATTCGGCTGGTGGAGAGGCTGTCTCCAGGCCACACCCATGCCAGGTACCTGGAGGATTTATAAGGGAGTTAACTTCACGTAAATTCTTAATTTTTCAAATTCTCCATATATTCATGCTTAACACTGGGGATAAGTTGGCAAGTGAGAATAAGCTAGCAGGAATTCAAGATTAAAATTGATGTATACACTAACCAAGCATGTTAGATAACCATGGTGATGGTCAATTAGGCCTGTTTCGGCCCTTCTTTTGAAATAACTTTTTATTTGTTGTCTTGTGTTTTAAAGCTGATGTTCCAGCGTAGCATCCAGCATTGTTGGTAAATTTATAAAGCCAGATATACTTTTCGTAATCTGCCTATTTTGTTTCCAGACTGGAGTTATCCCTGATTGGAGGTTTCTTAGATGAAAGAAAGTCCTCAGAGGAACTATCCGTCAATATTCTTGGTATGTCTGTATGTAGACTTCAGATGTACAGATCCATTCATTTGACAGCACTAATGTACAGGACAGATGAGACATGAAGTGTATATGGTCAAATCAGTCAAAATTGCCAAGTGTGTCATATTTATTGCCACAAAATAATTTTTCATGTATTCATTTGTATTCATTTGCCATTTATTTACCATGTTTAAGAATATTTCACTTATATGACGACACCTAATAGCTGGAAATCGGGCAGAGCACAGAAACTCGTGACTATCTGCAAGTTGTGTCTGTCTATGTATGATGTCTTGACATTGTAATGTAACTTTGTGCAAAAGTTATAAAAGAAGCAATGGCCATACTCCTTAGTAGTTTATAGGCACAGTGCAAGTGTTCTGTGTTTTATAGTTTATTCTGAAAACAACAACTGTATTTGATCCTTGCTCTTTCAGATTTGTTTGGAGTACGTTTATATTTTTTTGTCTCTGAACGTGTAAGTTGAACTGCCTGTTTCAGGTACATTCCAGAGCTTACCCCAGGAGATCCACCTTATCATGGCTTGTATTACAGGTATGGTGTAGGAATATTTTTGAAGCAGTGAGTGTTGTTGGTAAACATTGATAATTTGGCATTTTACTACTCAGTATGTATGTTAGCTATGTTGTAACCCACGAAACTTAAGCATGATGACATCATGGCAAATATTCATGAGGAGGATTGATGGCTTCTCATTGGACAAGCCTTAAACATTATGGGATGCACTGTGACTGTGGAATTAATATGTGGTTTCAAATCGTTCATTTCTTTTGTTTTACGAAGGTTTCAAAAAATTAAGAAGAAATATACTGGTATTTACCAGTAGTCATATCTCATACAGCTCAGCTAGCTGTCATTTGAGATGTAACATGCAGTGTAACAAAGTGTGATCCTTCTTTCGAAAGTAAGAGTGAAAATTTGAAACTGTATAAGTTGTATCCAGACTGAGTGCTTGATTTCATTGTTATTTTCTGCAAGATTGTCATGTTTATCTTCTTGTGGATTTTGTTGCAGATATGAACACTGTGAATAGAGATGGGGTTTTCTGGCCTGTGATCTATGGAATTGGTATGCTTCAGCCCTAACACGATCATGCAAACAATGCTTGCATTGCAGTTTATCATAAGATGAACCTTTAGACTAATTATGTCAGATATCTGTCAGATATATATTCATGTTTTGCCTAATCACCAGGCCTATAGATTGCTTTTGTGACTATAACAATGTGTGCCTGTCTGTAGTCTAGTTTCCACCAGACATGAATCTGACCAGAACGGTAAAAAGTTTTGGTTTATGGTGTTTCATTTTAAACTTTACCAAATCTGTGCTTTTGTGTCTGTATTTCAGCTGTTGATGTGAACACGGGTGAGATTTTCCATGCATCGTTCCCAGACAAAGGTCCCGATCAGGCACTGAGATCTGCTCGGCATTTCAGCGATGGAAATGAGGTCAGCATTTCATAACAGCTACACAAGGCTCATCTTGTCCACATGTAGATTATTTTTAACAGTTTTTCTCCCCAAATGTTCGTCTATTTTTCTCTTTTTTGAGCTGCACAGTCAGAGATCTTGCTCAGATTCATGAGATTCTTATAGGTGTTGTTCACTTTCTGTTCCGGCAGACAGTTACGCTTCTTCAATCGCAACAGTGTAAATGTAAAGCAAGGCCATTCAATCTGGTTTATTTTTCCCTGCTAGCCATGTGGAGTTAGGACAGCTTTATGCCTTGAGCTGTTGTTTTTTTTTTTTGTTTTTTTTGTGTGTCGTGTGATCGATAACACTGGATAGACAGCCCAGGTAGGGAAGAAGTTTAGCGATTGATTCTTATAGTTTTCATCAATTTTCTCTTGCCTTTGGGTAAATGAATGAACTCCACTTTCCACAAAATCAGTAGAGTTGCCTTATGATAGGATTGCAAACTTAACCCTATGCTACTTTTTGTATTATTTTCACTCAGGTACTAAATATTTATGACCCTCATACACACCATATGTTGATTGGTCCGTTTCATTATGATGTTATGCCCCATGTTGACAGATGGTGTAATGCACCAGACCACTTCATAAGAAAGGTCAGTCAAATTTAAGGTCCTAGATTATACACAGCGGTTATTTCTTTGATACATGGAGCCAGAATTATTACCCCTCAAAGTAGATGTATTAAATTTCTTTTTAATAGTGTTTATTGTAAACAATCAGTCTGACATCCATCAGTTCAAGTGCTTTTGATGAACCTGTTGGATGGAGCCTCTCAGTGAAGTGTTTGCCAAGTTCAGGTATGATAGTTTCTGCATAGGAAAAATACCATTGAGTTTTCATATTATCAACTGTGATGTTAACAAGGGGCAGAGATTTAGTTTTACTTTTGTACGACATGTTCTTTACTTTTTGTGGCGTGCTTTATTTCAGTATTTGTCCACTTCCCCAGAACAAGAGCCTGAGGGTTTTGAGAAAAGTGTCCGAGCAGCTTTAATTCAAATTCGAGACTTCCCTGACCCTCTCAGTAGTGTTTTCAAAGAAGGCAAGCCCAGGGCTTACCAAAAGGAAGAGAGTGGCCTCTGGTCCTTCATTACGTAACCAGCTACCCTGGTTAGTCTGTCAATGTTATCTCAATTCCATCTGCATGGGATCAGACACAATTGTGATACTGCTGGTTTACATTTTAGTGCTTCCTTTGTCTTCATGTACATGAAGTTATAGGTGTATATCTATATATGATAACAGGTATGTTAAGTTCAGAACATTGTATCAAAATTTTAACTCCTGTATCAGTGCATGTACTGAATTGACTGAATGGTGATTGGTTATGGCACAGCGCCACCTCTGCATTAACTCAGCCATATTGTGGCAAAATAATGAATTGATAGAATGTTGTTCTGAATGCTATTCCATTCACATTTGTTGGGTTGTCCAGATACTGAATTCTATGTACTTTATAATAGTCGGACGACTAAATCTGGTCTCTGGTCTCAAGGATTCAGAATGCCTTCAACAGCAGGTGTAGTTTGAGGCCAGCATTGTGTTCTGGCCAGTGTACCTCACACATGGCATGTTATGGCCATTTTGATAAAGTATCAACCCTTCAAGCAAATGACTTCAGATGTGTATTGTAGTCTTGTCAGAAAATTGATGGTGTAGTATCTGAACTCCAGTCTTCCTGTAACTAAATCTCAGTTTTGTCCATACCAATAAGCCAGATAGCTGTTTCGTGACCTTGACCTATGACCAAGCGAGCATCGGGATAAACAAAGTCACGTGGTGTTTGCTCACAGTACTTAATAATGGTGGATGGCTGTAGTTCGACGACTTCATGAGGTGGAAAGTCAAGGTTTTGCAGTATTATTTATGCCAGCGATAGCTGCCATACTCTTTCAAACGGAAAGAAGAATTAGTCGCCCTGTCTTTTGCTGCCCATGCTTCAAATAGGCCGGTTAAATAGACTCAGGAGGAGGTGAAAAAACAAAGGTTGAGGATTATCAGATATGGCTTTCCTGTGGGACCGGTGACGGTGGTGTAGCAAAAATTCCTGACCCACTGAGACCTTCAGGATTCATGGCTTGCAGAGGACAAAGGCATGCAATAATGGCCCCCACCATGCAGATGGATATCGCCACATATCTGCTAACTCACGTCGAAGATTGTAATCTAACAAAACAACTCATTAATGATTACAAAGAAGGGAAGGCGTACTCTTACTTTGACTTTAATTTTTTAAAGGAGATTCACTGCCACAAAGTGCCCGATGACTCCAAAATCTGCTTTCTTAAGTCAGAGTTAGTTCCTTCTGAGCGACTGAATGATGTCACACACAAAATGTAGGTTGCAATGTACAGAAAAACTGGTTCAGTCGATTCTTCACTAACCACAAATGTCACGGCTGGTGCTGAAGTGCATGCTAGAGGCAATTTCTGAACGTTTATTTATGGACTAACCGATTTTTGGAAGGGGGTGAAGATATTCAGTCTAAAACAACCTGGCTTTGTTTATCCCGACACTGAAATTTCCCGGTCATGCGCAGAAGTCTTAGCTGTTTCGCTTATTTATTGCCATTCCTCCAAATTATCTTATCACGAACCACATTAAAATAGATTGAGGAACAATGCAGATGCTCTGTTGTATGTTGTCCATCAAAAACCCAGGAACACTTCTTGAAAGTTGACTATTCCATGATGAGATTTTAATGCAAGCATTATCACCAATACTGTCGGTTTCTCAGACATTTAGCTCATTTGTTACATTCACCAAGGCCAACAGGATTGTGTAAAAGTGCATTAAACCAGAACTATTTGTCGTGAAGGCCTGGTTAACTTTCGTGTGGTTTACTACCCGCTTCGGTCGATTGATATAGACAAATAGGATGAGAGAGGAGCTCACACCTGTAAATTTGTTGTAAATCAGAGAAATGCCAGATGTTGGGACTGTCATTCTGGATGATGTACGGAATTTGTTCAGATCTGTCGTTCAGGAATCGGTGATTTAAATGGAACTTGATATGGGTTTAAATTTCAGGGTCTTATGATTGTTGCCCAAAAAATGGGCAGATTTTAGTGTTATAATAAATTTGTATATAGAACAATCACCGCACTATCTTACAAACACTTGACAGGACTAGCTGTAATATATAGGAAGTGTAGGGCCATCCTAGAAAATATTTAGTGTGTAACCTCGATCTCTCAGAAAAAAATAGTGTTTGTTATCTGTTTAATGAAAAAGATGCT
Organism: Acanthopleura granulata; assembly: GCA_016165875.1. Lineage (NCBI taxonomy): Eukaryota > Metazoa > Mollusca > Polyplacophora > Chitonida > Chitonidae > Acanthopleura > Acanthopleura granulata. The sequence goes on along the minus strand of JABBOT010000002.1, from coordinate 35,248,436 downwards.
ATTATAAATAAGTTAACATGGAGAAAACAAATTCCAAAAAGACATTTTGTAGGGTTCATCAGCCCCGTAAATTTTAAGGATGTGAAGGATGCCCTGGATATACATATCTGTTATATGTTTATTTGATTGCTGTTTTTTAATTGTATGACTTCAGTTCGGTTTATGGGTGGCTTTTATTTGGTATCTGGCAAACCTTGTGACTTAAAGACTGAGCCAAAGAATAGAGAGCTGAATTTGAAAACACTGCCTCAGTGGAAAAGGGCCATATAATCACTGTGAACTGGCGTTTAACCTTATCAGCCTATGTGACCACTGATCAGTGGCTGTTATCTGTTCTTTCCTTCACATTGAGGTTTGTATAATTCATGACTTTCGTTGCATATAACAATTAGAAATTTGCCGTAACCCCTAACCCTAACACTGGTTTTGCTTCCTTTATGAATAAGGAATAAAGACAATTTTCTATGAGTTGCGAATGACATTTAATCCACAGAAATAAAGGCTGATTTATAAATGAAATACACCCATAGCCTCTTTAATAACTCTGATGCAATTCCACATTATCACCATTACCAAAATCATTAACAAAACCACAGGTACATGTACATGTCAGTGAAACCTTGTTGTATACACCCTTGTTCATAGCTATATGTACCTGACATATCTGAATATAAATTATTTGTAGGAATGAGTTGTCTACTGAATCCAGATTGGTACAAACATTTCCGTAACATGTTATAAATAAATGAAGCAAATATTTCACTAGATTTTGTTACTGTTTATCAATTAGACTTTAACATAAATGTTTACATCAAATGAAACTACTTGCATACCATTCATTTTAGAAACTCCTCCGAAGAATTTAGTTACACCTGGCAAGTTGTCACCCATGATTCACCTGGCACACTGTCCCTACCATTACACCTGGTAAACTGTCATTACTGTTACACCCGGCATCTTGTCACAATGATGCACTCGGTACACTGTCACTCATGATGTACCTGGTATAGTCATGAATGTCACGCCTGGAATGTTATCATCCATGATGCATCTGAAAGACTGCCATGACTTACACCTGGCTCAATGTTCCCCATGAGGCACCTGGCACATTTTCACCCATGATGCACCTTGCTCAGTGTCACCCACCATGCACCTGGCACATTTTCAACCATGATGCACCTGGCATACTGTCACCTATGATGCACCTGGTTCATTGTCACTGATGATGCACCTCGCTCAGTATCATCCACGATGCTCCTGGTATATTGTAACAATTCTAACACTTGGTACGTTGTCATCCATGATGCACCCGATATGTTGTCATGACTGACACCTGTCATGTCACCCATGATGTACCTGGCACATTTTCATGACTGTTATACCTAGCACGTTGTCACCCACAATGCACCTGGCACACCCATCATTACTGTTATACCCAGCACTTGTCACCCACTATGCAACTGACATGCTGTTACACATGATGCACCAGGAACACTGACCCTACTATTACACCTGGCATGTTATCACTCATGTTGCACCTGGCACATTGTCATATATAGGCCTTGTCAACAGATTTTCTTACAAGCTCTACCACAAAGTATTTCCTAACCACATCACACATGTTTAAATATTTCCTGACCACATCACACATGTTTAAATCCTGGAGATACTCCATAACTGAAGAAGTCAAATGGACTCTTTCCAACAGAGGACATTTTCACACTCTCTGATTTTGTTGGCTCTGGGAGGAAGTCATCTTCTTCCTGATGTAAAGCAAGCCAAAAGAATAAAAGATAGTCACTATAATGTATTCTCACACATGTTCTAATTAATGCTTTTTAATACTTCAAAGTAAGCATCCAGTCCTTCAAAATTTACAAAATATAAAAATCTATACCATAGATAAATTTATTTATTTATTTATTTGATTTATGTTTTACGCCGTATTCAAGAATACATAGATGAATTCTAGGTATGAATTCCTAGGATACAACTTGGCTAACAATATTTTAGCCATGGAATTCAAAAATGTTCCTCTCCAGTGGCACTGTTCAGTCTTCATCATCACTTTATAAGGCTCATGTGGTACTTGACACTAGGGATTTGAATTCTGGGTACCCCTTTATAAGATGGCTGCTCCCCTATAGTCCTGGTAACTGGAGTACCGGTAGTTCATACTTACAGACAGGGGGCGCTCTGTTATTATATGCACAAACATTACAGCATACCTCTGATTCCACAATTTCTTCTTGTGGCCGGTTGCCTTCATATTCTCTGTAGATGGGGGATATGAAGCGCTGAGACCTGTCAAAACAGAATGACTGAACAAGTCTTAGCATCAAGAAAATTGCAAATTTACAATCTTAGGATTGCTGCTGACAACTGATTGGGGGCTTTCAACACAGATGTATGAGTCATGCACCAAACAATATTTGCTAATAACACTCGAAAAGTTGTGGTTGTAATAATGGTTTATATAAAGACTGTAAATGTTTTTAACTTTCAAATCATCACTGATGTTCACAAATCATCAAAGTGTTTCCTTTCTAGTCTAATCTTTATCTTAACTGACACAGATTTTTTGTTCTCAGAAATCTTAGTTTTTTACCGGCAGCCATACAAATACCTATCACATCGAGGACTGATTAACTCTAACCAGTGAATTTTTTTATCCATAGCACCGAGATCAGGTTTACTTGATTGTTTTTTATGCCGCACTCAAGAATATTTCATTTATTTACGGCGGGCAGCATACTGGTGGGAGGAAACTGGGCAGGATGGTGGGTGGAAACCCACGACCATCCCTAGGTTGCTGGCGGACCTTCCCACGAATGGTAGGTGAGGGTAAGCTGGACTTGAACTGACAACAACTGCACTGTTGTGAGGCACCTGGGCCACTACCCCCATGCTGGTGGCTAACCCTCTCCGTCACGGAGACCCCAAGTGCCAAGTGTAAGCCTGTGACATTTCAGAGGTATCAATCTCTCGACTTGGATCTGTGACCGAAGCAGTTAGAGCTGGATTTGAGCACGCCCCGTCACTGGTCAAGGGCCTGATAGCTGCTGCAAACCAACACCTTAACCACTAAGCCAGCAAGGCCTTGTGTCACATGAGTGTAATATCAGGAGAAATTTTGCTAGATATGTACTGATCTACATTTTCACCTGCATAATCCACAAGCAAGTCAGATGATGAAGTGTTGATGGAATTATCCTCGTAATTTGGGTGATAGTGTGTTGATAAAACCTAATTAGTACAGAGATTAAGTATAATGCAAGATGTAGGAAATGAAACACACCTGAGAAGAAGGTAAGGATCAAAAGGGAAGAAAGCGCTGAGGTTATCTGTGGATAAGGTGCCTTGTTCTAGTGAGCACTGTGGCAGCATTGACCGGTTATTTTTCTCTACAATGGTGTCACAGTAAGCCAGCTGGTATGACCTGAAACACAAGCAGAGAATAGCGGCAATGAGATGTAGCAGAGTGTTCCAAATGAAAACAAAAATCTCACCCCAATATAACCTTGCAGCTTTAAATCAATCAGTAAGCAAACGAAAGCAATTAACAAAAGTCATGGTTATTGTTTAACAATGTTGAAAATACATCTGCCATACTGGGAGAACGTGTTTAAACCAGGAGACAGAACCCAAAAATAGAAGAATGTGGACAAAGAAACAATAGAAACTTTCTGGATCATTTACATAATGAGGTTCTTAACTAGCAGATGTCGACACAGACGCAGTGTGATGGGTGTCCCACACATCACAGATCGTATCTATAATGTTAGAACAAGAACACCAGACCAAGGTAGATAACAAATGATGAAGGCTGCCATGTTGGTTTTACCTGGTTACTGAGGAAAATGTTTTGGTGATGACAGGGATACAGAAGCGCAATGGGTTGAGACGACAGGTTACCAGGGTCTGCAGGTTCAGGGCTTTAGCCCACTTGTAACCTGTATGGCAGACAAAGTCAACAACTCAACAACAGGCAAGTAATCTTACATATATAAGCGGTTTCTAAGGATAATATACATAAAGAGGCATGCACAAAACCGATATGAAGTGAACTCCATTTCTTCTGTTTTCAGTCTAATGGCCACCAAAGACAACATATACGTACATGGAGTTATTTTTTGAAGAGTGGACGATTCACAGAAATCAGCAAACTGTCATCTAAGGCAATCGCCCATAACCATACTAACTTGAAATCTAGCTCTCATGCATTCATATTTGATACAGCACTATTACCCATCATGAGCAGACATGGCACAGGGGAGTAAAAGACAGAAGATGGTGATTTACCAAACCCACCACTCCTCAACTAGCTCCTAACGGACTGGATCATATAAAACAAGACACAAAATTACAAGTGCCATACATTACATTACAAAGTTACATGTACCTTACAGAGTAAAAAGAAGTTTGTTATCTCACCCTGTCCTTGAATTCAGCTTTAATAAATGCAAATCTACCTGAAAGACTTGTAAACCAAAAAGTTTAATCCACCTTTTGGAAAACGACATAGAGAGCATTGGCAAACCTTATTACGATAGATTCTTTTCTTTCACAGCTATAATCATACTGAATTCAAACTATAGCATCAAATCCCAGTAGATTGGAAATAGCCCCCTACTGTCACATCCTACACACTACATTACCTTTTTCACTCTCTAAAATTTCCCTGTGTCTGAAGGCAAACACATAGAAAATAGCCTGGCAGACAGAGTAGAATGGTCCGTGGTGTCGAACATCAGCCCTGGTGAGTCTGCTTGCCTGCAGCAGATAACGGTGCACCCAGCTACACATCAGCTCAAGGCATGCCTTCAAGGTACTGAAATACATGCAACAACACTTGGTTATTCATCACTAAATTGGTGAATAATGATTGGGGCTATTAAATGGCCAATAAATGCCTGGATGAATTTACTAATGAAAAAAGCCTGGCATATAAAACTGTAGAAAACCTCTTGATGATTCGTGCTCAAGACATCACTTGACGTCTGGAATTACATTCATCTAATGGTTTCTTCTTTAAACGACTATCAAGAATACAGTACTTAGCTTCAGTTCTGTTGATAATTTACATACATGCGTGTATACATAGTACATGTAATAACGTGTAACAGTACTGTCTGAATATAGCTATGATATAAAGAGACAGGCAGCAGACCTCACTAATGACAACTCACCTGACATGCACGAACTGTCCACGAGCGAGGAGACTAGCTATATAGGCCACCCCACCTTGTCGGAATATGGACTCCACATTGGGCGATGTCACCTTCTTCCACAGAAATTCCAAAAATCCTTCACAAATCTCCTGCAAAACACAGTAATACATGTAGACTACTGAATAGGTACTGTTTTTCTTGGGTATGATTGTTTCTTTCTATTTCAGTTGAAAAATTTGTCAAGACATCACACAGTTTCCATACATGTAGGTATGCATTTTAGATACAAGAATAAAACAAAATTTGAATTTTTTTTAATGTTCTTTTACCAGACAAGAGAAGACCACTATCACCTTTACCACTGTAAGTTTCCGGCTGCTTTGTGGCATGGATGAAACACCCGCAGAAAATAGGCAAGAAGTGAATCTTAAATCAAATACTTACAGATCGTAAACTGCACAGGTAAAACATGAGGAACTGCACATGGCAAGAGGCATGGGTGGGGAATATCAACCTCTCAAATATAAACAACATCTCTCTGTATATCAACTTTGTCTTTTCCCAGTTCAGTGCACCTGTGTTACATAGAAGTGAAAACTAATTGGCCACAAGTACAATAATCATTTTCGTCTTCATTTTTTGCAACGCTAGGACAGAACACAACTAGCTAAGAGTAAAAGCAAGTAGGTCTGCGTGTAGAGTAGTAGTAGTTCCATTCAGAATTTCAGAAAAATTTGCAAAAAAAAAAAAAAAAAATACTCACCATTAGTATAACAGGTGTTTTCAATGTAACGTAACACCAACTCCATCATGTAGTCCAGTTTGTTAGCATCCACATGTTTCATATCTTCAAGTCCAAATTTTGCATGTGTCATCTCTGTTGATACTTCATCCTTTTCCTGTTTAATAACGAGTAGCTCATCAAACTCATCAACCTAACAATTACAAGCTGTTTCACATTCCTCCTGCATCCTTCATTTTTATATTCTAAGTCAGAACTTACATAGCTTTCAAACGATGTGACAAACATAAGATACAAAGGAAGTACACAACATACACACGATACATAGCAATCTCTTTACCAACCATTAAACTTGTGAAGACAAAGTAGAAAGTCTTTTACAAACCATGTCAAAAATGTCCATGTCCTCAGGCATGTCTGCACACTCGGCTTCTTCTATTTCTGTTCTTGGGCATCTGACCTACAAGCATAATGTCAAATAATTTATTACACAACTCCCTCTTCCAAAAAAAAAAACACATCATACTTCAGCTGGAACCTTGATTCCCATGATCACCATGATTATCCAGCATGTCAGAATGTCACAATTAAGGAGAACTAACATGAGCATATTGAATTCCTACGTACCTGACGATTAGTTCTTCCAACAACAGAAAAGCTACAGGGGATAAAAGACAGTCAACAAATGATTATGGATACTGGTGTTTCTAGTATGGGAACTCACATCAATCTTGAGCATTCGATCCACAATCAGCTCCAGTATTCTCTGTCTGAGGTCAGGCATGTAGTGGGTGATCTGGAGTAAGTTCTTTACATAACATTCCTGGATGTAAGCGTCTTTGTTCAGGTACGGGAACAAGTCACCCAACAGAGGAAGCAGAACTGTCGGCATCCTGCAGCAAACATCCGCAATGTTACACATGAAAACCAGAAACACAGTTAACAATAAGGATTAGCAACAATGTTAACCACAAACACAAGTAACAAAATTAGCCATGTACACCAACACAATGTTAGCCATGAAAAACAACGTTAACAGCAACCATGTTAACCATCAGCACCAGCAACAAGCTCAACCATAAACACAAGCAACAATGTTAACCATTAACACAAGCATCAACATTAGCTAAGAATACCAGCAATAATGTCAACCACGAACACGTGCAACGATGTTAAACGTAAACATCTGCAACAAAGTTAAACATGAATCTTAAACATATCAACAACGTTAAACACCAGCAATAATATTGATGATGAAGATAAGTAACAACATTATAAATCATGAGCACAGTGACAAGAATAAACATGAACACCAACAACATTAAACATAAACATCACAAAAGCACGTCAACAAAAATCAGCCACTGGCTACCAAAGTTTCGGGCATGGCATGGCATGGCATGACATGGCCTTCAAAATTTTCATTGCCCAGCATGAGACAAACACAAGACAAAATTAAACCGCCACGAAAAACTACAAAAACTTTTACTCTTTCCACAAGAAGACATTTCTTCAGTTTATCAGTATCACTTTCAAATTCAATGCTCTTACATGGGCACAATCTGAGAGATTCCCTTCATCACAAGATGGACCTTCACAAAATGCTCTTCATCTGTTTTTCGAACTAGTTCAGTAACTGCTTTCCATTGTCGGTTTTTGGCCAAGCTTAATGGTCCTGAAATCAGAAAAAAAAATTCAACCTATGTGCATGCAAGGCATTCCTGTTGGCTTTAAGAGCTCTGCAAAGGCTCAAATTGAACTGTTTTCACAAACCAAAATCTGAACAACAGATTTTGTTCTGTGTATACTGTAAGGTTGATGCACAACAAATTTTTTAAAATATTTCAAATCCACACTTCACATAAAATGATCACATGCAAAACAAACAAAAAAAAAACACAATTACCACTAGCATATGACATACGTATGATTCAGATAAACCAAATGTTTATGCTTGTTTGACTGATGCCGTTGGCTGTCCTTGTATTTTCCTCTTTTTTTTCTTTTTCCTTCTGTTTTTCACAGCAGTCTAGTGCCTGAAAAGACTCTCTATATAAAACCTGTGAGTCAAATGTCAGTGACAACTGGACTTTGGGTTTTATGAGTATTTCAGACGTGTGACTTGTGACTCACTTGGTGTGAAGGCCTTGATGAGGGCCCGAAGGGTGGCCCGCAGGTAGACAGTGTGGGCAGAGACCAGGTTCACCAGGAATGACTGGTACTCATGTACCACAGCTGGTTCTCGCTCCAACCAATCCAGCTTCTGCAACACACAAACACACGTTATCATGCTACGTCACCTGTATATGCAGGTGATGTGAACCACCACATTTTCACAAGACCAGAGTTTGTAATTGCATGACCATATAAGCTGAAGACCATACTGATGTTTATTAATTAAATTTCAAACAATGTACACTTTCAGCAATAAGAAATAAAATGCACATTATTATACTCCATAACACATATTGTAACTTTTCCTGTCAAACATTAGCTGGTGCTCCAGGAATACAACCAAACAGCATATTTACCAGGAGTACTCCAACTAACACTTCAAACTCTTTTCCCACCATACTGATGCAGGTCTTCATTCCACGCAGATAATGAATCAATAGCTGGGTCTGAGAACACCAAAAACAAGCAAAACAAGCACCAGTTAATTATTTTCACACTACTTCAGTAGAAAAGCACATCATATAAGTTTATTCCATACGGATAGAAGGCAAACAATCGCAAACTTGTCACAGCCACTTAATGAATGTGAGCCTCTTGTTGTCAGCAATGCCTTACATGTATGAACAGTGGGCTTATCCACAATTCACTTCACAGACACTATAGAAAAGTATAAAATTAGCAATCTGGTTGCTGCAAAACTGCTTTACTTTACCAGACAAATGTGGGTTAAAAAAGCCAAAAGTTATAATTAACCAAAATCAAACAAAAAACCATAGAATAAAAAGATTAGCTGATTTCCACAGCAACCCCAAAAATTAAGTATCTGAGTGATATACACAGTCTGACCAATGTATTATATCCAGTAAATCCTCAACTTTAGCTTAAACTTTAGAAGCTATACTACATACACAGTATATCCCAACAACACATTTCTATCACACAGATAACAAAATCTTGATTACAGAGAATACTTCCTGACGTTAAAGTAGTAATAAATCTATACAGAAATTTGTACATAGCAATCCTTTGACTGTCTCCATGTATTTTATCTATGTTAATAGACAATGAGCCAAGTTCAACTAGACTCACCTCAATGGAAGGATTGTTTAGATTGCTAACAAGAATATCATAGCCCTTGGATGATCCCTGCAAATACAATAAACATTTAAGGTGAAAATGCATAATATAAAGTATGTATTACTATGTTAAGTAAATCTTTAATTTACCTACACATCACACAGTGGTACAATGAGTGATGATATGAGTATGAGTAATTGAAGTCTGGGCATTTACAGCTAAATCCAATTTCTCAGTAGTACTGATATTGGGTATATGAATGAATACAAAGCTGAGCTGATTACATCATCAACTCATGTTCACAAAACTTACTTTTTTATACTGGTCTAGTATATTAAAGATGTTGGTATCCATTTCTCCACCTTGGACGACTTCCTTGAAATTAAAACAAAAAAAAAATACATGTATTATAATTTCTGGCACATCTGATTTTTAACAGGGAAGCCAAAAGCTGATTCACATTCAAAATGGACTTCAACAAATTTCTTGATAACCTGGGTGCAAGGAAACTTGACAAAAATTTACACACACGTGAGTTTCTACACGTACTTACAATAAATGTCAGTTTTCTGAGGAATTATAGAATCAAATCCATTTCAATGCTTTGTGTTGTTTTCTATCTGAACTATGAAAAGTGTCAAAATTCACAACATTTCAGGTTGTAAATCTAACCAAGGAAGCAATCAGAGAATCAGCAACCTCGTGGCAGACGAACTTGATAACGAGAACATCAGCAACATCTTTTGGAAAGACAGCAAGATCGTTTTTGGATGACTCTCGGTGATTCCATGTCTTAGTCTCCAACCATGTCCAGCAAATCTGGAATGACTCACATCTAAGTTAGTGGAGATATGTCAAGACGGACGAAACCCTGCTGATGAAGGTTCACATGCACTTTTGGTTCAAGACTTTCTCTCCTAGTCCATGTGGCTGACAGGACCAGAGTTTTTGTCAACCAATGATGACAACTTCGAAGTAGAACTTCCATCTAATGATCCAGAGGTGAAGCATGCCAAAGCCCTGGCCACACAAGTCAAGCTTTCACAATCTACTTCATTACTCTAGAGAATCGAGCACTTTTCGAAGTGGGCCTGCAACTTTCATCCAGAATTGGTCACAGGAGCAAGCCTCTCTCTGCACAGATGTACATGCCTAGCGATGTTTGAGAACTCTCAATGGCTGAAACTGAAACTCGTTCATCTTCTCCACGAATCAGTGTTCAGTGGAGATCTTGATCACCTACAGACCACATACAGACTCTACTGCGCAAGGACGATCAGGAGCTTTGAAAAGGTCCAGTCCATTGTATCATCTTGATCTATACAGGTGAAAACGGGATCCTTCTAGTTACCGGCTGAATTAAGAATGCTAGGTATACTGACAAGCTGAAGAACCCTACAATTCTTCCCAAATATCACCACATCACCAAGTTCAACATTACCTGCAATCGTGAGAAAGTCCATCATCAGAGTAAAGGAATTACCTCAAATGTTATCCGAGAAAGTGGATACTGGATTCAGAGTTGTAACTCAGCTGTCTATCACTACATCCCTTAATGCGCGAAACGTCGGGAATACGTGACAGCGTCTGAGCAGAAAATGGCTAAGCTACCAGAAGACATGGTCAACCCCGCTCCACCCTTTACTTACTGCTGCGTCGACTGCTGTGGTACCTGGAATGTTACGGAAGGCAGTAAAGTGCTGAAGCAGTTTGGGGTATTGTTCACTTTCCTGGTTTCCAGTGCCATCCACTCAGAGACAGTTAACACCATGTCAACCGACTCCTTCATAAACTACCTTAGGACATTCCTCGCAATCAGGGGAACCCATTCGTCAACTCTGCTCTGGCCAAGAAACAAATTTCATTGTGCATCCAATGAACTGCAGAACACCATAAATGATCTTGACCAAGACTGGATCTGAAACTACCTCCTACCTCAGAACTGCGACTATGTAGACTTCTGGTTCAACACACCCTCTTCAAGCCACTTTGTAGGTGGGAGACAGATACGCATCATTGTAATATCACAAGAATTAATTTTTTTTTATGAATGGCCTTGCAGATTCGTCCAGAGACAAAAAAGGCAAAAGTGTGAAGCCTGCTGTATATCTAACTTGTCTGATTAAAAAATTGGCTCTGTTACTTCAATTGAAAACACATGAAGTATCTGAAATTTCTGTAATGTGAAAGACTTGAACTGAATATCTGACAGTTTGAATTTTTATTTTGGAATGTTTCAAAGTTTGTAATTATGAAATATTCTTGCATATTTTTCTTTGAGGATTTGCTGTTAAATTTACTAATTTAGGGGAGGTATGTAACAGCATGTCATATGCCTGGTTATACTTAGTAACCTGCGCTGTTTCTTGAGAGTTATCTCCTTTTCCGTAGACTCCCACGAAGTAAGGAACGTTGTACAGATCTGAATTCAGGAAGGTCCACCGAACTATGGTGTTTCACGGAGTTTACTGATGTAAAAGTAAAACTTCTGTGTAAGATGCCCATGCCTTGGTTGATTCTTTGCTCTGATTCACGCACTGGTATAGAGTTGACTGCGAAGATGGGTCGGCCTGAAAGCCGGTCTGAGCTCTGGTTTGCCAGTCTTAGATCTGAAGTGAAGCAACCTTTGTTCAATGAACATTCTTCACCGATTCTTTGTTGCGATGAATGTCAGAATTTCAAAGTGAAAGACAGCTCATGTCTGAGGCAATATTCATGAAAAAGATTGTAAAATTCTCTCTTGAATGCAAAAAACTGTTTGAATTTGTCGCTGAATTATCTTCGTTAAAGTGAGGAGTATTTTGCTGCCGACTGACAATCTGAAGGCTCCCATGCTTTTAAGCTTATTAGAGACTAACCAATCAGAAAGCTAGGAGTTGTCAGCTGTTTATAAGTCGTGACGTAAATGTTCTGAGTTAGCTGCCAATGCAATGTGTAATAACATAGAGACAGGACACTACTTTAATGTTATATGTTTTAATTTTAACAAGTACAGATGTTAAAAACACTGCAATGTATTTCTAGACCATTGTATTGTGGCAGGAGTAAGTTTCTAGATCATTTTATGTTTATAAATTTACAGATATACTGAAGTTCCAACCACAACCCAAGCAGCTTACTATAGTCTCAGGTGACCAGTGTTCTGAGCTTGGAAGAATTATGTCACAGCCTAGATAAAATGGCAGCGTTTCATTCTACATCACGGAGTATGGTCAAATGTCAGTTTCCACTGTCATAGCAGCTATTAGAAAAAAAAATATTTTACCGAAATAAACACAATATTGTCCAGTTTTTGTAGTCAAAGTAACTTTGAAAATGCACTGTCTTTCACTTTAAAATAACACACCGAATCCATCTAGATGGACTAAATGTGTAGGAAACATCTTCATCAGCTGTTCATGTGGATATGATTTTAGTTCAATTAATTAAACATTGAGGTCTGTTTTCAACAATTTCTGATATTTATCTGCCTGGAGTAAGTTGCTGAAAGTAGACCTCAACGTTTAAGTTAATTGCACTAGATATGACCATGAGACAGCACGAACTGGCCTGTTCTGGAAAGCAACGAGTTAAAGAAAACACACGAGTAGATATAAAAAAAGACTATAATTTCGCCTTCATACAGTCCATTAACTTATGTATTCTGATTATTCTATTTCACATAATTAAATGTGATTTTGATGAACAGCTGATAACAAGGCCTAGTGTTCACAACAACATCAACACACACGTAAAGACGAAACCATACCGGCAGCAACTTTCAACGATTTCTTGTACTTACGTTACTGTTTCATTCTTTCAAATGTATTTAACGTTTGTAAGGTATTTAAACACTCGGCATAAATCTAAGTCACTGTTGTGCAAGTCTGTATAGCTTCGGTGTTGTGATGTCCCCACGTGTGATGAACAAGCCAGATGGCGCTTTACTCCGTCTTTCATTTAAAGACAAACTTGGCCTGTGGTTTTCTCTTTAACTTTTCCAAATAAACTTGATGTGTTTATGTGGTATTAAAAATGTCTGCAAAGCAAGTTTCTTGTAAATAAACAGTATTTTAAATGAAATTTATAGCAAAGTTTGATGGTATGAAGATCAGAGTATTCTCCCTTGATACTACATGTCATTAATCTAGGTCAACTTGTTTTTATCCAATCACATGGAAGATCAGCATTTGGTGCATCATATTTCAGCGGATATTTCGAATGACAACACTGCTGGTTTCGAAGGTAATACAGTATTTCTGAACTTTACGTGAAGCAAAGTTCACTTTCTTCAGGTTTGCTATGCGTTTTGTTGGAGTCCACAGTCAAAATAAATGCACAACAAATTACTGTCTCCTATGGCTGTGTTTTGCTGTTATGAACCGCGCGGTTGTTCCGCGGGTTGTTCTCACAATTTTACCGACATGTGCAGACATATCCTTCGTACATCTTTGCCACGATGGTCGTGGACTTACCAGATCTCAGATCTGCTTGCTGGTGACAGTGTATCTATTCATACCAGCATATTTATTTCCATAGAGTGGACTGTCTAGAGCCAGGCATATCGCCATTCTGTATGCACTAACTTTTACATTTCTATTAAAATTGGCGATACTTATAGATTTTTGATGGCCCCTAGTGACTATTTCTAGTATCATAGCCACATTGGCAACCAGTGGTAGGTATGACACACGATTTGCCTACCACTGTTTCTCGCCACGGCCAGTAAGTCTTTTGTAAACGTTATTTGTAGCTCGAAACGTGTTAACTGTGGCTCTTACAACTCTGTCAACATTCATACATGTAGATGTGGTTAGTGCATATTAGCTGCGACTCCATTGATGATTGTCATGAATTTGGGTCTGGCGTGCCATTAATGAGTGGAATATACAATGGACATAGTGTTTCACTGTGTGTGCGACTGAGCTGAGATGTAAGAGACACAGCTGACACTTGTTTTCGGCAGTACGGTTTTATCTGCACCAGCGTGAAGATGTCACAGATGGTTATTTGCACTTCGCTTTGAAGGGACTTTGCATAGCATTCATTTAATAAAATGTTTTTGTATTCATTTATACAGCTTTGCTAAAGAACAAACATGGCTGGCATAGACGCTGGTAAGTTATATTTAAAATGTTTTCTCTCATCAAACCTTATTCTAACTCTTAAACATATGAAGTGATAGTTGTCATAAGTGATGCATGTATCTTCTGGTTCTAGGTATTGCAGCTGTTGAAAATCTGATATCTATTACTTAGTATGTAAGTTATGCCAGAAATACATATAAGAGAGAAAGTTTTCCACCTGTGATACACATATACGTCTTCCAATGACTTCATTCTCAACTTCATGCTAATAGCCCCATTTGATTGCAGAGAATGGCCCTGTTTTTAAAGCAGAAAATTCCTATTTATAACTTTGAATATTGCAATGCATTCTGGTACTGTGAACACACGTCACAACTAAGTGGCAGCAATTATGTGTCATGCAGCACGGCCACAGAGTTTAAAAAGGTCAGTTGCCACTTAGCTCAGACTTTGACGGTATCCATTCTCCCAGTAGCATGTTATACAAAGCAGTTACAATCTGCAACTGGCATAACTTCCATGACAACTTACAGTGAAGAGATACCTGACCCTGGTAACTGTGCTTGATCCAGCATTGCGACAGCTTTGTATAATGGGCCCCTGGTGAGTACTATGCCATTGGAAGATGTATCAAAGATGGCATAATTTGTCTCTTAATGTACTTCTGGTTATGGTAATAAATAGATAAATGCATATGATAATGGCAGTTATCCTGTATAACTAATGTAAATGACAAATGATTTGAATGCAGTCTGGAAACAAGATTGCTACTCTCTGTTTCTGTTTCAACAAAATACTTGGCATAGATTTGAAATGCTCTCGAAAGGCAGGTAAGTTTTCCTGTGGGGGGAGTTGTTTGAAAATGCTCATGAATGTATTGATTTGTCCGCAAGTACAAGGAGAAGCTATAGATCCATTTGGAATAATGGAACTTCCAAGTTAGACTTACATTTGTAAATATTCATTTCTGTGTTTATTGACTTTCATCTTTTTTTCATATTGACTACTAAAATAGTTTTTATCTATTTATTTATTGTTATTTAACACATTTAACACAATGCTCAAAAATTTTCCACTCATGTGATGGTAGCCATTTTCATGAGTGGAGGAAACTGAAGGAAACCACTGACCTTCATTAACTTACAAATTTTCCCACATGTGACATATAGATATGCACACAGAACATGACTGATGGAGGACAGACAGCCACATGCAGTATCGTCACTGAATGCTTGTCACCCCACAATGAGTGAGAGTAAGGGGATCTATAAATTCCCAGTCCAAGACAAAGTTTGAACCCACACCGGTAGTGTCTGTCCTAGCAATCGAAGACATCACACCTCTTACCTCCCTACCCCTCCAAGAGTATTAAACAGGGTTCGCATGGGTCCTTGAAAACTTTGAAAGTACTTGAATTTGATTTTAATATTTCAAAGACTTGAAAGTCTTTAAGTTTTCACATGTTATGTGCAGGTCCTTGAAAGAAGTTGATTTTTCTTTGTTTTTCGGTAAATAAAGTTAATTGGAAGCATGAATTGGTAGATAGCCTGTTGCATGACCTATATTTGCACCTGCCAGAAGTATGGCGTCAAAGTTGTGCACCACAGCATACATTTTCTCTGGAACAGGGCACTGCAATACTGCTCCGTTCATATCAGTGAAAGGTATCGGGTCGCTTCGTAACCAAACCACTTCGTACTGGGCTCCCTTGCACCATAGTTTCTTTGTACTATAGTGATCTTGTACCGTAATTCTATTGGGCAATACTGTAACTATGCTGTATGTAGTTTTTGTACCCTAATTAAATGCTGGATGGTAAATCTTTGGACTGAAATCCTAAGGCCATCACTCAAATGCGAAGTCATTGGAAGTGCTTTCAGCAAGGTCTGTGTTACAATGAATGTTAGAATTTTAAAATAAATTCCTGCCAGGAATCTTCGGATGGTTGTGTTTCTCCCTGGTTCTTCCCAGTTTGGCTGCCTTCATGTAAGTTAAATATTCTTGAGTACAGCAACACCAATCAAATAAATGAATTCAGCAAGTAGTCAGATTGATGGAAATTCAATCTGGACAGTGTTAAACTAGCTTATCTGCAGAGAATTATCGGGTATAACATTTTAAATGTATACGCCATCGAATGGTACACCAGTACCTGTGCCTGGTGAAATGCATAGGGAAGTAACCCGTGACCGAAAGTGGCGCTAGTTGTTAACACGTGGAGGCCTGATTAAACTGCGGTCATGACTGTGAATATTAATGATGTTTGCGGCAACATTTACTCCTATTCGCGGGAACGCATTCAAATGGATGATGGCAATTTGACTGCAAGTCGCGCTTTGCAATCAAACAGCAATTAGGCCTATACCAACACGAGATAATGGTATACAGCGTTAGTTGAAAATCTTCAGCCCTTTATTCACAGATCTAACAAGGTACTGGTACTTGAATTTGTTTTTTGAAGTCCTTGAAAGTCCTTGAAAAATGCTTGATTTTTTCCCTTCCTAGCCGTGCGAACCCTGCATCATTATGAATATACATGATATCTTTTTCAGGTTTAGTTCAGTTGGCCAACAGCATATTGGATCAGCTGCACATATCTAACAAGATTTCCAGTCTAAGTGAACTGACATCTGTGGTGTTTGCTCTCATCTATGAGGGCCTTTGTGGTGAACGCATTCCTGGTGAGTAAGCATTGTATTTTTCAGTTATGAACATGAAGCCATTTTCTGGTTTCAGTCATTTATTACTGGTCTTCAGGATAGTGGTGGCTGTTGAGCCATGTTTTGTATCCGTGGGTTAATTTTCCAGAAAATGTACATGCATCAGTGATCACCATGTATACTGTGCATACAGGTATGTTCATGTTCAGTGAGCCATTAACAGAAGTGCATCATATTTACTGTAAATATCATTATATGTTGAAATGATGTAAAAGAGTTTTTTTTTTCCAGTGTGTATTGAAAATTAGAGTGAATATTCCCAATGTCTAGAACTTTGGTTTTAGTTCTACTCATAGAAGATCAGAAGACGTTAGTTACAAGCAAGTTGCCCTTCATCCATCCGTCTGTCCGGCGTCCGTGAACCAATTTTAGCGAAACTTGGGTCGAGTGTAGACGACATCAAGATACATAATTCATAGTATCAATTTTCCATTTCACTGTCCATCTGTGTGCCTGTTTATACAGAATATGTCTAACATTTTCAAGAAGCTATTCCTCCTACAGTTTTTGCCAAATTGCAACGAAATTTAACTCAAGTGTAGACTACATTGAGATACATAATTTACGATATGGATTTTCCACTTCACTTGTCTATCTACTGCTCCGACAGTTTTGTACGATTTCAAAGAAACTTGGTTAAAGGTTAGACCACAGCAAGCTACATAATTCATAGTATCGATGTTCCATGTTGATGATTCGTTGTTCGTATTTGACCTTTTAAAGTTAGGTAAAAATTATGCCATGTCTAAATACAGCTTAAAATGATTAAACAAACACACTGTCTGGTGCTCTATGATGTCAGGATTACAAATATGCAAGAATTATTTTCATGCATTCTATAGTTTTCATTGTGCATGGAGTAAAATTCAGGTGCAGTTTACTCTTAAACTCATTTTTTCTTAATAATTTAGGTCTGATGATGTGTTTGAGTCTTGTTGTGTGATGTACTGACCTTCCTCACAGGTTTATACATGTAGTTCTGTTCTGGAGTTATCCACATGTCTTCTCTGATGACAGATCTGATTCAGAAGCCACACAGTCATCAGGAAGAGGTGCACAACTGTCAGCTAGTGATTGATGCCTTGTCTATGGATGTCCTGCACACATCACTTTCACACATAACAGGGGAGGACCTGGCAGCTGGGGATAAGATCGCTGTCAGTAACATGCTGGAGATCTTCTCTGGGCTGATGGAGTACATCCTAAACAAAATAGAGAGTGACATCTCAAGTACAGATGGTAGGAAACTAGAGAATTCTAGAAGACTAACTATTTAACCAATGTCAGTGCAATGGCACTGCCTATGTGAAACTTGATGTACTCTGCTCTTAAAAAGCAAAAGCTTGTTCAGATGCTCAGTTATGAATCCCACTGGATGTTCTTTGGATAGGGCTAATTTACTGATAGTTGAAATTGATCGTCTGTAAATAATGACTTACTGAAGAGCCCTCATCTTTTTCTTAGATGTACCATCTTTGGGTTTGCACTGTTTTGGACGCAGTGCGGATACCCTAATTCTGCGACCTTTTGGCATATGAAAGAGCAATGTTCAGTGCAATTTGTGCAAATTTGTAATTTGATTTTGGAGACAAAACTACATTGGTTGGATTGGCCAGATTCATGGCTTCAAAAAAAGTTTGAACTTGTGTTAGTATAGTGTCACTATTGCATATTCAGGTGAGGCTGGCTTACAGGTTGAGGAAGACCCGGATGCTGTCTCATCTAACATTATTGATGATATACTTGAAAAAGAACTTGGCAAATCTAGAGAGCCTGATCAGTTGAGTGCCACTTGGCCAGGCAAACCTTCAGCAGGCAGTCAAGTTTGCAGCAAAGTTACTGTACGGTAAGATGACTCAGTTGTTATATGCAAGTTACGTCTTTGACATTATATTAGCGGTCTTGGTGAGCAGGTTTATTGCAGGAGGAAACTAAAGTTTGAGTAAACCAGAACTGTTCTCCACGTGTCTAATGACTTCTTAACTAAGTTACGCTCAAGAATGTTGAAATTATATACTCACAATCAAATGATGCGTGTATATTTTCCTGGCGTAATAGATCGTAAATGAAAATTTTAATACATGTACATACTAGCAGAGAGGTATGCTAACTGCTACAGACCAGGGTGGCCAAGACGTATTAGTATGTATTAAAAATTCTTATTTATAAGCTATTACAGCAGGAAAATGTATATGTATGATTTCTTTGTCAGCATAGTTTCATCATTCGTTATCCTGCTTTCAGTATGTCTTCTAGTGTTATAATATTGTTAAATCCTCAGTTGACCAAACCATTGTTATTGCTGTATTCAGTCAGCCCCAGGCCCTTATGGTCACTGAAATCCAGCTTCACTGGTTGCGACTTAAGCATTGAGATATGAGGTACCTGGCAGATGTCATTGATTTTCTCCAGGCTCTCACTAACAAGCCTTAAATCATAAATGTTAATCATAAGTCACAAGTCCTAAGTTTTATCAGTCAGTACAATGTAAAACGTAGGTAGTATTGTTTTGTAAAACAGTTGTATGTTGTAATTTTTAACTTGGGACCAGAGTTTCAACTTGCTGCCTTTAGTGAAAAGGGGCCCTGGTTCCCTCACCCATACAACTAGACCACTAGACCAGTCATTTGAGCGAAAAGTTGATACCAATCAAAAACTTTTCATGAAATAATAATAATTTTCTTTGCCTTCTCGTCTTTTCTAGGGAACGATCTCCTGATCGTTTGCAGACAAACAGTTCAGCAACATTCAAAGCACCTGCCACGTGGGCCACGTCAACAGGTAGGAGGAGGTTCTAGCAGGTGTAAATCACTACTAGTGTGGAATTCTTGATTCTTTGAAGAATATGTGCAAGTTGGTGTGAATAGAATTGATATACAGGTATTGTAAATGGGAATTAACTTATTCAGTGGTTTTGATGCACTCATGCGAAATAGTTTGTTGAACAGATTTCTCTCATTCTGTACTCTTACTTCCTTGGATGTAGCTGTGGGTTCCGGCAGGCTCCACCATGGACCTGGCGACAGAGGAAGAACTTTGGGAAGATGTCCTTCAGACCAAGATGATGGCAGTACGTTTTTCACATATTTCTGCCATCTGGTTAAATTCTGTAAATGGTTTATACTTGTAGCTGTACTGTCATGTAAGTTGTAAACTTCAGGTGAGGTAGATACATTTACCATTTCAAACTAGACAACTGCTGACCACCCATATGCAGGTAATCATTTATAGTTACAATGTCGTTTAAATAAGCATAGTGATAAACTGATATTGATTGATTTACATATTCCATGTTGGAAAAGTTCTGTACTGTGTTGATAGTATTTAGTTCTGCTGTACTTTAGTGTTTACATGTAATTTTCTTCTGTGTTGCACGTGTTAATGTGTTTGAATAGCCTTCTTAGGAAGTTCATATTCTACTGTGAGGTTTTGATCTGTACTCACTACTGTGCCTTGTTTGTGTTTAAGGACAAAGGTTAGAGACAACAGACAGTCTGATCAGAGAAGGGGAACTGGTGGAGAAACAGATAAGAGAACCCCCTGTGCGTGATGTTCCGTCATCTTCTCACAGAGCACCAGCAGATGTGGGTGTTATCTGTAGCACATTTAGCTGTCAATAAGTAATTCTGCATAGATTCCTATAAATGATCATAGAATTATCAGTATGCTATTTTGCATTGCATTATTGCAGTGCTATTTAGTGAGGTGTATAAATTTCATAAACACCAAAGGATTTTGAAGTACTTTCATTCATATCTTGATGTTGTAGACCTTTTGCTTTTTGATAAGAAATAGTATCATGCAGAAATGTAATCAGGTGAAAAGAAATGTAAATGGTGCATGTAGGTTAATGTTTTCTGTGTAGCACAAGATTGACAATGACTGTGTTGCTGAAGTAGCTCTTTCAGTTTTACTGAGATTTAACATTTGACCATGCTCACATGACTGGAATTACGGTATCATGATTGATGCACCTTAAGATTTTAAAACATTTGTGACATTGATAGTCAAGATAGGGCCATAGTGTAGACTGCTGTTTCACATCTGTATGTCATACAAATCCAAAGAGGGACAAACAATGGAGGTACCGTTTTTGGCTGTTGTTAAATCTTTAATATGAGCAAACATGAAATGATACATTGCAGCGGACTGGAACCCCAGAATTGAGTCCTCCTCAGAGATCAGCTGGAAGTGCTGCAGAGTTTGATCATGTGGGAGTGAGAGGGCCATCACACAGGATGAGAGACTCCGAGAGAGAATCAACACAGCTCGGAACTCAGGCAGCAACTGACAACACTGGCAGGCTTCATCACACATACACACACCATCTGTATCACCATTACAGTGATCCAAGACCTAAGACAGGTAAGTGTGATTATTGTCCACCTTACTGTCATATATACTTGTCATTGGTACCATCTGTGTTACCATTACAGTGATCCCAGGCCTAAGACGGCCCCCAACCCAAGCTCAAGCTATATGGTGTTCGCGTACACAACTTTTTGCCAAATATCCATGTAGACAAATGGGCTTTCACATGCATAAACTGTTGTTAATTATTTATGTAGACAAAAGGGCGTTCACATTCAGAGATATTAGGCATAGGCCAACCAACCCTCTGTTAGAGACAGAACAGAAACATAACATAGCTCAAGGCCGAAAAGAAAAGTTGACATGTGCAGTAGATATAACCCAGAGTTCACATGCTTCCAGGTTCACAAGCTGATAGCATATATAACATTGTTGTCCTGTGTCCCATTATGTGGTACATTCAGGTGTATCAAGAGTGTCCCTGGGTGTGGAGCGACCCAGAGGTATATGTCGTAGACCCAGGTGAAAGGGTCCATGACTACCTCTGTGTCTTCCACCAGCTGTTCCAAGGCAAGCCAACCCTGTACATCATTGATGACTGCTCACCCACAAAGGCACTGACCAAAAAGAAAGACCGGCACGGCACACATAGCAAAATGGGTGATCACCCAGAAATATAACTCGGTCCTGGAGGATCTATGCGAGCAGATGCGTTGGGCTGCTGTCTTTCACTGCAAAGATAAGGACTCGTTTGAAGAATGCCCCCAAGAAAATGATGTGATCCCTCCGAAAGAACGGGCCAGAGTGCGGCAGCAGCTGACCCAAACAAAGCATGCCAAGCTTCTGTTGAAGACTGATCAGCCGGCTGCATACCACATGCTATAATGTGTGAAACACTGTGGCTTAACAACAGCTGGCTGATGCTATTTTCCCTGCAAATAATCACCTTTAGTGTGATCGCATACGCTTCACGGGAATATATTAGAGCTAGGGGGATAGTGGTACATATCGCGCGTTGCATGCTGTACTGGGACTCAAACTATTCTTCAGGTGAATATGGACGGACTAGACGAACTAATTGACGAACTGATCGACAAACACGCTGAGGCTGCGTCCTCAGCTGGACAAAAGAAACAGGAGGATCCATTGGAGGAACAGGCAGAAGCATGTGCTGCCAATCTCACGCCTCTGCACCGTGAAAGGCTCGCTGCATGGACAGCAGGGGACCAGGTCGTATAGTATCTTGGGAAGACATGGACCGTGGACCAAATTGACTTGTTGGACGAGGACGAGGTCGAGAAGCTCTATGCCCGCTATGAAGCAAGACCAGGCATGGCCAGGACGAAAACAATCGGGCAGGCTGCATTACTATTGTACTCAGGAATGGTCAGCATGTTTCTTACAATCCCACCCGAGAACCGGCCAGCACTTGCGCGCGACCTGGAGGCCAACCCCTTTGTTGGGCATGCGATTAGTAGTGCTTCCTGTGGGCTCTATCATTGCTATGGCATGTTGCTATCGCCGCTAACCGCTGCTCTTACCACAGCCAGGCACTGCCAATTTGGACAACAGTGCCCTCAAACAATGAACGATGGCGGAGAAGCCGACTCTTCCTTCAGAGCACCAAGAGCACCAGAGCATAAGAAAAAGTGAAGACCTGAAGAAGGTGGCGGCCAGGCGTACCGGGGCTGCTGCCAGAAAAGTCAAACAGGAACCACTGCTTGAACATCTTCGGGCGGCGAAGGAATCACAACGCCAAGGTGTTTCTGTTGCTGCTGGAACAGAAGGACAGCAGGATACCTTGAGGCCACCAGAACAGAGAGAGCCTGTTTCAGAGGCTTCTGGCGTTGCAAAGCAGGCCAACTGGACCCCGTATATTATTGGGGTACCCAGCCTTGCGGGTGTATATTATATATTTACTCATCACCAGCAGCTGCCACGTATTCCTGTTACAGAAAACAGCACAAGCCACCTCTAAGCCTCTCTGTTCTCAGCAATTGAAGATTCCCATTGATCCTCTCCGTATGGAATAACAACATGACAACTCCAGCTACCGATGATAAGATGCTCGTAAACGCGTTGTATCACAGCGCACTCATCTCAGACTTAGCTATGATATACTCCAGATTGGGTAACATGGTCATTGGAGGTGCCTATCCCAAGGTAGACTTAACCCCCGGCTGGTCATGAACGTGGCCCTCGCAATGGCGACCATGGACATGCTAATCAAATGGGATTATTCCAGCAGATATTATGAAGTAACAATGGCCTCGATCACTATGATGGTTGGAGGCGCTCTCGTATATGCCCTTGGTTTCCCACTTAGTAACTTTCTCTTCTCACCTCCTTGGTCGATGCAGAGCTCAAAGGCCACGATAAAGAACAGCTCGAGGCGGCACAGTCTCAAAAAAGAACACAGCATCTGGACTGGATTAATGATGAACTTCATCAACAGGGGCAACCCTGGTCGCCGAGTAATCCGAAAAGACTGTGCTGGACTCTTGTAAGAGCTCACCGCAATGGCAGGCACGACGTGTATTGAGGCTCGAGTTATTTTTCCATATCATTTGGATATATCGTTTGGATATATCACACTGCACGATGATGGGTCTGCCCGAAGAGCTATACTCAGCGATGCTAGAGGTTGGCTACTGTGCCCACGACAGGAAGATTCCTGATCCTCTGGCCCATGTACTGATTCATAGCACACAAAAGTCACTCGATCTCTGGCAATGCGTTTCGCAGGTAAGGTGCTGGAGGCCCGATTAACCTCCGGGCGATGACTGGGCAGTTGCCTGAGCCTGTGGCTGCCATGTATTGGAGACGGATCAAGACTGCTGGAATACCTTGCTTATGGTGCCTACTACCATGGCCGACCAGTTGTCTATTCGTCTATCGAAGATATACCCTAGCCTCAAGGGCTGCTGGAAAGGCATTGCCACCATCAAGAAACTATCTACTGCTACGAAGGTCTCTGAAGGCACGGCTCGCGGTTGGTTGAAGAAACAGGCCATCTGGCAGATTTTTCTACCAGCCCCACTGCATATTCCATAGCCAAAAGTTGATGTTGCTGCACCAAATGAGGTCCACCCAAGCTGACCTCCTGTTTCTACCACATGACAAGGTGGGCAAGCGCACCTACAAGTATGCCTTCACAGTGGTTTGATGTCGCCAGCCGATTCAAAGCAGCTGAGCCTTTGGGCACAAAAGAATCTAAAGAGGTTGCTGATGCTCTGGGCCATATCCACTCGGTAACGAAACCCAATGAGCCTGTGTTGTACTACCTGCTAGATGCCCGCAGTGGGGGTTTGTCCGTGAGGAACTTCTCGTGGAGCCACCTGACACTGGACGGACATCTTTGTGTCCATAGGCCAGCGTGTCCACCTCATTTTCAGCTACCCAGCGCTTGGAGTCGAAGGGTGAGAGCGATACCTTGTTCAGATGCTGCAGGTAGATGCGATGATGCTCTGATTGCAGGACATCCATACCATTGCGGAAGGTCTGCTTTTCGAAGAGAGCCTCTTTGTACTGCTCACGTCTGATATGCTTCTTCACAACATTCTTTTTTACACCTTTGACCGTTTTGATGTTGTAACTGCTGGTCTCAAGGATGCTATACATCTTGGGACGCAGGCCAATGTACTCGGCAATTGGGGGCTCAGCACATTCATCCTTCATCTTGCCTAAGACCTTTTTGTTCACTGTAGAATGGAGTGGGTGATCCACCTGGTAGTCGGACGTGTCACAGAGATGTGCATGCTTGGCCATATCCAGATAGACATCCTCGGTCTGCATCTCGAGGAGTAGACTGTCCATGTCCGTGTAGAGGACATCTGGTTGTAGTGGAAGACATACATCAGGTTATTCAAGAGGTCAAGGATGGTCATCCCCACAGACGGGGGCGGTTGAGTTTCAGACGGCTCTTGTGAACCTGACTCGCTGCCAGGTCATTGTCAATGATGTTGGCTCTGGGGAAGGCTGGGTAGGCGATTAGGCGCCTGAGTTTGCCATCTTCACTTGCTCACATGAGTTTGCCATCTACTCACTTGCTCACATGAGTTTGCCATCTTCACTTGCTCACATGAGTTTGACATCTTCATGAGTTTGACATCTTCACTTGCTCACATGAGTTTGACATCTTCACTTGCTCACATGAGTTTGACATCTTCACTTACTCACATGAGTTTGACATCTTCACTTGCTCACATGAGTTTGCCATCTACTCACTTGCTCACATGAGTTTGCCATCTTCACTTGCTCACATGAGTTTGACATCTACTCACTTGCTCACATGAGTTTGACATCTACTCACTTGCGTAGGTTTTCCATGGTCTTTTCTTGCTCGGTATTCATGCGAATGTAGGACTCCATCCAGAGGCTTTGCCGGAAGTGGAGAGCATGAGGGATCTTTTTCAGGCACATACCCAGAGACAGGTAAAGCTGTAAGTTGCGGTAGTGGAGCACGTAGTGTTCCTTATCGCGGAGGTTAGGGACCAGCCTCTCAACCTCAGTAGGCGCCACCGCAGTGCCGAGGAGATTGTACTGGTACTCCGACATCCACCCTTTGGGAACCACCATGCGTTCCGAAACTAGCAGGTGAGAGTTGTGCACCTTAAGCAGCTCTTCTGGGTACTCCACATACGCTTCCACGATATAACCCTCTGGGTTGCCTGCCGGATGCTCTGCGATGGTTTTTGCAAATTGATTGCAGTTTTCCACCCACCGGAAAGCCACCTGTTGGTAGCAGCTGACTCAGCGCTCAGCCATAGAGGTTGTTGGCATCCAGGTACTGGATATAGCTGTTAGGCTTCTTTGGGTCATAGCCTTCCACCCTGGGATTAGCCCAAAAGTTTGTCTACATGGATACTTGGCAAAAAGTTGTGTACTCGAACACCATATGGCTTAAGCTTGGCTTGAGCTTGGATTGGGGGCCCTCCAGGGGGGTGGGGAGGGCTCTGATGGGAAGCGTGCCAGAACCCCTATTCTGTATACTACTACACTTCATCATGGTTACAATCTATATCACTATTACAGCGATCCCAGGCCTAAGACAGGTAAGTGTGAGTATAGTTTACTTTACTGTTACGTACACACTTCATTGGTTACAATCTGTATCACTATTACAGTGGTCCCAGACCTAAGACAGGTAAGTGTGAGTAACTAGGAGATATGAAGTTGGGATTAGAGTACTGTAAGGTTATTAAATAAAACATGCTTTTAATATAGTGTTCTGAAGGAAACTTGTTTTTGTTGTGTACAGTTTTGATATGTGAAGCACAGCACACAGGAAAAGAAAAGTGGGTGATTGCAGGAATATTTCCGATGAATGAAACAGATCTCAGTTCTAGGATAAACTGCACATTTACTTACCTCCTCATATTGCAGGATTATGTGTTGCTTAATCAGACCATTAAAATATATTCTACCACTTCTGTAAGAAGCCTAGATGTTTGTTAATTGCCTACCTTTTATATCACTGTTGTCATAGGAGTGCATGGATCACGGCAGCAAGACAGTGGTGCAATAAGTGGAGCAAAGGTTGCAGTTCCTGTTACCACAGAGAATCAGCACCGTCACACTGTAGCCGGGATACCACAGGATACCCTTTTCACAGGTAATAACTTACAAAGTGCTTTTAATTCCTGTCTTAGTGTTACATGGTGACAGGTTTTTACATGACTGGCTCTGTTGTGAAGTTAAATTTTGTCAATATTTAAGACATATTTTACAGGGTGTCTAATGTTCTATTCCCACAGAGTCTACTTGGAATGCCACTCACAGCCGTGCTCAGACCACTAATGCAGACAGAAGTCCATATAGTCAACCTGTGACCAGGTAAATATAATGCCTATCAAATTTTAGGGAGTTTTATTGTTTTATTAGTATGTCAACTGTCCCTCATTATATGGTGTAGTGAAAATAGACAAAGTTGTTACAGGTAGTCACAAATCTAGTACCAGTTACTACACTGTATATGAATTTATACACCACTAACTAACTTGTATTAAAATTGAAGTATGTGCCAAGCGGATATCTGTCATCCAGCCACCATAATTCTTAAACTGTAAAGCTTTTTGACAGTCATCAGATTTGTTAAAATTCTTCTGCTTTCATTGTTGGCCATTGTGGCACTAATTAGGGGTAATAATTATAAGTATGTGTTCTCCCGTCATAAAGTTCACTGAATTCTACATGGCTTTCCCTAATCCTGACATACTGTAAATAGCAATAGGTTTTTGGTTTATTCAGGCCACCTTCACCAATAAAACTGACCCCCTATCTTGAGAATGGCATGAAATAACTATCCAGTGAATAAATAAATTATTTAAATTTTACTTAGAGTAAAAAAAGAAAAAATAGACAGAAATATCAGATAATGAAAGGTGTAAAGAAGTTCACTGAAGGGTGTATGAAAACATAGAGAAAAGTCACGTCATGTTGTTGATGTTCACATCCCAAATGTCAGTGTCCATATGAACTGTGCTGAAGAACTGACACAACGTTGAAAAGATACTTAAACATGGAAGTTTGTTATAAATAGAGGATCTCCATCAAGTGAACCCATAGTATCAAATTTATTAAACAAGCCTCTGCCCAGGAAGAAAAGAAATTCTGAATGAGTTTAATGAATTCAGTACTACAGGGTCTACAGTTGGAGATTCTGTTTATTCCATGAATGAAAAGTCAAAAGAAAAAGGGCAAAATTACCCCTCAAATCAGTGAGATTTAACTCTGTTTATACAATCAGTGTTTGTGTATTTGTTTGATTGGTGTTTTACGCTGTACTCAAGAATATTTCACTTATACGATGGCGGCCAGCATTATGGTGGGAGGAAACCGGACAGAATCTGGGGGAAACCCATGACCATCCGCAAGTTTCTGGCGAATCTTCCCACGTATGTTGAGAGAGGAAGCCAGCATAACTCACAATTGGTGGGAGGCTGTGCAGTCAGTGAGATTTAGCTCTGTTTATATAAGTGCTTGTAGAAGTGTGGACTAACTTAAAGGAAAAAAAACCCAAAAAATTAAGTTACGGTGAGTGAAAAGAGTCTTAAAAACTGTTACTGAAAATACATTCACTGATTTTTTTCAGATTTTTTTTCACCAAATTAAATGCAGTCAAATGTTTTGATTATATGGTGGGTTTTATGCACCATTCTGATCATGTGTGTCAACAGTGACGTCAAGCCTACCTTTCCCTTGCCCTGAAGCAGAACTTAAACATCTTATTCGCACATCACAGGAATACGGTTCACACGAATTCTATTCAGACTTGAACATTAAGGTGTATAAAAAGTATTGTGACGTCACGGTTGACACGTATTGTCAGGATGGTCCATATTACTCACCATACAATCGAAACAGTAAACTCCATTTAATTTGGTGAAAAAAAATCTTAAAAATTCAGTCAAGGTATTTTCAGATACAGTATTTTATGCTCTTTTCACTCACCATCACTTCATTTTTACGAGGTCTGTTCATTTAAGGATGTGACGTCGGTCATTGGTTCGCAGGCCAAAGTGTAGCATTTATACACCGGATAAAATGTACTACGCACAAAAGAATTCAATTTTAGAACTGCCTTGCAGCACAAGGTTGGCTAGACTTAATTTTACCTTATCAACTGTTAAATTAAGACTTCTACAAAAGTTTATGAACATATTTGCCAGACAAAAGAATACTTTGAGGGGTCACAGGGAAAACTACTCAAGAAAGACACAAATGCGTAGTGTGCATGTCAGCTTGAGTGAGAACACAGCTGAAGTACAGATACTTGTATACATACCTGACAAGAACATTAAAAAACTTCAGCGGCAATATTTCTTATGGATCAAGAGATGAAACTGATAAAGGAATCTCCAAAGCATCTATTGCTACAGTCAGCATACATTTGGACGATTTGTACTTAGTGTAGACAACAAATTTACATACAAAGCAGTTTGGCACTATGTAGCCTTTGATTGTGAGGTGCTCTTTTTTCAGTGAACTGGGAGCCAATCTAGGAATTCTCAACTTTGTTCACAGAAGAGGGTGTACACTATTTACACCATCCCCTTTATGCAGTGTTGTAGGTCAACTTTCCTTTGTTTTTAACCTTTCAGCCTGCATACTTCTGATGTTAGAGGCAAGCCTCCCAAGTATGATAGCCTGACAGCTGCTGTTGAAAAAACAGTTCAGTTGTCCCGCGCAGCTGTGAGCCCTGAGAGACGAAGAATGGTGCAAGAAAATATTCTCTCAGATGACATACGGTATTCAACCCACATCTTCAGTTTTTATTGCAGTCTTTGCCTTTTAAAAACGCCATTTTTTTCGAATTTTAGATCTGTCTTTATGAAATGAGAAGGTTTTTTTTTGTTCATTGAATCTCGCATCTTTGGGACAATTGATTTGGATTCGTTTCCAACTAGTAAAATTGGCGACCAATTTCTTGATTTCCTGTCCGATACACTTTCAGATTTAAAGCTGCAACCATGTCTGAATTGTCATGGGTCCATATTCTGTGTCCTTCTCTAATGGGTTTTGCACTTTACAGTTTATTTTGTTTATTCTATCTTCTTCACCCTCATGAATATGATTTTTGTTTCACCTCTTGTAGAGAGCGACTTAACCGGATACAGGTGGAATCCTCTGAGATCAAAGAGTTGGCTGCATCCCTGAACACTCCCCAGCCTGGAGGACGAGTTAACAGTGAGAGAAGCCTTCATCAGAGTGCAGGGCCTGGTAACCAGGGAGCCCAGGGAGCCCAGGCAGAGGTAAGCTTACACCAATACTGATAGGTGCATTGGGGCTAATCGTCACCATGAGATGTGCTAAAAAGTCAGCTGGAAAGTATTGCCTGAAAAATGCTGAAAAACATATATACTTGTATATATGTGTATGCTGTATGTTAGCAAAATAGATATCAGTATCTTTTTAAAATGAAAATGACGTAGCTGTTGAACAAGGTAATCACTGAAAACATTTCATATTGCTACCAGTGTATTATGTGAAGCCTGTCTGATAGATTCACTGTTAATACTTTGATTAGAGCCCCAGCAGGATCCCCCGTAAGGTGTCTTTCCTGGTAGATGACAGCTTGACAGAACCATCAACGGTTGACACAAAGTATGTTATCTAAAAATACATAGACAGTAAATTAAGTTTTTATGTATTTGCCTCTACATTAAAATATTGAACAGTGTTTTTGATCAAATTTACATTTTGTTCTCGGAGCCATATCTTTTAGTCTTCATTGTTTTGTTTACTTCCCCGTGTTTTTCTCTTTTTTTTTCTCGAGAGAAATATCAAAATAAAATCATCCGTGTGCATCAATTTAAACTTCATAAACTTTCATTGCTTTGTATATATCACTGTGGCAATACATTGTACCATGTGGTAGCTAACTCTGAGTGTGTTGTGTTCTACAGTCCACCTGAGTCTCCCATAAAAAGCAGTTTGCGACGGTATTATGAAGAGAGGTCACGATTGAAGCAGAGAGGCAACAGACAGGCCAAGTCTGGCCCCCTGCCTCGCGAAACTGTGTTAGTGCCTCGGATAGGGCGGGGTTACAGTTCTGATGGAGATGTTGAGGCTCTGTCTGATGGACTGTCATCACCTGAAAGTAGTCCAGGAAGAACTGCTTACACCAAAAGGTAAGGACCAATCAAATGGTGGATTCAGTACATAATTAATCTTTCCATGGATATTCAGATATAGCCTGGAATTGTTTTCTCTTCAGTTTCTTCATAATTAAGCTTAATGCCACATTCACAAGAAAAAAAATGTTTCCTCTATGAAATACTTTACATGACAAATCTGAGGTTTTGGTTGCCCCACTTTGTTATGACTGAGCTTGCAATTCTCCGCAGGCATGGTGACTTGCTCATGGAAGACTTAGCCAAGGCACCAACCAGAATTCAGGGCCCACAGAAGAAGAAGAAAACGTCTGTAAACGTATGCAAAAAGAAAGATGCAGTGGATGCCCTTAAATCTACCAAAAACCATGTCGACAAAGACAACATCAAAGCCAAGAGGAAAGCTGATGTAAGTCCAAATGACAATGTTGTTCTTTATGAAAAGTCCATGGCCTTCCCAGTTAAAGACTCAGCCCTTGATGTGTACCACAGTGCGGTCATTGAGCTGTTTCAGCCAGCAGTTGTCATTGAAACAGTTCAGTGACTTGTCAACTTTTAGCATTCATTTGCTCTTTTCAGGACAGGGAACAAATGGCAAGAAACTTACTGCATTTCACCTTAAGTTTAACACTAGTCAAGTGAATCAATTTGCTTGATTCTGATTAATTCATTGTCATTGTCGAGCCATTTAAGATTTTTCTGTGAAGTTGATCAGTTAAAGTCTTTTCATTAAAAGTGTCCTTTATGTGCCTCTGAGAGTACATATGTGCATGCTAAGCTTAGATAATGATTAATGTTCTATGAAATCTCTTGTGATTTTCAGTTTCTCCGATTATTGTACGAGGCTGAACTAGAAGATTTTAGAGCTGATCTCAAGCAGCAACGTGCAGAAGAAAAAACCAAAACTGTAAGTTGATGGGTTTCCTAAGTATTACGAAGAAAGTAATTTGTCACTTTAGCGCTAAAAGTCACCATTTTCCATTAAGATATCATCCTCTCTTCCAAACAAATATTTAAATGTCTATGTAAGATCAGTGGAACTCTCAGAATTGGGTAAAATGAGTAACTTTAGTCATGATCGAAAGTGTAGATCAAATACAGTATGAGCCCAGAATGAATTTGTTCTGACTTTGGTTTATGCTCTTATATTGTGGTACTGATTTTTTTTTTTTAGGAATCAGAATACAAGAAGAAAGTTTTGGGGGCAAAGCCTAAAGTAAACACAGGCAGGAAACCAGGTGAGCATGCTCTGATTTAATGTCAGATAAATGAAACAGTGAAAGTAGAGGAATTTGTCTTTCTTACTGCCTTGGCGGACTTAACCATAGTCTAAAGTATAAAGATGTTGTAAGTGTTTTGATTAGTAAAACAGGAAACAGTATGGTACCATGCATCGTTGTATGCATGGCTAACTGGAATGGTGTTAAAACAGGGTGAAAGCTATGACTTATGTATAAAATATCAGTGCCTGTCAACTTGATCTGATTTTATTTCACCATCAGGACCAATGCCGTACTCAAGGATCTAAGCTTTTTCTTAAGCTCCACATGCACCATGTAGACTTAATAAAGGGTCTGTTACTACATTATTTATATAATGAATCAAATTTAATCTAATAAACGTTGTTTTTGTAAAACATTTCAGTTTAATAAACACTGCTACTGATCTGAAGTATGGTATACCAGCAGCCTGTTCATTGTTATTCTGTGTTGCATCTCTTGATGAGGCTGATTCCTGTAATGCTGTTGGGAATAAGTTTACTCCATGCTGAACCAGTAGGGTTATTATAGGATTTTGGAGGGCAGATTTGTTGAACTTCAGATTTCTTTTTTTATTTTCTAGGAGTGACGGTGAGAAAAGCTACTTCAAGGGTAGGAAGAACCAAAGTGAAACAGCGGCGTCGCAGTACCTCAGCCAGTCCTACTGTGGGTGGAAGAATAGCTGACTGCACCAGTAAGTCGAATATACATTTACACCTGTCCATGTGGTACGTGGCAGCCTGATGATCTCTCACCTTTCAGAGTGTGAGTTAAAATCTGATGGAATCAGTGTCAGGATGATAAATAGTGATTTTCATTGACTGCTTTGGACAGCTGTTTTCTTCACATTGTTAAAACTTGCTTTGAGGCAAATTTGAATTTGATCTTTCATGCCAGGTGTCATCTGAGACCTTGTTGCATTGTCTTCAACAGTTGAGCCTGAGAACAACCTCTTCTCCAAGCTGTACGGGGAATTTCCATACCTGTATCTTTCACCAGACACGTGGCATGAGCTGTGGCGACAGGGAATCCAACAGATAGAGAGACTAACCCGCGCTCAGCAGGCTGTTCAAACACGCAAAAACAGAGGCATCCAACAGGTGAGCACTTACAATACACTCTGGGTAAACTGTTCCACTATCTCCAACTGGTGAGCACTCACAATACACTCTGAGCAACTGCTCCACTATCTCCAACTGGTGAGCACTCACAATACACTCTGAGCAAACTGCTCCACTATCTCCAACTGGTGAACACTCACAATACACTGTGAGCAAACTGCTCCACTATCTCCAACTGGTGAACACTCACAATACACTCTGAGCAAACTGCTCCACTATCTCCAACAGGTGAACACTCACAGTACAATCTGAGCAAACTGCTCCACTATCTCCAACTGGTGAACACTCACAATACACTCTGAGCAAACTGCTCCACTATCTCCAACAGGTGAGCACTCACAGTACAATCTGAGCAAACTGCTCCACTATCTCCAACTGGTGAACACTCACAATACACTCTGAGCAAACTGCTCCACTATATCCAACAGGTGAACACTCACAATACACTCTGAGCAAACTGCTCCACTATCTCCAACTGGTGAACACTCACAATACACTGTGAGCAAACTGCTCCACTATCTCCAACAGGTGAACACTCACAATACACTCTGAGCAAACTGCTCCACTATCTCCAACAGGTGAACACTCACAGTACAATCTGAGCAAACTGCTCCACTATCTCCAACTGGTGAACACTCACAATACACTCTGAGCAAACTGCTCCACTATCTCCAACAGGTGAGCACTCACAGTACAATCTGAGCAAACTGCTCCACTATCTCCAACAGGTGAACACTCACAGTACAATCTGAGCAAACTGCTCCACTATCTCCAACAGGTGAACACTCACAATACAATCTGAGCAAACTGCTCCACTATCTCCAACTGGTGAGCACTCACAATACAATCTGAGCAAACTGCTCCACTATCTCCAACAGGTGAGCACTCACAATACACTCTGAGCAAACTGCTCCACTATCTCCAACTGGTGAACACTCACAATACAATCTGAGCAAACTGCTCCACTATCTCCAACAGGTGAACACTCACAATACACTCTGAGCTAACTGCTCCACTATCTCCAACAGGTGAGCGCTTAAGATACACTGGGCAAACTGCTCCACTATCTCCAACTGGTGAACACTCACAATACAATCTGAGCAAACTGCTCCACTATCACCAACTGGTGAACACTCACAATACACTGTGAGCAAACTGCTCCACTATCTCCAACAGGTGAGCGCTTAAGATACACTGGGCAAACTGCTCCACTATCTCCAACTGGTGAACACTCACAATACACTCTGAGCAAACTGCTCCACTATCTCCAACAGGTGAACACTCACAATACACTCTGAGCAAACTGCTCCACTATCTCCAACAGGTGAACACTCACAATACAATCTGAGCAAACTGCTCCACTATCTCCAACTGGTGAGCACTCACAATACAATCTGAGCAAACTGCTCCACTATCTCCAACAGGTGAGCACTCACAATACAATCTGAGCAAACTGCTCCACTATCACCAACTGGTGAACACTCACAATACAATCTGAGCAAACTGCTCCACTATCTCCAACAGGTGAACACTCACAATACACTCTGAGCAAACTGCTCCACTATCTCCAACAGGTGAACACTCACAATACACTCTGAGCAAACTGCTCCACTATCTCCAACAGGTGAACACTCACAATACACTCTGAGCAAACTGCTCCACTATCTCCAACAGGTGAACACTCACAATACACTCTGAGCAAACTGCTCCACTATCTCCAACAGGTGAACACTCACAATACACTCTGAGCAAACTGCTCCACTATCTCCAACAGGTGAACACTCACAATACACTCTGAGCAAACTGCTCCACTATCTCCAACAGGTGAACACTCACAATACACTCTGAGCAAACTGCTCCACTATCTCCAACTGGTGAGCACTCACAATACAATCTGAGCAAACTGCTCCACTATCTCCAACAGGTGAGCACTCACAATACAATCTGAGCAAACTGCTCCACTATCACCAACTGGTGAACACTCACAATACAATCTGAGCAAACTGCTCCACTATCTCCAACAGGTGAACACTCACAATACACTCTGAGCAAACTGCTCCACTATCACCAACTGGTGAACACTCACAATACAATCTGAGCAAACTGCTCCACTATCTCCAACAGGTGAACACTCACAATACACTCTGAGCAAACTGCTCCACTATCTCCAACAGGTGAACACTCACAATACACTCTGAGCAAACTGCTCCACTATCTCCAACAGGTGAACACTCGCAATACACTCTGAGCAAACTGCTCCACTATATCCAACAGGTGAACACTCACAATACACTCTGAGCAAACTGCTCCACTATCTCCAACAGGTGAACACTCGCAATACACTCTGAGCAAACTGCTCCACTATCTCCAACAGGTGAACACTCACAATACACTCTGAGCAAACTGCTCCACTATCTCCAACAGGTGAACACTCACAATACACTCTGAGCAAACTGCTCCACTATCTCCAACAGGTGAACACTCACAATACACTCTGAGCAAACTGCTCCACTATCTCCAACAGGTGAACACTCACAATACACTCTGAGCAAACTGCTCCACTATCTCCAACAGGTGAGCACTCACAATACAATCTGAGCAAACTGCTCCACTATCACCAACTGGTGAACACTCACAATACAATCTGAGCAAACTGCTCCACTATCTCCAACAGGTGAACACTCACAATACACTCTGAGCAAACTGCTCCACTATCTCCAACAGGTGAACACTCACAATACACTCTGAGCAAACTGCTCCACTATCTCCAACAGGTGAACACTCACAATACACTCTGAGCAAACTGCTCCACTATCTCCAACAGGTGAACACTCACAATACACTCTGAGCAAACTGCTCCACTATCTCCAACAGGTGAACACTCACAATACACTCTGAGCAAACTGCTCCACTATCTCCAACAGGTGAACACTCACAATACACTCTGAGCAAACTGCTCCACTATCTCCAACAGGTGAACACTCACAATACACTCTGAGCAAACTGCTCCACTATCTCCAACAGGTGAACACTCACAATACACTCTGAGCAAACTGCTCCACTATCTCCAACAGGTGAACACTCACAATACACTCTGAGCAGACTGCTCCACTATCTCCAACAGGTGAACACTCACAATACACTCTGAGCAAACTGCTCCACTATCTCCAACTGGTGAACACTCACAATACACTCTGAGAAAACTGCTCCACTATCTCCAACTGGTGAACACTCACAATACACTCTGAGCAAACTGCTCCACTATCTCCAACAGGTGAACACTTACAATACACTCTGAGCAAACTGTTCTACTCATCAGTTCCTGCTGCCTCATGCCAACCATAAAAAAAATGGATAATCCAAGCCTGTCAAAAAAACAAATATTGTAGGTTGATAGGGAAAGGAATAGATCTGAAAGAAGTTGAGTTTGAAAACCTAGTTTGGAGGGCCAGTCCGGTTACCCACCAACAAATATACTTATAATGATGGGCTTATGTGTTACCTTGCGAGGTCTATGTCATCAGTCTTCGAAATCAGTTTAGTTATTCATATCAAGTTATTAAGTTTTAATGCATTACCCTTGCTCTAAATTAAGTCCGTTGAGGTCATATTTCTCCGAGTTAAAAGGTAGTTGTTGTTTTTTTCCTGTTAGTTGGAAGAGGCAGAAGACAGACAGAAGATTCTGTTAAACATCATGAGGAAAGAGATGGCTCACAGTCAGAGAATGGTACGTGTATATGTGTTTTGAATCGGAAAGGGTGAGGCTGGGGGAGGCATGCCGAGTATAACACATGGAAATGTAGCTCTCATTAAAATATCATTCAAGTGTTTCTGTTATACCCAATGGGAAAGGTTGCCTTGTTTGTCTTTAAACTTCATTAAAAATTTAGAATAAATCAATACTGGTTATTGTAAGTATTCTAAAGACATAAATGTACAAGGTTGTAAGGTATTAGATTTCCTTGACTTCAACTGAACATCATGTGGTGAATTGTTGTCAGTGGGTGTTTATATTTTACAGAGAGAACAAAAATTGAAAAGAGAACAAGAGTTGTCTGTGAAAAATAAACTACATGAGAAACGCATGCAGTCCGCAAAATCCAGGAAATATTACAATGAGTACCAGGTCCGATCAAGGGCAAAGATGTTAAAGAGAAGAACGAAGGAAGAGATGGCAAGTTTCGATTTTTTTGGCGTAAAAGGAATTTCTACTACCAAAGTATATTAAAACCATAGCATCTTTAACCATGGTGATTGTTGAAATTGATTAATTGTATTAATTTATTTCCTTATTTTATGTCCATCCAAACAAGTTGTATTACTTGAACACACTCACTTTTCATGGACTTTTGCAGTTATTCAAGAAGCTTTTCCGTGATGGGTTAGAAATCCAGAAAGAAAGGATCAGAGAGCTGAGACGATATGCCAAGGAGCAGCGAGAGATTCAGGCTCAGGAGAGACAGAATGATATAGACTCCTTGGAAAATTAGTATCCTTTTGAGGACCTGTGTCCTAGTTATTGCACCTTGACATCACTTTCTAATGAGGAAAGCTTCTACTAAAGAAGTTTACTTACAGGAAACTCAAATACGCCAGACTTGTTTTACATGAAATTTTCGTGACACAGAATTGGCACCATGAAAGCCTTTGACTTGAATGAGAGTAAGAAGTACCTAATGTTGAAGATCTCCAGTCTGTTTTTTTTCTTCTCTGGTTACCTTTTAGAAAACAGATCAGTACTCTAGTATTTGCCAAGCAGGAGCTCACTCTTTTCATGTGTGCTGACCTCAGGTTGGTGAAGCTGGCTACGAAAACAAGTTTGCTTCAATCCTACAGTAATTCTGTCGTCCCCAAGATACTCTTGAGCAGTAAAGACTATCACACTCCAATTGATATGATTGTGACCAAGACATGAACAGTATTCAAACTTTGCGATCGGCGATTTTCATGTCACTTCACAACTATGTTTGGCACAAAAACATTCAAACCTCATTTGTC
Organism: Acanthopleura granulata; assembly: GCA_016165875.1. Lineage (NCBI taxonomy): Eukaryota > Metazoa > Mollusca > Polyplacophora > Chitonida > Chitonidae > Acanthopleura > Acanthopleura granulata. The sequence continues at coordinate 35,210,182 of JABBOT010000002.1, read as the reverse complement.
AGATTTGAAGTCTATAACAGTTGGTATTCAGCATCCTTATTAAAGACTGACAGATTAATGACTGAACACTGATCTGAACCCTTTAATGTAATATTGTGTCACTCAATAAATTCTGATTGACTTTTTACATAGCACTGTGTATATTAGTCTTGACTTGTTATAGTTATCGGGATCAGTTTGAAATGCTGGCTGAGTCAGTGGCCCGTGAGAGAGAGGAACAGCAGCTGAGGGAGAAGGCGCAGTCCAGGGTAAGTCTGTTATCATTATCCTATATCCACCTTTGCTTAAGTGAAATATTCTTTAGGACAATGTAGAACACAAATCAAGAATGTAGATAAAGTAACCATGCCTACCAAATTATTCCAGGTTGACTGATTACTCAATAATTTCATTTCCTTTTGAAAACTCTTGTGTCCTTGTTGACGGTGTTCTAGATTATAATGTTTTGTTAGTGCTGGATGAAATTTATATCTGACTGTAACTCAAATAAAGCCACAAGCAAACATTACAATTTAGAAATGTGCATTGTGCCTGTCAGTGTTGGCACGATATGGGTGAAATAACCTGATCAGGAATTCAGTCATTTATTCATTTCACAGTCTTTTAAACAACAGAGATTATCCTGCAATCAGTGAATGTTAATAAAAAAGTAAAAACCATCGTATTGTTCAGGTGTTGGAACAGATGAAGAAAGAGCTGAGAAAGAAAATGGAACGCGAAATACAAGACTTCCAGGAGCAGATATTTCGAGATGATGATGATATTTACTGGAGGCAGCTGGATGCAGATAGACTTAAGGAAGAGCTGCGTGTGGCTAAGTACCATGTCAAAGTCTGATGAGAAGGAATTACCCTAAGAGATCATTTATCAGTCAATGAAAATGTTGTCTCCTGGAGAGAATTATGTAGCTAGTGCCTGTGGACTAAGTGAATGGAGAAGTTAATTGGGTTTAACCTTCTGAACACAGTGATACCACATGTAATATTAATACATAAATTTTTCTCTCTGTGTCTATGTAAATGATTAAATACAAAATGGTTGCTAATGATGATCTTGTCCTGTGATAAATAATTATTCCAATCATGTTTTTTTTAATGTTATGAGTGAAATAATGTGCAAGACAAAATTCTTTTTCCAGATTATGTTTACGTAAATACATGTAATTAACAAACTGTGGTCTTGTAGATATATCAGAATTCAAAGATGTAAAATTAGCATGTTTGTACAGTGTTGTATTTATGAACAAATAAGGGCAGTATTAGAATGCCTAAAATTGTATATAGAAAAACCATAAAGGCTCCCAGTCTCATAAAAAAAGTGAAATAATCTTTTGAATATTGTACAGTATGCAGACCTTGTTAAATTTCTTACCGAGTTTCATAGTCATACATCATCATATTCATCACAGAAAGGCTCATCAGTGATTGAGACTTACGGATGCAGGCATAGATCGTTGACTGCAGAATCTTTCTGAATGTTTACAAAGCCTAAAACCCCCTGGTTGACACTTCATAATGGTGGCCGTTATCTGTTGGATTCTGAAGAACGGCATTATTACATATAAATATAACAGTGATAAATGTCTGGGAGTTTTAATTACCCGGTGCAAAAGGCTCGGGGACATCTTACCAATGTGATCACCGAGTTCTAGTCCAGTTCAAGCTGGCCTCCTCATGGGGATGATCTCCCAGCAAACTGTGGATGGTCGTAGGTCCCACCTTAATGCTGGCTGTGACTGTAGAAGCTAAATATTCTCAAGTTCGTGGCAAAACACCAACAAATGTTCTATAATGTATGCTTGTTTTAATATATATTTTTTGTTCTTTAAATGTTTTATTGTAGTCATAAATATGACACTTCAACCTTCATAGCTCTAAGCTTTAAAGATCATCTGTAACACACATGACTTGTGTGTATATGCAGGGAGCACACGTCATGGACTGACAAAGCATGTTTTTTCTTCTCACCATTGCTAATTGATCTGTTTACACTGTAATTCTCCAACTCTGTGCTCATACCATAATTCATGAAATATCAGATCTTCTATATATGTAAGCACAGAACTAAAGTAACAAGCACCAAATCCACATGCTGATGTAGAACCGGTCCAAATGTGATAGGCTGGCACAGCCTGTGTGAGTATGCAGGAGCAACATTTTGAGCTCGTTTATTTCTCCCTGTTTGCTATTGGCCTGGAGTGTGAACACTGTTCTACCAGACAACATAAACCATATAGCAGAAGTGAACATAAGATACATATTGTGGACTGGCATATGGTTTAAGCTCTGGCTCTTAGATGGTTTATATACATGGCTGTAGAGAATATAATAAATAAATAAATCACTTACAACCCCACCAAAAACTTGGTTTGTTTGTTCTTTTGTTGTATTTAACAAAACACATTTTCAAATTCACAATTTTCATTACATTCGAAATAGTTCCACTGCCAGTTTCTGACATCTGATGAACTGTATTTCAAATTATGCCATAAATAAAGCAGGTCAGCCTTTTTCTTTTCATTTCTGAGTCAAACTGAAAGCCCAGGCTTGTGAGACTTGAGGTAAGTCTTGGCTGCGGTAATGAAGGTGCCAAGCCCCCTCCCGAATATGCCTCTTCCAATAAATGCCGTCTTCTTACTTTTTACCTGAAACAGGATAGACAATGTTCACAAATTTCCTCCCTGTCAACGAATACATGTACAGCCAGTGAAAAAGAATACAACAATGAAAGGATTTGGGGGACATTTTTATTTGGCCTTAATCAGTGTTCAGCAGCCCAACAGTCATTAGCAGTCTAGGGTCCACTGTACACCAAGGAGATCTCATGCCATCTATATCACTGCCAGGCAGAGGGGAAAAAAAATTGTTTTCAGGCATATAACTGATGGGTTGACCATTTTGCAACTCTCTCCTCCATGTCCCTGGAATCAGTAATCACAATGGGTGGTCCATAGACCATTGTTGTTCAGTTATTTATCCAGCAGCAGGGTATCTGACGTATAAATTACGGCCTATCAAACACATATAAAGATAATTTCTGCCAATATCACATTTACACTGCTGGTACTTAGTATTAATATATACTGCCTGAGGACGATCGTTCTATCGAGGTTGCCATGCAACCAATCTGCAAAAAGAAGCCCAAGACATCATTTGAACATCTTCTCAAGCTAATCTGGCAGATTAATAACTACTGCCAAATGATGGAGTCTGTGTGTAGAATACACATACCTTTCATAAACCATTTTGGCATCTTCCCAGCCTTAGAGCTTGTGTCAGATGCTGCCTTCTGACCTGCAGCAGATGACCTTTGACCTGATGTCTGACTATCTGAGGGCGCCCCCTGACTTGTGGACGATGCCATGTCTGAGTCTCTGTTTCCAGCTTGTAACCTGAGAAAAAATAACAACCTGAATCACTGGTGGTATTGTGAAGAACTAACATATATTGGCATGGGTAGTTAAACCAAATACTAGTACATGCAAATGCTTTGAAATGAACATCCAAAATCTGGAATTGAAGCATTATCTCGCAAAGTGAAACCAGTTAACTCGCCACTGTGCCAAGCTGGAGTGCATGTGACAATTTGGATCACTGACTTGAGAGTTGCTCAGTTGATCTAAACCACTGTGAAAAACTTTACTGTGTTAAAAGGTTCAGGTGCTTATTACAATTTCCACCTGGTCAGAAATCTGAGGTAATGTGGTACATTTCCCTGTTCAATGATGACTCGAGTCACAGCGATTGTTATCTTGTACCACAGTGAATAAGTACATCTTTTGTTACCAATAAAAAAAATTCAACAAAGGCATTAATCAAAGTGCGATATTTAAGAATGAGTGTCAGTGTCTCCAACAGTACTGGAGATATCACTTTCCATATCCTAAAAGTGCAGTTAGGAGTCCCCTCTACATGTGTTTTCAGACCTCTACCCCCTTAAGGATATCAGAACCCCCTGTAAGCAGAATTTCACATTTTGTCTTCTGTAGCCCAAAATATTGATCAAATATGGCCATATGTATATATATATTCTGGAAGCTGAACGACTGCTGATCTCAAAGAAGCTTTTAAAATTTACCTAACTTTAATATTAACCAAAATAAAGAGAAAGTCTGAAAAAATCAGAGCTGTTTTTAAAAACGTTTTTTTGCCAATTTTCAAAATTTGTCTATTTTTTTTGGCCCAAGTGGATAATTTACTGTTCACACTAAAAATGGTCACACAGATTTTTAATATTTACCTTGAACTGTTATGAGTGAGCATTTAAAGTTAAAACTTTCAAATACTTACTATATACTTCAAATATTGGGAAAATTCTTTCACTAATATCTTTAAAGCAAGAAAAGATATCAAAAATTTGGGACTGTTTTTTTAGCCTAAGTATTTAGCTACATATGTGCCAAATTTTATAGCATTACATTGAAAAATAAATGAGTATCTCAACACACAAGGATCTCAAAAATTTATTTCTTTATTTATTTGATTGGTGTTTTACACCATACCCAAGAATATTTCATTTATATGACTGTGGTCAGCATTTTGGTGGGAGGAAACTGAGCAGAGCCCCGTGGGAAATCCATGACCATCCTCAGTTTGCTGGTGGACCTTTCTCCGTATGGCCCGAGAGGACTTGAACTCACAGCGACCACATTAGTGAGAGGCTCAAGGTCATAATGCCGCACGGGTGCACTAACACCCTCGGCCATGGAGGCCTCCTCTCAAAAATAGAAAGGGAGAAAAAGACCAAAATATCTGTGACATCAGCAGAACTTGCCAAGTAGAAGTAGTGTTATATCAGCTGTTTTCTTTTTGTTTGTTTTTTTTGTTGTTGTTGTCTTTTCTTTTAATATTTCTGAGTAAAACCTGCTAGAATGTGTTTATTAACGCCTCCCACAATGGCACCCTGGTGGGGTGATTAAGGCTGTTCTTTTAGTTAATAGGTCTGCTTGAGTACTCTGCACAAGGAGCCATCACAGTTTATACCAGGAGGCAATACACATTTACCAGAGGCATGTCTATTCATAGCAGGTAACCCCCTTCTGTAAGCTAATGCCCTTAATAAGGGAGAACTAAGAAAATACAACTTCCTTGGTTCACAACGTGTTATACTTTTTGTCAAATTTAAGGTATTTACAATTCAAATTTGGTTTTCATCTTTAACTGAGAGGAAGGATACAACAAATTTCACCCCTGAGGGATTCTGGTATCCTTAAATAGAAAACTACACCCATGTAAAAATGCTTCCAGACCAACCATTTTGCAACTGTTGAAAAGAACATTACATGGTGATTCTAGAGGGCCTTATCTCAACAACCATTTGGAATCTGGAAAACCCCTCTCACATATGCTAATGTATTTTTTAGTATTTTTTCAAAATTTTCCATGGGGGTCACTACAGCAGCTGTCTGACACGGAATGGCCCACCTACAATACCACTCTGTCTTTTGAACTTACCATTGAGCTACCACTGCATCAGCCTTGGAGAGTGAAGAAGCCTCCTGTAGAACAGCTTTAGAAAGGTAGTGATCTACAAATAACAGAACCTTACATTACTCAAAGGACAATTCCAGCCACTACAAACGACACACATACTTGTCTCAACTTATTGAGTACATCGTTGCTACATTCAGTACATCCTGCCACAATAAAAAGTAACTATCAGAATTTGAATCAAATTTTATATTGCATCCTGTATTTATTTTTTTTTGGGGGGGGGGAATATTTGGTTGTATCTAAAATCTGTGAGATGTCACTTCTACAACAAAAGACTTGAGCATCAGTAGGGCAATGTGCCAGGTGTACAGTGAGCTGATGACTTTCTACACTCATGCAGCAACATTTACCAAGGATGAGTATGCTTTCATTTGTTATATAAATGTGATGTGCCAACTATCTAATAACAGTAATGCAAACAGAATTTCCATTATGTGATGAGAACTTACTTTAAAAAGAAACTTACCTTTCTTGACGTCAGACGAGAAATACACGACAGTTGCCGGTGCTAATTTAGCCTGTAATTATGAATGCAGACATAATATGACAGAGACAAGCATCTTTGTGACTGCAAAGTTAGATTTCTTAAATAGCAACTGGTGATAAAGTTTATTTATTTAATTGGTGTTTTATGCCATACTGAAAAACGTTTCACTAAGCTGACAGACCATCTTCCCACACACCGCCAGAGAGGAAGCCAGTATAAGCTTGACTCACAACGACCACACTGGTAAGAGGTTCCTGGGACATTACTCTGCACTAGCATGCTAACCACCTTAGCCACGAAAGCTACCAGGTGACAAAAGAATTGCAATCCTTTAACAGTTACGGTTCACTATTGGCGAATAATGATCATTCAAAGACATATTCTTGCTTGCCTTGATTCTTTGAACATCTACTGTACAGAGCCAACACACGCACATGAGTCAAAATTTCATGTGGGATACTAAGATTCACTGCACACACTAACTATCAAATAAAAAAAAATTCTGGACAAAAATACTACCTCCAGTAGGTTCTTTGTGATATCTTTCAAGACTTCTTTTGGTGGACTTGTATCTGTATAGAAACATTCAGAAAATCACAAAACTGCCCAATCCAGTATAAAAAAAAAAAACAAACAAACAAAAAAAGTACTTTCTTAGTTTCAAATTATAAATACATCCACAACATATTTTTCCCAGCTGTGATAGTTTAAGTTCAACTCTAGATCATCACTTATCTACTAATCTGTGTGCCATATATAGCTGGACTAACACTTAGCAGGCCTACTTTACAAGCTGGTGTGTATGAGGTCCATGGTTACTCAATACTGCACAGGTGCACAAAATTGTTAGACCTACTCGTAAAATGTACACAAAAGCTTACACAGGTGAAAAGGGATACTCTTGTCTTCTAAATGCTCCTTCACAAACTTCTGAACTGCAAAAACTGTAGAAGAAAACATAGATACTGTCATCACAATGTATCAAACTCATTAACCTTTACTACAATGAGGTACCAGCCGATTTTTCTCTCCCCAACAGGTTTTGCTGCAGTGAATTAAAGCACTTATTTGTCAAAAGGCTTTTCCTGTGCAATGTCAGACAAGCTGTGCATAACAGTTTGATTATCACGTCTGGTCTACTTTCTATGACGTTGCAGCAGAATATTCAGTGTCCACTTTGGACTTTTGCCCGAATCCCATTGTAAATGATCTTCACGACCCTTTGTTATTCCATCATATTCATTATGATGAATTTCCGACACTAAATAACTACATACATCTCAAGACACTAATCAATGAAAATACTTGCTCAGGCCAGTGAAACTCACACTTACCACTTGGGCGTCCCACCACGCTGCTCTAACACATAATATCGGGATAATTGATTTAGTTTCTGAAACCAAATCTAAATGGTTCAATTCCATACCATGCTGTAGGCCAATCTGTGGTAGAAGTGTAAACAAAATCTGTTTCTCACCATAACTTTTAGTTTGTATCGATCATACCCGGTACTTAACAAAATATATGAATACTATATCATGCTTGTCATTTCTATAGCAGCATTTTAATAACTAGCAGTGTTTCACTCTGTAGTCTCAAATATGCACAAAAATGTTTTTTACCATACAAAATAAGACCTCCAATGGGATAGGGGGTCTTTGTGGCTCAATTGGTCAGCATGCTAGGACCCAGGAGCCTCCCACCAATGCAGCTGTTGTGAGTTCAAGTCCAGCTCAAGCTGGCTTCCTCTCCAGCCGTATATGGGAAGTTCTGCCAGCATCTTTCAGATGGTTGTGGGTTTCTCCCAGACTGCCCGGTTTCCTCCCACCATAATGCTAACCACCGCTTTTTATTTATTTAATTGGTGTTTTACACCGTACTCAAGAATATTTCACTTATATGACGGCGACCAGCAATGTTGTGGGAGGAAACCGGGCAAAGCCCGCGTGAAACCCATGACCATCTGCAGGTTGCTGGCAGACATTCCCACGTACGGCCAGAGAGGAAGCCACCATGAGCTGGACTTGAACTCACAGTGACCGCATTGATGGGAGGCTTCGGGTTATTGCACTCTGCTATCGCACTAACCGACTGAGCCACGGAGGCCCCCCACCATCGTTTAAGTGAAATATGTATGGCGTAAAAAACCCATCAAATAAATAAATAAATAAATAAATCCACTGGGATACTGGCTGACATCCGAAGTGGGCCGTGTTACTTCATATTACTGACTCTGAAGATTCTACTGCAGTGTAAATGGTGTGCGACATCACAGTACGCAGATCATACAGGTTGATCATAAATGAAACTGTTCCATGCAACATGTCTGACATTGCGAAACAAAAGACTTATGATGCAGAGCTCCTAATTCACTGCAGCAAAACCTGTTGGGCGAAGCACAACAACTGAACCTGCTATATAACCACATCAACACACGCACTGGCCTATGCTTACTTTAAATTTTGATGTTAAAGTAATTGAAAAAGGTGTGGCAGAGATTCGGTCCTCATTCATTCATAAATACATATATTTATTTTTAACTTTCAGCCAGACATCGGTCACCGTACAAGTTACACTTCTCAGTTATCCCTAGCAGCCTACAACAATTTGTTAAATGTCACATTAACGCTTCCGACAACCTACACCTGCATGTAATGTAGCTCCACGAGCGAAGCTGACATGAGATTTAACAATGTGCTACCGTACCGAGCTCAGTACTTCTCGGCACGTCGGTGCATCGTTAGATCAGCTGAGCCACATTCAAGTTCGTCCGGCTAGTGAGCAACATGTTTTTATCGGAAACCCTTCGCCCCGCCATCTGCGAGCACTTAGAGTTGGTGACAGGCTAGTTATTGCTCACTCTCCACAAGTCGGTTACTACCTGCTCGTTACACTAGAAGAGGCGTTCCGATGATTCTTCCCGAAACGGGGAGAATGCATTTTAGTCCGCGTCTTCAGAGTTTATTTATTCACATAAAGACTTCTCAAAAGTCTCGACAAACGTCAGCATTTGCCAGATCCTTCTAAAACACATCTCCAGTACAAATATTTTACAAATTTTACTCAATTCATTTTCCACAGCAGTATAGGTAACAATCTGCTTCCATTCTCTTCATATGACGAGGTGGCCGAGTGGTTAAGGCGATGGACTGCTAATCCATTGGGGTCTCCCCGCGTGGGTTCGAATCCCATCCTCGTCGACTGTTTTTCTTTTTCTCATTCATTACATTTCTTCAAATGGCGTTCATATTCGACACATATTAGCATATAACTTCCCTTCTGTGAGCAATGAATCGTTTTTGTCTAATTTTAAATTTGATTTTCATCAATCTATGATCAACGCTGAGAATGTCTATCCACTTTTTGTGGCTTATGTTTATAGTGTTGATAACAATCCAAACTGAATGTATTAGTGTAAACTCTTAAACATTTAGGGTCGCTGTGAGTTCAAGTCCAGTTCAAACTGGCTTCCTCTCCAGCCATACGTGGGAAGGTCTGCCAACAGCCTGCAGATGGTCGTCGGGTTCCCCCATGCTCTGCCCAGTTTCCTCCCACCATAATGATGGCCACCATCGTATAAGTGAAATACTCTTGAGTTCGGTGTAAAACACCAGTCAAAGAAATAAATAAACATTTATGGAAACAGAGTCAAGAAGCTATTATAAGGGTTATGAGGAACCCTGAGTAGTTTCTGCTAAACACGAGTCATCATAAGATGACGTCATCCCCCGAGCCTATAACATTTATGAAGTTTTATATAGCTGGTTGATAAACTCTTAGATTCCATTTTGAAATGGTAATAACTTCAAAAATGTATATAGGCACTGATAAAGTATTCCGCACAAAATTTTAAAAAGCACACCTTTTCATTTGTGTGATATTGCATAACAAAGATATCGCAACTCAAAGTAAGCAGAATTCATGCACAAGAAGAAAACTGAAAGCGCCACCATGTTATCAATGTTAACAAATCAGGCATAAAGTATTTCTTTAACCTGAGAATGCAGCTTTTTCCGCTGAGGTAACGCAACACTATTTTGCTTGTTATAGATATATATATATATGATGTGTTATCGTGTTTCCAGTTTCTCTAACATGAGTTATATTTGAGTTATACAGTTAAAAAGCATATCTGAAAAAAAAATTGGTCAGATCATTTTGGTCTGAATCCACCCCTCTTCTAAAAGAAAGCAAGATTATATAATTTGTTTATTGTCTTAAGGGAATGCTACCCCCAAAACACATGCACATCTCCAGGTTGCCCTCCAAACATTTCCAGATCAGTTAGAAGTGGCACTGATAAGCTCTCAGTTCTGACTTCGTTTTGATATATTCATATGTTTAGTTAAGCAAACTGAAGCGCTAAATGCAATGAAAAAGCACATGAATATCTCAAGACAGTCAACATAACACTTACCAAGTTTCAGCACATCCCAACAAATACAGCACAAGGCATATTGAGAAGACAGGACATGCATTATTGGGCAGATAAACAGAAGCTGATCAATCTATCCATCTGCATTTAATAGTGTGCTAAGATAAAAAAGTCTAACCAGTCAGTTTACACTCTGATGAGCAAAATGTCCATAAATAATAGTTCCAACATCAATATTCTTTAAGGTTGACAAAGAGGAAAAGAGAATAATAAAACTTTGTCACCAATGTATGAACATCTACATATACCTGTACACAGAGATGGGTTTTGTGAAGGAGGGAAGGGGGAGAGCAATTTGTCCCTGGTAAAGTGTTAATTCCCTCATACAAATGGAGGTGAAAACATCCATTCTGGAGAGAAAAATCACACCATACAGCACACATACAATGCCTGCATGATTAGGATTTAATTTCTATGCTCCAAGAAGAAACTAAAGTAGAATCCTACAAAGAATATGTGCACCACACACTTATGAGGTCACATTATTCCTGGATTGACTGTTTCATGCTAACCCGTAAATGACTGTATGACTCTTACACTTATTTTTCTATTAAAGCAGTATGGCAATACACTGGTTTGGACCACATTGTGAACCCTGATTTTGCCCAAGCACTTAAAAACTAATGTCAGTACATGTAGATACATCATAAGAACTTCACCTGTTTCCCTGGGCCTGAAGAGAGCCTGCAGTATCCACCTGTCAGGAAACTGTATCCTTATCAAAACACGCTGATACTTGTTCAACCGCTGTTCTGCTTCATTCCTCCTCATGGCCTGAGTTTGCAGCGGCTGATCTTCCATCATTTCTCTGACCAAGAAAACAAGGAAATTATTGCTTAAAAACACCAAAATCATGAATTCTATTATACTTTGTAATCTCCTTCTACCTACAACACTGAACGGCAACATGTCTAAATTCACGAACACATGAATCAGAACGTATTCCTGTCACTAATCACATCACAGTACCCTTGACCTTGGGCGACATCATTCCAACGTAGGAGTTCTCACAGGTGTTAATCCCACTAAAAAAATTGAAGATATTACACAGTAAAGGTTGAATACCAAAATTGTGTGAGTGAGAGGTTAAAATGATAAGCCACGAGAACAATATTTGCACAACATTCTATTTATAGGTTATATTTTAACAATATCATGATTTTGTGTATCCATCAAAGATATGTCTGTACCAAGATGTTGAATACATGATGTCAGGACACCATCCCGCTGAGCTCAGACTGGAACATTACAGAATTAAATATTTCTTTTCTAATGTCATGGCATAAGTTTGTGAAATAACAAAAGTGATGTTCAGTTTTATCAGTGAAGAAAATTCGGGTATTTCACTGATATATAAATAATAAACAATGCAACATGGAGCATATAAAGAAATTTATACCAAAAAAAATAAGAAATTTGTGAAACCAAAATATTGATATGCAGCAAACACACTTCATCCCTCAGTTTTGCAGATGGTACGGGCTTTGCTCTATTTCCTCCCACCAGAAATCTGGCTTCCATCACAATATTGATGGCAGTGAAATATTCTTGAGTATGGCATAAAACTCCAGCAAAAGAAATAAATAAATCTAAAGCAATGAGTGAAAATCATGTAAATGTGTGAAACTAATAAAGGACTACATTGTGTTAATGAACTTCATTGGATATACAACCAAATGAAATGATCAACTGCGAAAATGAATTGCAGGCTGGATCTATCGCCAAGGGAGATTACTGCTTCACAATATACACTTACAAATTCTTCTGGTAGCTTGATAACATGAGTTTTACATCAGACACAGTCACCTCAAAAAAGTCATCTGGTAAATCTGAAAATGTACAAACACAAACATGTAACAATTACAAGTTCTTGTAGGTTGTATGAATGATATCAAAATGTAAATACTGCTGTGTAATGCAAAAGGAAGCAAGTGACATTCAAATTTTTATTTTGACACTGGAAAGTAAATTAGAGCTAATATTTATGCTATTTCACCAAAGCCTCTATTTATACTTGGCTAAAAAGAGGATAACTAGAAGTGTGTTGCAAAATATTGTGAGTGTTATAAAACAGAGACACTCAAAACCAAAATTTGGAAAATTTTCCTTTTGTTACTGTTGCCACTGTATGGAAGAATAGTTTTACCTTCATCTGACAGCCGTGGTGATTTGGGTTCATCTGCACTGAACAACACAGTTTCTCTCTCACATGGCTGTCAATTAAAAAAACAATTTTCAATTTACAGAGATGGCTTTAAAACTGCATCATAACACTGAGTTGAATCACCTTTATTCTCACTTACATTTTCACACATTTTATAAATTTCTGCAATAAACTTTGGTTTACAGGTATTGCTACTGTACGGTGTAAAATGTTAAGGTCTTATCTGGGACACATCAGACAGTTGTACTATTCAACCTGGTTCAGTTTTGCCTGCCAAATAATGTGACAAGGGAATGCAGACTTACCTGAAATTCTTCTTTGCTCACATCACTGAAGGATAAAATAAAAGTACTGATGAAATGCCAAAAAATCTGACTGTGAGCCAAATGAGCCGGCTTTACAAACATCATTCATTAAACATTCCATACAATTCACAAGGCGTCTTTCTGTGGATAAAGATACTGACAGTTTCCATTATATGTGACAAAAAATCTCACACTGATCTGCCGGACTACACAACCGTTGTTCTCTTGAGCACTTACACAAACACATATGCATCCATCCGTTAATAAGCTTATTCGCTGTACTAAAGACTATTTCACTTACTGTGTGTGGTGGTCTGAGTCATGGCTGGAGAACACTGCCCAGAGACCACAGAAAAATGCCACACTTCAATATCACAAAATCTGTTGTCAACTGTATTGCACAACTTTCCTAATAAAAATTATACTGTATGCTTTAGTGCCTATGTGAAAAAAGACAACACAAAGTAAACATACCTTAATTCATTATGATATAAGGTCTTTCCTTTCGTTGCCTCTGGGAACTGAAATTAAAAGTAAGACAAATACTTTTACTGAAGGTACATTTTATCCAGCAAGAAAACCCAGTCAATAAATATTATATTACATTATTTCCAAGCCCTGCTACTGTTGCCTGGTCAGAAATGCTGCACAAAAACTACCATGAACCACAGTCAATGTCTTCTGTAGAATTCCATATGATACATACATGTACATAAGGAATTTATCTTGCTGTCCATGTGTTACCATGAAGTTAGTACTCACCTTAAAATCACGAAATGGGTGTTCCTGAGTGGCTGGACGTGGTTGGGCCTCAAAGGAGGAGGAGGAAGATGGGACAAGACCTAGCTGTGGCATAAGTCTCTGTGCCAACCGCCTGGCAAGCTGCATCAACACAACAGTACATAGCTGTGAATGTGCTTGTATCAACAATTTTCTTGTTTAAAATTTTAACCCAATATGAGTTTATGATATAAATGAGACACATGTACTTACTTTGTGATCAGACAGTGATGTACACCGTATGAGCTACACTTCTTCAGTTGGTTATCATGCGCCAATTGGGCATAATCGACTCTGACTTAGCCCACTGTCATAAGCTAGACATTGCAATGATTTGGGGATGAATGTAGCCTTGCACAGCAAGACATGTTCAAAATCCAACTAATAAAAGGGACATCTGCACTCGGCTGATGCTTTTAAATTGGTTGTTTCTATCACAAACTAGGTCATCTCACCAACAACGAGGTACTGTTCATGAGTAAAAGTAATACAATTTTTCTTCTCAAGATACCGGGTTTGCATACATCAAATTTCTTTCTGTCAAAACGGGTGAGACTTAGCTTACCACTTGTTCTTGAGGAGTCAGATCCTGGAAGTCACTGGGTCGGAACACCTGCACTCCAGGTATGTTCTCCAGTGAGGATAATGCCACGCCAGCGGCCTCGGCTTCACCTCCACTGGGGCCAGCCTTATCTACAGGCTGTGACTGAACGCTGCGCACCCCGGAGGTCCCCACACTTGGCACATCAGTCTCCATGGGCTCCGCACTTCTACTAGCACCAAAACTTTCACACCGTGCCTCTTTCTGTGCCTGTGATGCAGATGCCTCTGCTCTAGCACCTTTAGGAACAGTTTCACTCATCACACCTGACATAGGTTCAGATGTGTTCATTGCGGGATCTGCCGTCCCACAGCCATTGGCACTTCTCTGCTTGGCAGCCTCAGCCTCTAGTCTGGACTGTTTGGCTTTCTGTTTCTCAATCTCTTCTATTGACTTTGCGATAGTCAAGTCATCTACCGCCCTATGAATTAACCTGTAAAATGAACCATGACAAAATACAGAGAGATAAGATATTGAGACCAGATGTGTACAGAATTATACATACCAGTGTAACAAACATGTATAAGAAACTCTTTGCACTTACACAGAGCACAAAATGACAATCAGGAAATTCAATTCACTTCATTCATTTAACTGCCTTGTGTTTAAAGCAGTATTTAAGTAAAATGAACTTGAGCGGTTGCAATCAGATGCATCAGCAGAGAAATTTGAGCAAACTGTCATGCTCGCAAACTTTTGGACAACCAAAACAGCCTTCCTACCTGACAATAGCTCGGCCCCCGGTCAACCCTAACATCTTCAATGTTGTATCTCTCAAAGCAAACTCACCAACTGTCTACAAAAGTAATAACACAATACATCAGGCTGTGTTCAATACATTGCACGACCACCTATTTCTATTAATTACCACTGACTATATATACTGAGATTTATACATGTGTTTGTAGGATTCCGAATAATTAAAAAATCACAGTCTACAAAAATAAACAAAATGTAGTGCCACTCATATTTGCATTTTATTCTGATACCATTCGTATTTAGGACAAAATTCAAAGTCATGACGACAGATAAAATATTAATTCATGCTGTTGAATTGACCCATGTTTATATACTTTCTTTTTTTCTGAAAGAAACCACTCACTTCCTCTCCAAGATAGATGCAGACAGGATGGAGTGGTGGGTGTACAGATGTGTCCACAGAAGTTAACCTTCTTTCCTGACTACTGGAATAGGCAGGTCAAAACAAAATTATACCTTTGTAAAATTACTGAAAATTCCCTATTTAAATAGACAACTTAAAATTGCACAAGAAACTTTGTACATAAAATTCCAAAGAGTGTAGATAAAATATTACTTGTCAAATCTATATTGTATTATATCATATAAAGTTAAGCAAAAATTTGCAGTATCCAACCAAGTACCAAATAAGACTAGAGAATTACTACTTTCAGTGTTAATTTCTGAAATTTAACAATAAACTAAACTGTTAATATTCTTCAGAATTTACTTTGACATGCAATTTCATGGTTTCATGAAGAGTGGAATTACAAGTGATGCACTCACCTATTTTTCTGTTTCTCAAAATGTTCAAGCACCTGCCACAAAGTGATATTTGGCGAGAACTGATCTTGAAGCCGTTCTCCATTCTCCAGCTGTAAGGCAATCACCACATCTGACACAGCTCGAGTTTGTGCAGCCTTCACCAACTCGAGTTTGGCATTGTTTGGGAGGTTGGCATAGCGAAATGTCAAGGTCAAGTCAACAACCTTCCTTCCATGTCTGAAACATTGGCAGTTTTGCTGTACGTATACAACAGTGATCTATTTTGTTTTCTCTTGGCCAAGTCCCCAATTTAGTATGCACATTTTCTTTCATGTGTCCATTACACTTTGCTCTGTGATCAGTCTAGCATTCCAAAATAACCAAAGCTGCAGCTGACTGATATAACAATGCTGAATCATTTAGGTTCATCTGCTTCTGGCAATATACAGTCAACACACTTACATGGATGCAGCTTGGATAAATCAGTTGTTTCAGCTATGTTATTTATTACTATTTACTGAACAAAGTGCCAATTTGCCAACTGCCAACATCTTAAAATCAGCTTACTTACACAAGATTATAATCCTCTGGAGGAAGGAAATTCTGCTTCTTACAAACTTCTTCCAGAGCCTGAAATGAGCAGTTATTTATGAATTGTATAATTAAGTATACACTTTGCAACAGTCATCATCTGCATATGATTATAAATATAGAAGTCTGAGATCTTTATTTCGTATAATAAATCAAACAGCAGGATGGCTGCATGACACATAGGGGTCTTACTGAGGATAAACAATGGCATGGGGCCTATGTTAAAGCATTGCAACCTATGGCAGTTGTGCACAATTAATTCATGCCTTTTATGTGAAACTTTGTAACACATAAATTTAGTGTGGACTTATATGATAATATAATCTCAAGTTTCAAGGTTAAAAAAATACATTCAAAAAAAAAAAAAAAGAGCTGAGCTGAAGTGTTGCTGAATTCTATTGTGTCATAGCACAGGAATAAATTGCCATGTGCTTTTGTCTGTACCCTTTGTGGCCAGTTCTGTACATGCATGATGACAAGCAATCGGAATTGGTGTGTATAACAAATGTCTGTTACATGTTCAGTGCAGAAGTGTTAATCACACTTTAGACAAAACAAGCTGGTTGGTCACAAGACGGACAAGTCAGCAACTTGATATCACCTTACACACTAAGCTGCACACAAAACAATGGCCAGTGGGGTTTTTGAGACCACCACCTAGTTAAGGTCTGGTTTTATTTTTGATTATATTTTGGATGTTCTTAGTGACTGTGATGTGGCAAGCGATGGATATGAGGAGGTGGCAAACATGGTTTGACAACAGTCACAGCTAACTTCACCTTCTCTTTGTATCAGTCTGACATGTCATTTGGAAGATCCATAAGAAGATATTAAGCATTAGGTGATTTCTGCGTATGTCGTACTTCAAGGAGTTAAATGTTGAAGCCTTATTTTTTACATCTGACCGTGGCATCGACCGACAAAGTGAGTGACAGAATCCAAAAAGTAAGAGAAGAGATTTAGCTTGCTGAATTATGTGTGTCGGCTTCTCAGATAAATAGTAAACAGCAGATTCCTCAATGAGCTGACATCACCCTACCACTTGACAGCACCCTTTGCTTTACAAGTCCCCATATTATCCTATGTACCGAATGTTGTGAGGCAAAGCCAAAGGCTGAGCCAAGCGAAATGAGGCCTATTGATATCATGTAAGTCATTTACTATTTAGCTGTCTCCTTTGTTGAGTATGGTCAAAATGGCCAGCGAACTTCTAGCGTCTGTTCTGTGCTACTTCAAAATCATCATGGGAAAAAGTGTCAAACGCTCCAGAATCTAAAATTTATCTACACTGAATTATGCTTTTGATATTTGCTGTCTCATGACACAAAATCATCATTACTCTTTTAAGCATGGCTTTCATCGTTGTGGATACTGTAGTTGGTGTAACAGTTGAAAGGCGAGGACGCCACAATGTTCTGAGTCAAGGTATCCTAGCGATCATGCGCAAATCAGTGGCAGTGTTAGCTTCAACACAATGTTGGTTACAAAGGAATTCACTGAAAATAAAGTGAAGTCTTTCTAGTTTGAAGGAAAATGTTTACTGAAATAGGCCTACCCATCAGAACCTAATTATATACTCAATATTCATTGGCCACAAGCTTGTATTACTTTTCTTCTTTTTTTTTTTCTTCACACCATTTATCTCACTGGCCATAGACCTACAACAACAAAGACGGTATCGGCAGTTAAAAAATAAGGTGCAAATTTATATCGATATTTTTTTGTTTATTTTTATCACCCTATGAAGTGTTGCTCATCAACTAGCTGACTCATATTCCATTGGTATTTTTTTAAACTACATCACGCCAATTGTACCGTATGGAAAGAGTTAAGAAGAAATAGAAAGTGTTTGTACATCTACAACGAATGATGCATCATGTCAAGTTGGTGTATTGAATAAATGACACCTAAACATTATATTTCAGGCCGAAGGTAAAATCTTCTATATGTGTATGCCTTTCAACCAGCCAATAGCATGACCATAAACTCAAAGATCTTTAACTATATCTTATTTCTATTTAGAATATGTACATTAAGTGGTTTTAAAGTAAAACCTGGGAGACAATATGAGATACATGTATGTCATATGTCCCAGGTAAATCTCTGAGTTCTAATATATCTGACAAATGTCAAGGACATTCATTATATGTTATATTATTATACATGATTTCATCATTTGGTAAGCCATATATATATATATTTTATATTTCGAAATAAAACACTGGTAACAAAATTTATTACATAGCCAAGGCAGTTGAATAACTTTAAATTGCTTTGATATTCCGGGTGCTTTTGTTCAGCTGTAATGAATTTTTTAAGTATAGCTTTGGTGTGTGCATCTTCACTTGCAATCAATAACTTCACATAGAATTAAAAGTCACCAATGATGAAATGTTTCATGTTTACCAGCTACATTTCATTTGGGGCCTCTGTCGCTCAGTGGTTAGAATGCTAGTGCAGTATAATGACCCAGCTGACAAGAGGCCAGAGCTCTGGCTACCTTCCTCTCAGGTCCTATTTGGGAAAGTCTGCCAGCAACCTGTGGATGGTCATGGGTTTCACTGGAGCTCTGCAGCATGTTCTTCAAGTTTATTCATGTTACACATTATGACATATATTCTCTGTATCTCAAAATGAATAGGCTTTTAACATGCAAAGGTTAACATTTTCCCGGCAGCTACAGACATAAACATTATAACCAGTGTTAACTAATGATAAATCCCATAATGTACAGAGAAAAGCAGAATCAGTATCAGCCACAAAATTTCAAGATTTATTGGCCAGATATATAGATCAGAGAGAGGGCTACTGAGTTCCCACTCTGAAAGAAATTCCAAAGTACATACATGTATTAGGCATTTGTATTTTCTGGATTTATTTCAGTGTTGTTATACATATATATCTACTAGAAAATTAGCATCGTATCTCAATAATTTTCTTTTATTATTTGTTTCCTGTCTTCCTCACATGTTAATTATCCATGCTGTAGGAGGATGTGAGATTGATGGAGCAGCCAGTAGGTTGAAAAAAAGCAACACAGATGTAGAGAGATTGGAGAAATGCACCACCTACAGCAACAAAACTATCCATTTGAAAAATTCTTTGCTTCAGTAATATTTCAGGCCCTAAACATAAATCAGCTGGGACTAATACAACATCTGTTGTATGGCGAATCGCACTGTCATTTACTTGACAACCACAACAGCATCAGCTTTCACAAAAGTCAGCTGTTGAGAAACCAAGTTCATTTTCCGACATGGAATCAGTACTCTAACACACGCGATCTGCTCAGTTGCAAAAAGTTACCTGTAGCAAGGTTGTACTAGGAGTAACTTTAACAGTTTGACGTCTTCCGTTGGGACAGAGCACCTGTATGGAGGTCGCCATGTTTGTTTTCAATCGGACTAAAATGAGGAGGTAACTTTTATTGTCAGTTGTCCCCCTTGATCACCATCAGGTGCATTGGCCGGAGCATACTTTCATACTTCAACAACAAGGGACGAAAACAAATAAACTTTAGGTAAACACCGTCATGTGTCTAAAACATATGCATTTCCTGACATTTTGTCAATGTATTATTTTCCCAAACACTACATACCCACGCCATAGTTAACTACCACTGATGGTGGTCTATCCAAGGCAGGTGAGAATTTTGACAATTTCCATGGAAGTGTCTTTTCTTCAATGTGAATTAACTTGTAAAGGTAAAGTATTACACAAATCATTTGTTGTGTTTATCCGCCTGCAGAATATTTACCAGTATTCCTAATCTGGTGTTTGTGTGAAGAATTCAACAGAGTATTAAAATGCCTTCCCTTCTATCTATTTATAATTCTGACATTCATCTGATCAGATGATGGCCCTGTATAAGTGTCATGTGAGGTATACAGCATCAGTGCTTTCATGCTCAAACTACATTTCAAGTACACAGCCTCACCAGTCACATGATAGTAATCACGACCAAGATATATCTGTATAACCAAGCTGCCCTGAAATTGACAAGTATCTCTTTGCCAATGGATACATCAGGTTTTAATGAATATTTCAGTAAAGGTATGTTCAAATCGTCTGCTTAAGGAACTTGTGACTAGTGACATTCTGTTTAGTTTATGACCAGAGAAGTGAATGGGCAATTGGTTAGAGGTTTATATGAGGCCCACCCTATTTGTAACCAGCTGGCAAACAATTAGCAAACAGGACACAGCACTATTGTTGTTTCAGTCTTTACAGAATAATACATGCAATCCCTTTCAATGACCAGAACAAGGAACTGAATTTGTAGATTCCTCCACTCTCACTATTTGTGGGTAACAATAACTGCTTTCATGATTCTCGTGCTCATTTGCGCAACCTAGTATTTGTTGAAGACCACCTGTCTTCAGCCAGTATGGTGTGATTTATGTCACACTTGGCAAGGTTGGTCAGTAACTTGCTAAATATTGGAGGTTTGTCTCAGGCCCTTCTGTTTCCTTCACCCATAAAGCTGAATGCCATTGTATAAGTGTGACGACATGATTTGATTGGTGTTTTACGCCGTACTCAAGGATATTTAACCTTTATGATGTCGGGCAGCATTACGGTGGGAAGAAACCGGGCAGAGCCCGGGAAATTCTTTTGTATCGCATTACACAACAAGCAAATAAATAAATAGATTCAATTCTCCATTCACCATTAGTGTAGATTACAAGAACTACTTTGTCATCTTACTTACGTACACCTTGCGGGTATTTCTCAGCATGTACCAATGTAGCAGTAAAGCCAGATGTACCGTATACTAGCTCAGCTTAACTGCAATACTTTATGTACCTTTAGAGATACACTGTCAGTCTTCTCAGGGCATACACTAGCATGGCTCAGCTAAATTTAAGATATATATGTACTGTGACAAAAAGTTTTCTCTAAGCACATACTCCACAATCAGGTAATTTGGTATACTGTTCATTTCTCTTTTGTCAGAACCATCATTAAAGTGACAAAGTCTAAATGCAACACAGTTGGATAGATACATCATCAAAAGGGAAATGATGTGCATTACTAAGCCATAACAATTCATTCATTTAGAAGTGAACTATTTCAGACACAAATATTGATAGTAAGTCTTTATTCCAATGATCTTTGTAAACATAACTTTGTACATTTAATCTCAAGCTGGTGATTTTACATATGACATCAGGTCAATGTTTACACTGTCAACAGAAACTCTGTGAAATGGACATGCCAATAACTTCAACCAACCATCAAACCAACAGGAACTTTAATACTATTTCTGATACAAATATTTAGTATCAGGTTTGAAACAGAGCATTCAAATTACCACCTTCATAGTAATCTAAAGCATTGTCAGTTTTAAATTAAAATACATGATGCAACAAAATAAATTACACATCAATGATAGACCTGTAGTTTGTTAAGATATATAGATTTTTTAGGTGTTACCTCAGTGGCAAAATAATGTAAGACAGCAATCCCACATAATCTTGCATGTAGAACAGTGATCCCAAATAATTCTGAATGTAGGACAGTGATCCCAAACATTCCTGAATGTAGCACAGTGATCCCAGATATTCCTGAATGTAGGACAATGATCTCAGATATTCCTGAATGTAGGACAGTGATCCCAGATATTCCTGAATGTAGGACTGTGATCCCAGATATTCCTGAATGTAGGACAGTGATCCCAGATATTCCTGAATGTGGGACAGAGATCCAAGATATTCCTGAATGTAGGACATTGATCCCAGATATTCCTGAATGTCTCATGTTCATTACAACCACATGTTCAATAGAATAACACATTCAACAATCTATAATATTCTACAAAAAAACGGCTGAATTTGGTCATTGGAATGGGGACTATTTACATCTTTTGCTCAGGCTAATAAAAGATGAATACCCTAAAAACATTTAACCACTTACATTCATGGGTATAAAATTCCAAAAGAAAACCTGCTGTTCTGTACACTATACATATATACATTGTAACAAGTCAACAATTCAGCAACATAACCTAAACTAATGGCATAAATGGGAGGTTTGGTAAATTCAATTTTATAACAGGAAAGGAACAATTCCTTTAATAAAAAAATTAATATATCCATTATAAAACTATATCTATACAAATATTTCTTTTTTAATTTGAATTACATTTGTATAACTGATCCACACAGTCATTAGTATATTATATCTGCACATACTGGCAGTTGAGCCATTCCTGACAATCAGACTATGACAAAGTCAGTACAGCTACATTTAAATAGTATATTAATAAACAAATCACACTTGTGTGATGCATTTGTTCAGTAACAAAAAAATATGTTAAACAAAATGCGTGGAATCCAGTGTTTTAAGCTTAACTTGTGAAAATAACTACATACATTTATAAACAGTTAACATACTTGATTCTTAATACATTTCAGACTATATCTTCAAATAACAAACATAAACTGTACAGTGTCAACCTACTGAGCTCTATGCCAGGGTAGAGTTCATATGTAAGTGTATTACATTTTACACAAAATAACAAGTCTACAAGTCTAAAATAAGAAAAAGTATGGTTAACTAAACAATATATTTATCAATGTACTGATTGTAATCAATCAACAGATGAGTGGAAAACCTAAAAGTGTCAACAGAGCATCTATACAGTTGTTCATTGGCTTGTAGCATTTTGAATGAAAACTTGCAACTCTTTCCACTCTACTAGCAACCCATCAACCAACAACTCTTAAAAATCATGTCCTTAACTCCATTAAAGGTACTGCATTGCACAGTACAAACACAGAAACGTCCAGAAGGAAAAAAAAAATGAAGTTGTCACTCATAACAAAAATGTGTATATTCATTTAGTTACAAAACATTAGATGTTCCTATAACAAAGGGCTTCACAACAAAAGACCTATGTTTCTTCCATTAAATATAACTGAAGATGTCACACTGACATACGCACATAATCCTGAGCATGGCTGAATTATCAAAAATATTTTTCTTCTCACGAGAATATATGTTTAATAAAATAAAATAGGGCAAGTTTAGGGGGGAAAATAGCACTTTCAGTGTAACGAATTAAATATATATAGAACACTAAAACAAAGAACTAAGTAATAACTATGAATCAATAATATGAGTTAATCTTAGGAGAAAATTTGTGTTTTGTTGGAGCCTTGGAATAGCGCCTGGGTTCTCTGGGTGCAGGGAAACTGTGATGCAGTAGAGTCTGATGGCAGACAAAGAGAACAAGACAACCAATCAGATGGAGCAAAACATCACATTACTGAAAATGTCAGGAATGAACTGGGGTTACATTTATTTATTTGATTAGTGTTTTACGCCATACTTAAGAATATTAACTGGGATTAAAAGACAACGACTAAAATGAAAAATATGAGGTTAATAACATAGCACATATGTTGCAAAATCATTTGCCACAGGGATATAGCATCCGTCAGTTGTTAACAAACACCATTCCCTATTTCCATTTTCAATGTATATTCAATCCATTTCAGCTTGAAACTATGTGGCAATCCTTGAAATGCTGGAGATCTTTCAGTTTAATTCTGCACCTCTTGACAGAGAATTGGTAATGGATACAAGGTACTTACTGGGGAGACAATGGGACGGCCAAAGCCGTAGTCAGTTTCATTCTTCCTGAGAACAAGATCGGCCTTTTCACGACCCCATCGTCGGCTGTTGTCTGCCAACTGTCCACAGCACACAACATAAAACAAGAATAAGCTGTCTCATATGACCTACAGCATATTTGTTTTAATATCCATATTTAATTAATTATTTATTTGTTTATTTGAATGCTGTTGAATGGCAAAATCAATTTCATGATGCAGGAAACGAGAGTGCTTCAAGTAAACCACCGATCTTTGGTAAGCTACTGACAAACTTTCCCACATCATATTAGTGGATGGTTAGTATGGATAGTCTACAATGATCTTTACAAAGGACCACATAAAGTAGCCCTGCCAACTACTTCTTTGCGGCAAAGCCTCAAGAGCAACAGAATTCCCTTTCTGAGAATGAAATTAAACACTTGCATTAATGAGATCTGGATCTTATTCAGTTACACTGTTTCTGTAATGTCTACATGACTGCCTTGTTCAGTACTAAATATTCAGTCGAACTCTGATGAAGAGCGTACTAAGAGTACCTTTACTAAACACAATGAGAAGAAATGACATGAATCTACTGACCATAATGCAACTATCAAGGTTCTCTCACTTCAGAGACTCTCACTCTAAAGTAAGCATTTAATCTAAGAAAGCAAAACCACTTCTCAAATGAAAATAAAGAAAAAGTTGTTCATAGACAGTATAGCCAGTAAAGCCAGTTTCAAGAGAAAAGAGTAGAGTGTGAGTCCATTAAGAAGATTGACCTGCTTTTCAAGGGACATAATCCTCCCTTCGGCTTTGTCCAGAGCCTGGTACAGTTCGAGTTTCTCAGATTCATCATTTGAAGAGCTGTCCATATGCCGAGTTCTATCCTAAGGAGGCAGAAAATGAAATTGTTCAGTAATATTGTGAAACTGTTTCATCCTTACTTAAGGACTAATGAGCAAATCTGACAAAGACACAAGTTATTATAATTCTCACGTTTTGGGTTATGACTCTGTGTATGAAAGACATTTCTTACCTTCATCATTTCCATCTCTCTTCTTAGACGTCGATTTTCATCTAGTAGCGCATCATGGGTATCATACTGTAAATTACCTAAAATTAAAATTGCACTTAAAAACTGTTAACAACACACATGCATTCATCACTTTTACATAAACATACACCTGGGAACAAATAATAGTTGAAAATTATACATGTTACACAATAGTGTAGCAGTTTATTCAAATAAATAAACAGCAAAGAATTAAAATCTCTGAGTTGTATTGTGCACTATTGGGGGCCATGATTAACCATGCAATAATTCTTGCAAATATATCTGTTTATACCTCTGTTTTTATGGTCCTTTTGTCGCTGCAACAGTTTCTCCATCTTCTCTATAACCTTCTCCTGTTTCCTGCATGCCTCCTCTAGATCATTCACCTTCCTGGCCTTCTCCTGGAACTTCAGCATCAGACTTTGTTGGGAGAGGTGAGCATCCTTCACCTTTAGGAATTCCTTCTCTCGGTCATTTTTCTGGTAATGGTTAAACTTGAATACATGAAATGCTGCCTACATCTCCACAATCAAATTTGTTGAAATTTATCGCTTACAACACTGTCTAGTTTTGTGATTATTTCAGTTTCTATGCAAATGAACACTACCTTCAGTACTGCTTTATTCATCAGGCTGAGTTGTCAACACTTACCTTGATAATTTCATTCTGTAGTTTTTGAACTCTATCTTTGTAAGATTTCAGCTCAGATGTCTGACTCGCTAACTTCTGCTTCAGAGAGGCTGGAAGAAAGGAACAGTATGGTAATTTAAATGATAAATGATACATAAAACATTTTTAATTTCTTCATATTCAGTTAGGATTTGTCACCAAGGATGCCATTTCCAAGGATTTCCAACCACTAACCGAAAATATTTAAAAATATGGAGGTGCCAAAATGAAAATTTAAAAAAAAAAAAAGTAATTTCCATAATTAATATCAACGTAATTTTATATTTAAAGTTACTTTTCATGAATTATTAAAGACAAAACAACTAGGCTTTCAGGGTTTGCATTGATCTATCTGTGAGTCACAAAGTTGTATGCAGATGTTTAGGATTGCTTAGCCATACAGGTACAATTGCACTGCTTTCCCTGTGTTCTACAGATCAATATCCTGACATTCTGCTGTCTAACCATATTTTGAGGCCAGCTCCGGTTTTGTGACTCCATCTAGGTCTGAGGAGTCGAGGATGAGGCGTGTGGAGTCATCATAGTGGGCCAGGTCACGCCTCAGTTGGCTGTTCTCAATCTCCTGTTCCCGAATCTGCTCCCTCAGGGCCAAAATATCCCTGCCCATCTTGTGGACTGCGCTACGGTAGTTTTCCAGCTCCTTCAGCTGATGGTCAAGCACAGAGGCTGGCACCTGGTCACTGAAGAAACAGATAGTACAGGTATGGAGTCAATATTGTGGAAGGCAGTACTCAGTATTAAAGGGTACATAAAAACTTTTGACTATGATCTCTTGATATGCAGCTTAGGGCTTACATGCCCTTACATATGAAAGTACAAATTAACTTCTCAGCTTTCTTCTTGTTACATAAAAATGGCCTTAAACTACACTTTACCTCAGGCTCCAGAAATTAAGTACCAGTAGTCTGTAATTGGGATAAGTTTGCTGATAAGTTGAAAGGTAGTGCGTGTGAGAGGGGCGGGGCAGGTCAAAGAGTCCAACAGTGGGCACAAAGCCAGTTTGGCATTTCTGGTGAGTTCATCAATGAAGTCATTTCCAAAAATTTTGACAGAAAATATTGATAAAATAGAGATGTTATTAAGAAATATAAATTGAACTGAAAATGAATTCAATATTTCAGCACAAATATCATATTCCCAAGAGTGATTAATTGATTGGCCTTAACGGTACTGTAACCCCTAACAGGGAGAATTTCACATTTTGCCTTGTGTAGCCCTTCATACTGATCAAATATGGCCATATGTATACATATTCTGAAAGCTAAACGACTCCTGATGTCAAAAAAGCTTTTAGAATTTACCTAACTTTAATATTGATTAAAATAAGGTTTGAAAATAATTGGAACTGTTTTTCAAAATGCTATTTTTTGGCCAATTTTCCAAATTTTCATTTTTGGGGGGCCAAGCGGATAATTTACTATTTAAGCTAAAAACAGTCCTACAGATTTTTAATATTCATCTTAAATTATTCTGAGTGATCATTTTAAGTTAAAACTTTCAAAAATTGAAAACTTTTTTGAAACTTTCATGTTCCTTTACTAATATCTTTAAAACTAGAAAATATATCAAAACTTTGTGGGACTCTTTCTAACTTTGGTATTTAGCTACATGGGTGCCAAGTTTCATAGCCTTCTGTAGAAAAATAAGCAAGAAATACAAGCATTTCACCACACGACTGTCTCGACAACAGAAAGGGTGAAAAAGACCCAAATTTCTGGAGGAGCATCATGTGTGACAAAATTCACCTTTAATTTATGTGCCAATTAATTTTAATCAAGGATTGTCCTGTCCCCAGTTAAAATGTGAACACCTCAACCTACTTATGTTAAATTTTAAAACTTATCATGATCCATGACAGCATAAATTGGTGTTTTCTCTAAACATTTCTGAGCAAAACCTGCTAGAATGTGTGGTTACAAACCAATTCCCCCAATGGTACCCTGGTGGGGTGATTAAGGCTGTTCTTTTAGTTAACAGGTCTGCTCCAGTAGCCTGCACATGCAGCCATGCACAGTTTATGGCAGGAGACAATACACATTTGCCACAGGCAGGTCTATTCACAGCAGGTAACACCCTTCAGTGAGCTAATCCCCCTAATCAGGGAGAACTAAGAAAACACAACTTCCTTGGCTCACAGCATGTCATACTTCTTGTGAAATTTAAGGTAATTCAAATTCAAATTTGGTTTTCATCAGTAAGTGAGAGGAGAGATAGGAGAATGGAGAATAAGACTGTGAAATAAAAAAAAATTGACCAAATTTCACACCTGAGGAATTCTAGTATCCTTATATTTGAACGTGTTGGTTCCAGTATATTCTACACTGGATGTATCTTCATCAGCATATGCATAAATGTCATTTACCAGCCTAGCAACAATCTATTCACTCAGCCTGGCAGTGCTTGGGTGTGGCCTCTTCTTCTACAGGGATTTATTGATTTATACCTGATGGACGACTATTCAAGACGACTTACATCACACATCACAGGCCTTTTCATGGCACTGAATGGTCTAGGTTTTGTCAGTGCATTCATGCATGATGTAACGTCATTCATAATGATGCTGTTTGTACTACAGGATGCGGTATAATTGGATATACCGCACTGGGTAAACCACATTTTGTCCATGATGAATTTGCTCATTTTTCCTGATTCTGTGAGTTCTACTGATTGTAGAAAGGTGTTTTGAGGTTTGTTCGAATCACAGACTAATATCCTAATGGCAAAGTGTAAGTTTCAACAACAAAAATAATATTTTATGGTATCAATTTGCCTCTAAAACTTCACTTTATAGTAGGCAAAATTTTAGGTCTATTACAGCAGTCTTCAACTTAAAAGCAAAGACCGCAGAAGTATTGGGTTAACTGTGGTAAAAGAGTATGCATGGTTGGAAGATTTAAAAGTGACCATTATTATTTTTCACATTATTGTAGTTCCCAGTCCAAAAATTTCAAGGTAGATCATAACACACACCTCCATGTGAAAGGGAATGTAACTCTGAAAATAATTAACCAATCAGAATGTAGGATTATTTAAAGCTGGATATGACATGAATTCGGCCAGTACCTCACAACCATTTTATCTTCTGACTGTACACAACACCTCTCTTATACCTATAAATTCAACTCAATTACAAATTGCACCTGGTTTTGTCAGTGCATAGACCAGAAGGAAGAGCTGGTTGCATGTCACAGTGTGTAGCTTTTGCCTGCACATCTAGCACCTCCTATGCTGGCAGGAAGGAGCCCGGCTTGAGCGACCTGTCCAATTCATGTCACTCAGCTAGCTTCAGGTTGGTAAAATGTTGTCTTACAGCAACATATGTTCATTAGAGAACACCTAAAAATTATCACATGGCGTTCTTTCAAATCTTCAAACCGTTATTGTCTTTACTACAATCTGGGATATACTTCCCATGTCTTTTCCTTCAAGTTAGACTGTGCAAATGGGCCAAGCACGTTGTCATACTTTACCGTAAGCAAGGCTCGATGTAGAGTGAGAAGAGATGGACGTAGAAAAAAGTTTCACAAAGTGAGAACCCAGTGTTGGGTTACAAATAATGGTGGGTTACAAGTAATGTGAACTGTACCTGGGCTCAGGTTGTGCGCTCTTTGGGAGTGGAGGAGCCTCTCTGCGAGGCTGGTTAGGATCCACAAATATGTACTGATACTCTGGTAGCACAGACTCCATGGCATCAAAAGGGGGCAGCTCACCATCTTTAATCGGCTGTAAACGTAAAACAATAAATCACATTAGTAAGGAGTATAGAATGATGCAAACATTTTCATGCCATGTTTAAACACGTCTGGGATGAGATAATGTCATAGATTGTAAGCACTTTGGTGAGAGTAATAGAAGAATAAGACTTAACTTTTTCATATGTGAAGTACCACAGAACACCCACCAGCTGAACAATGAGATAATTAGTGCATGCTGATAAAGTAAGGAGTGATGAAGATCAACAACTACTTTTCTATCACCGGTATAATCAAACTTGAAGGGCCATTAAATCCCCATATACAGGGAGATGTAACACCTTACCTCATCACACAATTAAGATGTTTGAACAAGCACATAATGTCATCTAACATCATTTAAATGTACATGTATTTTCATCCTTCCCTGGTCAACTGGCTTCTATAACAGAGCATGCAGTCGCTGGCATAAATGACTTTTTAAATATAAAGATAACTAATCTGACATTTTGTCCAGTCTTAAGAGTGCTACTGCCTATACAACATAATGAAATCCTAATCACTGATCATCACAGATATGGCCCATCATAATTAGTGTTACCTGTAATTGTTCCAATTTGTGATTTCACTAAAAATTTCACCAGTCAGATACATCATCATTAATATTTAAATGGTGCCAATGCACACAAACAAACAATTTCCAGTAAAACGATGCCTGTTACTTGTGTCTGTGCAGGAAGCTGGAGCACTCAGAGTAAACCATTAGCCACTGGGAAGAAAGTGAGAAAATTACCAACCTCTGCCAAACTGATTTTCATCTGCGCTTCATTACATTGGTGCAGGTAAGTGACCTCTAACCACCTTTATGTAATGACCCCCCCAACCCCACCTTTCAAATGTGATACAGTTTGGGGTGCAAAATCACAAGGGTTTTGCTCTCCACAGAATAGGGATATAACCCACAGCACATTTACATAAATCATTCATTCTGTCTAGAGAATAAACACTGCGAGCAGCAAACGTTTTGACAACCAAATCCATTTAGCACTAGAAATCTATGACCAACAACTATACAGTCTCTACTAGAAACTAATCTTGTACAAATGCTGACGTGAATTATTTGAAAGCAGTTACATGTAAATTTCTAAAAGAGATTTATGAAAATATGAACACTCGTTATCCACTGATTATCATACATCTATTATAAAGTTTTCTATGAAATACTCAGAAACCTATTAACAAGTACACCACATAAGCAATTTGTGTTAAAAATGTTTCTCATGATGTAACTCCATAGCAAGGCTACTGGGTATAATCAGATTAACATATTATAAATAGGCTTACAAAGTGACCTAACAAAGTTTTACTTTTCATGAAACTCTTGAAAATAATGGTGTTTAAGAGTGTCTTTTGATCCACAAGCCTTATTATATTTCATTTAGGCTAATGGCTGCATTCATACGTTTGAAAGTACACCAGCAACCCGTGGATTGTCGTGGATTTGTTCCGGGCTTTGCCTGCTTTCCTTCCACCGTAAGTGGGAGTGCAATATTCTTGAATATGGTGTAAAACACCAATCAAATAAATAAATAAATAATGGTAACATTTATGTGGAACTGACATCATCCAATAAGTATCTCTCACCAGCAGTTCTGCTTCTAACAAAAAATACACCTTAAGCACAGGAACACGCATTCTTCAAATGATCACGCAAAGATAAAAATAGACAAGCATATGCCTGAATACTGTTCTTTCTATAACATACAATTTTCAGTCCTTTTCATTTAAAAGCTAATTGTGGACCCGAATCCTAACAAAATACATTTGTACTTTATCTATCAGTCAGCTAATCCTAGACGCTTAGTGTCTTATATCCAAGCCTTTGTTCTACCTAAATGTGATCTAAATGTAAAAGCTTATATATGACCCTAACCAAAACAGATATACCAGCAGTTTTCCATAATACATGTAAATGTAGCCTTAGCCATGAAAGCCAGTAACATTCTGCTACAAGCATAAGTAAAAGCAACATTTTGGGAAGCTTGTATTTTATTCTGCAGCTATTTCTATACTCTAACAAAAATCCATCCCATGCTTACCTCTGGAGATAGACCATTTAGATATAGATTAACCAAGGAGTTTGGTGTTTGGACACGGCTTTCAAACTGAAAGAGTTACGCCACAAGAGTTTAAACATATCTATGTACACAAGACAGCTGGGTATAAGAAGACAAATGAAAACTAGCCCAAAAGTCTGTGTTGGCAGGAATATACTGAGAACATAACTATGTCTTTAAAGTGCCACTCTGGTCAGAATACAAACTACACAGAAACATTAAAGTTATATGAAAGAAATCCTAGGGAACAAAGCTAACACCATGAATCAACAAGATTTTCAATGAATAACACTTTTTCACCCATATCATACAAGATTCCTTAAAAAACAAAATCTTCAGCTGTGTCTGTAAAATTTTCCTGAGGTGACGCGATAATACTCTTTATATAACATCAAATCAGGCAGATGTGACGTTGTGTTAAGCAATTATCCAGGGTTGACGTCAAGAGTGTCATTTGTGGATACACATCAGCCATTAGTAACGTCGTGTTCGTACGTGACGTTACACCAGGCAAAGTAAAAAGGCTAGAAAAAATTTGTTTTGTATTCTTTGGCGCAATGTAAAATATCTCTTTTAATACACTGTAATGTTTTTACAATTCGGGAAACCTTTTCAGACTATCTCTATCTTTATCATTTCACCCTGTTTTTAAGGCAAAGGTGTTTTCACACCACAGTACCGCTTTAATTCTGCTGAAAATGGACAGAAAAAGAAACAAAATATCTTATGGTCATATATTAAACTACACCATACATGATTAGGTTGTCTCTATGGGATTTACTCGTTTCTCTCACATATGTATAGCATCATTTATACATACCAGTAATAGTATATGACTATTTGCTGTTATGCTCAATAATCACTGAAAATGAAGACCTCCACAATAATGATGTAACTTGAACAACACACATAAAAAGCTACCAAGGTTCAGATTCATACATCTGATCAAAATAGCCCTGGTGGAAAAGATGGCAGTAACTGATCACTGGACACATCAATGGAAAGAACACTCACCACTATATAATAACGTCTCCCACCCCCACTCAATGCCCCATCCAATAATAGATAATAAAAGCCTTTCAATTGCCACGACTAATTTTACCACTGGCAGTCGCCTTTCATTTTAACATGCACAGACAACAAGCATATGAAATCCACTACACATGCTGAGGTTTTACAAGGTTAATGTGCTGTATATTCAGATTATAGCTGTCTGGTCAACCAGTGAGTGCAAACAGCTTGGCTAGGATGACCCTACACCGTGCTTTTAGAAAAGTTTTGATATCTCACAGAATCTTTCGCAAAGACTGACTGACATTACATACACCATCTCACTTACTTCTGTGGTGTAAGGCCTGTAATAAAGTGTTGCCATGTTGGGGTATATGGTATTAGCTATAGTCCAGCCTGTGTCCTGTGGCCAGAATGGAAGACTACATCTACTGTTATACACTCTAGGGCTACTGTCAGCTTTAACCAATAACAGAAGTTAACCTAATCACACAGAACTAAGACACTACATCAAAGTGTACTGCTGCCACAGGTAGGTTATACTGGACAGACCATTCTGCAATAAAGCTGTGTACAAATCTCCACTGGGTTGACCCACATAAAGGCTCCAGTAATATTTGGTAGGGTTCCAGCTCCAAGGTAACATGCCAAAACACGAGCCTGCCGGGTACAGTCACAAGGTTCATGAACCATGGCAGAGCCAAAGGTGTGTGTAAAAACTGGCTTACGTAGCTACACTTATGTCACGCTTTCTGACTGCAACCCCCAACTCTTCCCACCTGGATTCCATAAAAAAAAACTTACTTTTATCTCACCTGCCTACGTTTTGCCATTTTCTTTCTCTACCATTAATCTATTTATATCTTTTTAGTGGAAGACTTAGAGGTGAAGTTACATGCTGATTTTGATTTTAATAAAATAATCCTTTATCCATATACAATCATGTGCCTGTCTGGAGTATATGCTTTTACATAATACATGCCTGCTCTAGCATGGTGAATGCAAAAACAGGATTACTGCCTTCTGATCTCAAACATTAAAAAAAAAAAAGAATGACCCTATGAGTTGAGAAAGTTTAAATAGGCAAATTAGCCTATTCCTTACTTATTTCCTAACAATTAAATGTCTAATATTTTGAAATCTAATTTTCTCATGTATTCAGGTAGATGTTAAAATAAAGTAATACTAGTATGTTTCACTTGTACTCTTATTAAATTTTACCTTGCAGATTTACTGTTTAGAAGTCAGCCATTACTGCTTGATTAAATAAATACTATGACTGTTTAAACAGAAAATTTATAGATACAGGTACTGTAATTATCGTTTGAACCTCTTGGTAGAAGTCAGTATAAAGCCTTCCTCAGATGACCATAAATTGAGATAAAAGATATAGGCAATATCAAAATGATAGATGGCAAATTAACAATCTATCAAACTTAATATCTCAAGATGGTGAACATGCACTTGAAATTCAAGTGTCTATAACTCTCAGAAGACTCTGCCCCCCCCCCCCCCACCGCTATCACCACTGGTTAAGCTCTTCAAAACAACCGTAATGTATGTACATTCTTTACTACTCCACCCTCTTAAGAAAACAGCAACCTAGAATGACTTGAAATCACTGATACAAGAGTACTGCGTTGTCAGGAACATAAAAGAAATCTATGACAAATAATCTACCTAGAGATCTAGTATTCCACTACATGTGTATTAACTATGGGATGGAATGAATGCCAGTATTTGATTTTAGTACAAAATGTAAATACAGGACCAGCCTATATAAACATTTATTCATTTATTTCATTGGTGTCCAGTGAAGTGAATAATACTCAAGAATAGATACGGCCACGGAGGTTATGGCTCCCAAAGACAGATTCTGTAAGCTGATACACCTTTTTGTGTATTACATGAAATACTTACTGATTCCTCATATACGTGTATCTTACATCATCCAATGCCATGCTCCAGGATCCCTCATACTGACACATCCCAAATACACTATGATTCCTCATATTTGATATAAAACACACAGACACCATGATTCCTCATTAGCTGGTACATCCTAAATACACTGGGATTCTTCATACTGGCATATCACACTCACATATGCCATGATTCCTCATACTACAACACGATTCCTCATACTGGCATGTCACCCACACCACATGATTCCTCATACTGGCATGTCACCTACATAACATGATTCCTCATACTGGCAAGTCACCCACACAACATGATTCCTCATACTGGCAAGTCAACCACACAACATGATTCCTCATACTGGCATGTCACCCACACAACATGATTCCTCATACTGGCAAGTCACCCACACAACATGATTCCTCATATTAGCATGTCATCCACACAACATGATTCCTCATACTGGCAAGTCTCTCACACAACATGATTTCTCATACTGACAAGTCACCCACACAACATGATTCCTCATACAGGCACGTCACCCACACAACATGATTCCTCATTTTACAACATGATTCCTCATACTAGTATATCACTCACACAACATGATTCCTCATACTAGTATATCACTAACACAACATGATTCCACATACTGGCAAGTCACCCACACAACATGATTTCTGACACTGGCACATTGCCTACACAACATGATTCTTTATAATGACATGTCACCCACCCAACATGATTACTTATACTGGTATGTCACCCACACATTATGATTCCTCATATTGGCATATCACCAACACAACATGATTCCACATACTGGTGTATCACCCACACAACATGATTCCTCACACTGGCACATCATCCTCAAAACATGATTTCTCATACTGGCATATCACCACACACTATGATTCCTCATACTGGCATATCACCCACATATCACGGTTCTTCATAATGACATATCACCCACACTGTGATTCCTCAAACTGGTATATCACAAATACACAAACACCATGATTCCTCATACTGGCACGTCACCCACACAACATGATTCCCTATACTGGTACATCACCCACACAACACTATTCCTCATACTGGCATATCCTCCACACAACATGATTCATCACATGGGCATATCACCCACACATCAGGATTCCTCATAATGCCGTATCACCCACACTGTAATTCCTCAAACTGGTATATCACTTATACAAAAACACTGTGATTCCTCATATTGGCATATTACCCACACAACATGATTCCCCATGCTGTCATATCTCACAGACTGTGATTCTCCACACTGGCATATCACACAAACAAAATACACAAACACCAAGATTCCACCTACTGGCATATTACCCACACAAACACCAGGATTCCACATACTGGCATATTACCCACACAAACACCAGGATTCCACATACTGGCATATTACCCACATAAACACCAGGATTCCACATACTGGCATATTATCCACACAAACACCAGGATTCCACATACTGGCATATTACCCACACAAACACCCTGACTCCACATACTGGCATATTACCCACACAAACACCTTGATTCCACATACTGGCATATTACCCAAACAAACACCAGGATTCCCTGTACTGGCATATTACCCACACAAACACCAAGATTCCACATACTGGCATATTACCCACACAAACACCAGGATTCCACATACTGGCATATTACCCACACAAACACCCTGACTCCACATACTGGCATATTACCCACACAAACACCAGGATTCCGTGTACTGGCATATTACCCACACAAACACCAAGATTCCACATACTGGCATATTATCCACACAAACACCAGGATTCCACATACTGGCATATTACCCACACAAACACCTTGATTCTACATACTGGCATATTATCCACACAAACACCAGGATTCTACATACTGGCATATTACCCACACAAACACCAGGATTCCATGTACTGGCATATTATCCACACAAACACCTTGATTCCACATACTGGTATATCACCCACACAAACACCAGGATTCCGTGTACTGGCATATCACCCACACAAACACCAAGATTCCGTGTACTGGCATATTACCCACACAAACACCAGGATTCCGTGTACTGGCATATTACCCACACAAACACCAAGATTCTGTGTACTGGCATATTACCCACACAAACACCAGGATTCCGTGTACTGGCATATCACATGTACCAAAACACCATGATTCTTCACATTGGTATATCACACATACACTGAGATTGCTCATGCTAGTATATATCATATCTCATTTGTACTCTCATTTTGTCAGTATTCCTCATATGAACATTTTGTGTGAATAATGACAAATATTTTGTTTTTGTTCTGAATTCAGTATCCTTGATGAATCCTACATCAATGAATTTGTATATATAAAAAATCCAACAGTCTAGCAGTAATCCAAAAAGGGTGCATAATAGAAGACAAAGACATTCATTAAAACTGATCCCAGTCACTGATATAATGAGAAGTTTTCCCAGCCTTGAAAAACAGTAAATTTCTAAACTATAACAGATTTGAACTGGCAACATGAGAACTGCTTCAATGGTTAATGCAGAATTCATTCGCCATACTAGAATCATAATTCTTGGATGTAGACTCCTTCAACTGAGGAGAGTCAATATTTCATTGTCTGATCTGAGAAATGGTAAGTAATATGACCTACCAGTAGTGGTTTCTTTAAGACCCTTTGCTGGTACAGAAGAGGAGATGATCTTAGGGCTTGTGGGTTCTTCTCTTTGGGGGCTGGTGGGGCTGGTGGGGTGGGTGGGGGTGGAGGGGCTGGTGGGGTGTGAGATTCTGATGGCTCTGGGCTCACTGAAGCCTGATCAACAAACAGGACCTCTGGGGAGGGGTTCCTGTAGTACTCTGTGAACACATGAGGGGTACCCTGAGGGGCAGGATTCAGCTGTAAAACCGGTAGGCTCTGTCTGTCACTCACACTGGCCAGCTGTTCGGGACGCTGAAACAAGGTGTGAAATAGGTTGGGAACACTGATTTGATATTCACTTATTTTTTTGACTTAGGAATAACTGTAAATGACTCTAAATTTCCTCTAAAAATCTATATTTTCACTGAGATAAATGTCATAAAATATCCCTTTTGAATCGGCAATTCACATTTTTCCAGTAGGATGCCTTTCTACCCTTCAAACAAACCTCAAAACATCTTTGTGCGACCTTTCTCAGAATATGGCAAAATAAGCTGCTTATTCATGGACGAAATTCTAAATCATTTATGGTAGTTTATTTTTAGTGCAGATATCAGAATTTCACAGCAGAGGCTAATGTGAGATACTCTTGGAAGTCTACAAAATCAATGATGTTTCTAAAACAATTTAGGAAAGATGCCTTTCATCTGAGTTAATTAGTAAAGGTGAGAAAGCACACCAGTTTTATCTATGTATGGAAAATCAATTCATGGCAAAGAAAAGACATCTGAGGCCAAATGGAAAGTCAAAAGCATTATTCTCAAGTGATGCTTATTTACATTACAAAGGTGAATGAAAGTAGTTATGTTAGATGAGTACAAATCTGTTAAATTTATCATCTTACCTCCACAGTCATTAGCCTTAGCACCAAACCCACAGTTGGTGTTTGATTATCCCTAGTTTGCAAGTCTGAACCCTACAATGATACAAATTGAGATTAAACAACCAGAATGAAATTTATGTGTATGTCTACGTTGTTGTGTTCAGAAAATCGTCTGGGGAAAACTCCAACTTCAAACTAACTGGTGATGTGAATAATAAAAATAAAAAAAAATAAAAAAATGGGGCGCAGATGAGGATTTTAACAATTATTAAGATTTCACACATGTAAAAATATCTCTCAGATTATGATCTATGTTAATTCTCTACAAATCCCTGTCCTCCAAATGGTATTTTCTATCACTTCCATCAGAGCTGAGAGTGTATTTCTGCATCAGCTTCATGTGTGTACAGGTGTTGTAGATATGGTACATTAGAGAGAGCTCACCTGAACTGGGAGTCCCTCAACTCTGAGTCCCAGATGACCCCTTTCTGATACCAGTTGCTTGTAGGCATCTTCATTTAATGGCAAAATGGAGTAGCCCACTGGACTTCTTACCCTCCATACCATGTCAGACATGACTGAAACATTGATGAGAAGAGTCCGAATCCAGGTGTAGTATTTTGGTTAAATCCTTTTATAATTTATATCTGATAGCCAGTGGGTTTCCTCTACATACTGGCACTGGCCCCTGGCAATCACAAAGGTCACTGATACATCTTCAGCCCTGAGCTGGGAAGTGAAATGCATCACATAACTGATGAGATAAGAGAATTTCTTTACTTCCTCAAAGATGCCAATAATACCAGCATGATCACACTCCATTACTGTAAAGATATATCTGTTTAATCCTGATTCTTAACTACAAATAATAAAGCAAGCTGACTCATGCAAGAAAGAAAATATCAGATAATCAGTGAACATACCTTCACTGGCTGTGTAATATTCTATGACAAGGGCAGCAGTTGGGGTAAACAGCGTAGCTTTTTCGCGATGTTCACAGAAGAGAAAGTGATGATTCCACACAGGCTGAGCTTCAGGATATCCATGCTGGGTGATCTGTTCCCAAAACATAGAGTAGTCAAAAATAAGCTTAGGTTAAATATTATGTCATAAACCATTACCCCAGTTATTTAACCTTCAAGGAGTTCATAATATTTAGCTCATGCAAAACCTGATAAATACTTAATCAAAACACTCTCCACTTTTAATAATAACATTAATAAAGTATTTTATCAAGATCAAGTAATCGTCGTAACATCCTGCAGAGCAGTGGATTTATCCTTTGTCACGTTCCTTCCCTCTACCCAACCACTGCCATAGATTGAGGACCTGTACTGAAAACTTATTGCGCAGATTCTCAGAGGTCAGATCGTGCAAAGTTTTTGTACGGGTGCATGTGACTTGTCCAACACAGAAAACATGTTTGCAAGGGCTGCAACAATTGAACAAGTGGGTGCATGGGCATATTTGCACGACTGATTCAAGTTGCATCACTAGAGAGAGCTAGGGTCGGTACAGGAAAGGAACAACCTTACATATCCACTGTACTACAGGGTATCATTATTATCCCCGTAAGTATCAAGAAAGATATATCGTTAAAACAATAGTAGTATTGACAACTGATCATTCCGGTGAGACTGGGAATGTAACCCTGCAGAAGTGGATTACCTGAGGGTAGCCGTGTGGCTGGGAGTTTGGCACACTAAATGAGGAGGGGTGAGGGGAGGGGCAGGTAACTGTTGTTAGAGTCACTCCAGCTGGGCGAGGGTGTATTGATAAGTTGTCTTCCCTGCAAACAAATACTGGAATACAATTGTTGGTTAAGTACATGCTGACTGATGTAAATTTATGAACAAGTACACATCAAGTACACACCAAGGGATATTATTCAGACTGGTGGATGTTATTTACAAGTTTAAGAGATTTAAGTAACTGCATTATTGTTACTTCAGAGTTTTTAGCACCCCAGTTTCTGGTGCTAAAACTTGGCTGAGACCACTTAAAGTTGTAAAACAATGACTTCAAGAGTTAGGCACACACCTTACTACCAGTCATACATGTCAACCATTTCGACCAGTCTGTACATTGACAGACTTTACTGCGACTATGTTTTACCCCTTGCGCCAAATAAATAAATAAATGTATTAACCCTCTAAAGATCAGAGACGCTAGTCAGCAGCAACTAGACACAGCTCAATGACAACCCAAAAGAAGAGAAACAAGTCACAAGGCAGGAGCAACTAGACACGGCCAGATGTAAACTCGGCCCACAAGCCACTAGACAAACCAAAACATAGCAAGACAGCGAAAGAAAAAAATTATGCACAGCCCAGAGGCCACCACACACAATCTACATACTGCCAGACACAGCTCAAAAGTAATCATACGTAACCTAGAGGCCATTAGATATCTATGAAACACTGCTAGTCTCTTCTCAACAAAAGAAGCAACAAAATATAGGCCAAAAGCAGCCAAACTCGGCTCAGAAGAAAGATTTCACCACTAACTGTCAACAAGATACACCTTAAATACGGACAAATTTAGCTCCGAAAAAGCATTTCACAATTAACAGACAAAGAGTTACAGCTCAAAAGCGGGTCTAACTTGACTCAAAAGAAAACATACAGAGCCTACTGGCAACCAGATCAACTAATTATATCAGTAAAACTCGACTCACATCAAAATAGTTACAGCCTACAGGTAACCAGAAACAAGTCCCCAAATAAGGCAAACTCAGCTCAGATCAAAATAGTTACAGCCTACAGGTAACTAGAAACAAGTCCCCAAGTCAGGCAAACTCAGCTCAGATCAAAATAGTTACAGCCTACAGGTAACCAGAAACAAGTCCCCAAGTCAGGCAAACTTGGCTCAGATCAAAATAGTTACAGCCTACAGGTAACCAGAAACAAGTCCCCAAGTCAGGCAAACTTGGCTCAGACCAAAATAGTTACAGCCTACAGGTAACTAGAAACAGCCCCCAAATCAGGCAAACTCGGCTCAGATCAAAATAGTTACAGCCTACAGGTAACCAGAAACAAGTCCCCAAGTCAGGCAAACTTGGCTCAGATCAAAATAGTTACAGCCTACAGGTAACCAGAAACAGCCCCCAAATCAGACAGACTCAGCTCAGATCAAAATAGTTACAGCCTACAGGTAACCAGAAACAGCCCCCAAATCAGACAGACTCAGCTCAGATCAAAATAGTTACAGCCTACAGGTAACCAGAAACAGCCCCCAAATCAGGCAAATTCGGCTAAGAAGGAACATGTCACAACTACCAGGAAATCAGATCCAACTCAAAAGCAGTCAAACTCAACAACCGAAAAAACATACACGTCAAAGGCCACCACAAACAGCCCCTGTCAAAGCAGCCAAGGTCAGCTCACAAGAAAACATTCACAGTAGCCAGACACCCACTGAAACTGTCATGCCATGCTCAAACCTACTGATAAGCTGATATGTCTGGGACTATTCGAGCAACAGCAATGAGCGGACCAACAGGGTTGATCAGGGGCTTCTCCACTGCACACAGCAACACCTGCAGAAAACAAACCAAAACAGGAAACTGACATTAAATTTGCCACAGTATCTGAGTTTCTTAAAGTTCAAACTTTAGGGAATAATTGATAAATTAATGATAATCATGGATACATATTTAAGTTAACATAATGTTCATGTCCTAATTGCAGTAACGTAAGCTACCGAGTACACGTGTACTTCATGGAACAAACCTCCAGTCCACAGTAGTTGGGAGAGGCCATGTCATGAGGAAGCCGAGATGTTTTCCGCGTGATGGTTACATAAGTTCTGATGCCAAATGGACTACTCTTGGAGGGCTGAGAAAACAAAAATATACAGGGAGAATTAATATAAAGAATATTTATTGAATTCCGTGACTGGGTATAGCAATATATTCTGTACTGGATATTCCATGAATGAAGGTCAGGAACCTACCGTAACAAGTTCCAGATGATACTGATGGTATGGTTTGAGATACGCCCATGGTATGCGGTAAGTCACCAAGCTCTGCCTCTGCTCATCATCACCCACCCTCAGGATAATGGCTGGCAGGAGGATATAATGTAGATCAGGGGACATGTGAAACATATATGAGACATGAACAAGTGAGACAATGTGCTGCACCCTACACCAGTATATGTCACACCAGAATTACATTAACATCAAATGACTTAAAAAAAGCCAAGTATTGACTTACCATAAAATTTAGACTGGACTTTATCTGAATACATGTATATGCTCCAAAACAATTTGACAGTAGATTGCCTCAGGGCTTTGCAAGCACTCACACCTGAGCTGTTTAATGCATATTTACCTTCGTCTGACGCTAATCTTTCATCCACTTCCAGGGCGACACGCTCCTCCCACAAAGGAGTGTGTGTGGAGTGAATTGAAGCATGTGTACGACCAGTAGCTGCTCTCCGCTGCAGGTCATCAGATCCAGATTTTCTGTCATCAAAAGTTTGATGATATGTTGACATGGGCTAAATATAACATACCTTTTAATAAGTGTGATGAGTTGAAACAAAGACATGGCTGAAAATTTCTACCCTAAAACTGATGTACAAAATTTACCACAAAATGTCAAGGGCAAAATGGCCCAGTATGTTTTGGGATCTACAGGACCTCTGTACTGCTAGCTGGTCTTCGAATTATAATATGTAAAAACTTTCATCAAAATGATTTATTTTCAGCAAGATGCATAGCATCTACATGGATAGTAGATTGCAGATTATTTGCCAGTTGGACCAGTGATTAATTAACTCTATCGGTCAAATCATAATTCCACTGGCTTTGCACCAACAGGCCAGTGATAATTTCAAGCTCTGTTATAGTAATAACAAAATATTTAAAACATTGTCAAATGTACACACAATTAATATGGGCTGTTGACTAAGGCGATGTAAGACAATATATCAAAGGTAACACTGTTTCTCTTAGACCTGAAGGTTTGTATTTACTCACAGGATGGCATATGGTTGTGGCACAGATCCATTGCTTGTAGTAGGTAAGTTAGTAGCTCCATGGATAAGGACATCCACTCGTTCCTTCCCATGACCAGCCACATGGTGACAGCCCGGGTGAGGACTGTGTACCCTCGTCATGTGATGGGGCAGGGGTGATTCTATCATCTGAAAAAACAGATATGCTGATATAACCAGTAAGTGAGTCCATGGATGAGGACTCCCACTTGTTCGTTACCATGACCAGCCACACAGTGACAAACTGGGTGGGAGCAACAGAACTTTGTGTGC
Source organism: Acanthopleura granulata (assembly GCA_016165875.1). Classification (NCBI taxonomy): domain Eukaryota; kingdom Metazoa; phylum Mollusca; class Polyplacophora; order Chitonida; family Chitonidae; genus Acanthopleura; species Acanthopleura granulata. Next base: position 35,166,904 of record JABBOT010000002.1, on the reverse strand, counting down.
ATAACACACATCAGTTGTTGTGGGAAAGTTAGTCGTTCCACAGATGGCAACATTCACTCGTTCTTTCCCCTGATTGGGCCAGGTGGGAACTGTGTACACGTGTCACGTCATGGCCAAGGGGTGACTCTATAATCTGACACAACACAGCTGTCTTATATAACACATAACAGTTGTGGTTGGGAAGTTAGTGGCTTAGTTGATGACAACATCCACTCGTTCCTTCCCATGGCCAGCCACATTGTGACAACCCGGGTGGGAACTGTGTACACCTGTCATGTCATGGGGCAGGTGTGACTCTATCATCTGAAACATGGATATGTTTATATAACACACATCAGTTGTGGTGGGAAAGTTAGTGGCTCCATGGAAGAGGACATCCACTTGTTCTTTCCCAAGACTGGCTACACAGTGTCAAACTGCGTGGGAACAACAGAGCTATGCTGGTACATGCCCCTGACTTGTATACATGTATAATGCACAACAGATGTGGTGGAAAAGTTAGTGGCTCCACCGATGAGGACACCCTAATGTTATTTCCCATGACTGGCTACATGGTGACAGGAATTCTGTACACCGATCATGGCAGCGGTCATCTGAAACAACAGAACTATGCATGTGTATCACATATCAGTTGTGGTGGGAAAGTTAGTGGCTCCACGGATGAGGACATCCACATGTTATTTCCCATGACTGGCCATATGGTGACAGCTCGAGTGGGGACTACGAACACTCATCATATCATGGGCCAGGGATGATTCTGTCATCAGAAACAACACAGCTGTCTCCTATAACACATATCAGTTGTGGTGTAAAGTTGGTTGCTCTATGGATGAGGACATCCATTCTCATTTGCCCTTTCCCATGAGGGCATCCACATGTTCTTTCCCATGCCTGGCCACATGGTGACCACCCGGGTTCAAACTATGCACATCTGTCATGTCATCAAAGACGAGTAACTCCATCATCTGAAACAACACAGTTGTCTTATATAACACACATTAGTTGTGGTGGACAAGAACGTGGCTCAGTGGATGAGAACACCCACTCATTCGTTCCCATGATGACAGCCTGGGTGGGCACTGTGTACACCCATCATGTCATGTGGCAGAAGTGGCAATATCATCTAAAACATGGATATGCTTGTATATAACAACACACATAGGTTGTATGTGGAAGAACATCCACTTGTTTCTTCCGATGACCAGCCACATGGTGACAGTCCGGGTGGGACTTGTGCACACTAGTTATACAAGGGGTGACTCTATCGTCTGAAACAACAGAGCTTTGCTTGTATAGCACACATCAGTCATGGTGGACAAGTTAGAACATTTGCTCATTCCTTTCCATGACCAGCCACATGGTGACAGTCTGGGTGGAACTGTGTAATCGTGTTATATCATGAGGCAGGGGTGATTGTATCGTCTGAAACAACACAAGAAACAAGTTTTCCTTAACTACACCCAAGGGATGATCTTTGGAGCCATAATTAAATTCCATAATCTCAATATCGGCAAATTGTGTACATGTTCTGACTGACCTGCTGATTTGTAGAAGCTGATGAGGTAGGGGTTGCAGTTCTGGCAGACTGTAGAGGTGGGGGTGTAAAGGTGTGTCTCCAGGAGTCGTCCGGTGTGACTGACCACTGTGGCTCAGGAATCGGGGTGGGCTGTGTAGTCTTGGGCTTAGCAGAAGGATGTACGGAAGACTTGCGCTTCTCAGCCTCATCCTGTTTGCCCAAGAACTCAGACAAATCTGGCGACTCTGTTGGTGGGGTTTTAGGGGCTGGGGACGGAGGTATTTCTTCTTTCAGGGAAAATTCACACTTCAGTCGCCCGCAGTGCATCTTCAGGTCATCTGAGCTGAGAGTTCTGCGAATGGTCATGATGTCTGTGAAGTGGTACATGTTTTCCCCTCTGGCCACACGGACATTGATCCGGGGAGCATTTGTGCGTGGGTATATGGCTACTTTACCCTCCCCCACCTTTGTGCCCATGTCTTCATCATTGTTGGGTAAGGTGAAGGCCTCCACCAACAAGAAGACATCATAGTTCTTATCATTTTTTAGAAAACCTGTAACAAAAAGGTAACATTATCAATTTATCTTAAAATATAAAATAATAAATTACTACTGAGTCTAAGGCATGAGGCAATAAGATGAACTTACTGCATATTATCTTCTCTGATACACATGGAGCAATAAGTGTAAACTTCAATTAGTAATGGAACAACATACATGTAAATATAAGTCATTAATATACTGGTATGTTGTTCCCAACATGCACACTTGTCCAAAATATTACCAATACCATGACCAATCTGGTCTTGACCAGTGAGGTTAAATGCTTCTGCTGGTTTTGCTGCAATTTTTTGTCAGGAGGTTTGTCAAGCACACGTACATGTACATATATTGTCAGGAGGTTTGTCAAGCACACATGTACATGTACTGTCAGCAGGTTTGTCAAGCACACATACATGTACATGTATTGTCAGGAGGTTTGTCAAGCACACATGTACATGTACTGTCAGGAGGTTTGTCAAGCACACATACATGTACATGTACTGTCAGGAGGTTTGTCAAGCACACGTACATGTACATGCACTGTCAGGAGGTTTGTCAAGCACACGTACATGTACATGTACTGTCAGCAGGTTTGTCAAGCACACGTACATGTACATGCACTGTCAGGAGGTTTGTCAAGCACACGTACATGTACATGTATTGTGGCTGTTTTTCACCCCCCATAAATCCGACCTCAATAACAGAAATGTTACAGTATGGTGCAAGGAAAAATCAAATACAAAAGTTGGTTAAAAAATAAAAATTAAAAAATCTAAGCACAATATAACCAAAAATCACCAATAATGGACCTTTAACAGTTTTATCCAAGGTGTAAATTCAGCTACAAACTGACTTGTGATCTACCAAATGCAATGAGTCACAAATTTATAGGGCCATGTTTTCTAAAATAAATATGGGAATTAAAACTACCTGATGCTATATATCTGACATTTTGTATGAACTCAAAATGACATACAGAAGAAACAACTCTGACCATATACACCTACCTTTGGGTAATTTAAATGTAAAGCATTTCTCTTGAAAACTGCAGTTCTTTGTGGCATCAAATATGGAGACCACATCTGTAATGACCTCGCTATCATAGATGAATTCTGAAGAAGGTCCTTTCTTCAGCTGAACACGGCTGTAGTCTTTGGTTGCAAGACTTTGGATGGAAAGCTTGAGGAAATAACGCCCGGCGGAATTGAACTGGGCATCAACCACCTGAACACTGAACTCTAACACCTTCTCCTCTATGTGGAAGTCATGTTCTGGCTCTAGAGCCATATCCTCAACCTACTGAACAGAGCAAATATGCACAATTCCCAAGACAAATTAAACAATTTTGTCAAGCTTGAAGTTAAATTATTAACCTTGAACAACTGATAACTTCCAGTTTGAAGCAGGAGTACATGAGTTCACAGGCCAGCCAAGGTGTTCACAGGCCAGCCAAGATACATGTAGACCAAGTTCATAGCTGCAACTGTTTACTGCTGTCAAACAAGTAATAATGGTTCATACAGATATGATGTACAAATCCATCGAATACTAAACAGTCATGGGTTTAACTGCCTATCACTGAAAGTCTGGTGAACACACAAACACAGTGCTATACAACACAGTGACTAGGGTAAACAGAACGAAGCTCAATAGTAAAACCAAATTCACCAACTGTCCTCAATGAAATGACCTTTTTGTAGTTTTAAGGGCCAGGAAAAAGAAGACATGAATGCTCACAAAAGAGTGTGTTCACTCAGGTCTGAAATTTCTAGTCTAGCTGTTCCACAGTGACCAGTGTGTCAACTGGATGACATTCCTGTCCTGGTGACAACTGTAGCTGAGGTGCCCTGACATTGGCCAATCTAGAAACAGAAACAAGCTTCAGTGAAATTATAGCCTACAGCACTATCCTACCCGGGCCAGTGACACAAGGTGTGACAGCATGCACTGGTGAAAAAGGCGAGGATATATTTCTGAAATACAAATATGACTTCAACATAGCAAACAAATACATACTATTCATGCCATGACAACCACACACGTTCATTTGACTGAGAAATTTATGATCATCTGGACATTCCATTCTTATTAACAAAACTACTACCTCTAAATTGGACACTTACTTTTATAGTGTCAGACAAGCTAATCTCTTAAATCAATAATATATTATTGGATTGCACAAAAGTAAACACTGATGGGCAAATATAAGACAGACATTCTACTCCCCCTCTCTGGCTTTAGACATTCTAATTTTCACAAGGTACTTGTTTTACTGCTACCCTCATGGTAGGCATACAGAGCCGTCTCGTGAGATTAACGCTGTTTGGGCGAGACAAGGGTGGGTGCTCTCGCAAAGTAACCCAAAATAAGGCTAAAAAGATGACATTTATTGTAGTCGAATTCCGCTACTCCCTTTCAGTCAATTTTTCTTCTTTATTTTTCAGAACTTTGCTCACCCAAAGCGAAAAGAGACCGCGGAATCATGTCTGCGACTACCCGAAATCACGTCTTTTCAGCGTTATTTTGCGTTAGTTTGAGAGAGCACCCACCAATGTCTCACACACACAACGTTAATCTCGTGATTCGGCTTATACAAGGCCGTTGTTGTTGTTGTTGTAAACTTCAAGGTTGATATGTCCGTAGGCCCTACAGTTTCCACGAAACGATTCTGAAATGTCGATCGGTTTGCTTTAATAGAAAAGAATATTCACAATTATACCCGTCCGAAAATCGATAATACCATGTATTTAAGTTTTAATATGTTAAACCACCAACGTATACAATCACTCACACTTTACAAATTTTCCCGGTCGTAGCAGATTTCGATAGGGCGTTAGTAAAACACGGAATTCATAAAAGCGGACAGAGGCGAGAAGCAAAGGGCCACCAGCTGTGTGTTGTCGAGGCGCCGTGAATAACATTCGGCAAACGCACAGCTAAGTATGTAATAGCTGAATGATTTTTGTCTTGTCAGCTAATAAAATAAGCTTTAAATAGAACATCACACTTAATTGGCGAAGGTCCAAAAGACCCTTTTCAGAATTCTTCTTGCCATGTTTGACTTTGACTTTAAAAGTTGAGTCTCCTACCTCTATATCAGCCACAGCTGAGCGTGTCTGGCAAAATATTCTCACTATGTCACTTTAAGCTCCGTAAAAGACTGAGTCTTAGTTGTTCGACAAAGAATTTCAGAACCTTTAATGTAACACTTTCTTACACATCACGTTTTGTGTGAAAACCGATGAGAATCCCTAGCTCCAAAATGTGTACACCTAGCCAAAGTTATCTATTTATTCAGAGTCAGACGTATTTATAAATAAATAAGAATTATTCATATATGTGTAATATCTGTTTGATTTATTATATAGAAAATAACAGCTGTATGTATTAAGTTTTGTTCCTTTTAGTGCAGTATGTGCTTAGTTGTATGTAAGAATGTAGGAACGGGGCTCTACAATATATTTATACAGGTCTGTAAATCCATTGCATTGCCTGCAAGGAAAAAATCGGCGGGGCCATCAGTATACATGTATTTTGGCCACCGTCACTTGAAAAGTGGACACCCGCATCTATATAAACAACACTGAAATGTCTACATCGGGCCTAGGTACACTGCCACATATAATGAACTTAGGTTTTTAAAACTTCAGTACACCATGCAACATGCGACTTCTGATGTTAACTTTTCTACATCACCCTTGCGTATAGGCATGGTGTGCTGTGAGATGTATTGCTCTGAGCAGTTAATCATGCACTTGTTTTAACACCTTTAATACACGTATATCCAAAAGCCGATAAATGTACTTCTCAACAATCCGCTTGGTGGCATGCATTGGATGTCATGTGGCGTAAAAACAGAAATTTGGGGTGCCGGCATGTAAGTGCCATGCACGCACAAACACCTCCCTCTAGATAAGGTACATGATCTTAAGTGTGACTTTTTTCCTCTCTCTGCCACGGTACTGGTTTACATGGAAAGCGAAATTTGAAGGCCAAGAGAGCTAATCTATGGCACATGACTTAAGAATATTTCACCTCTTCGTCAAAGATATTTTAAATCTTGTCACAATTATAGCCCGAAACGACTGTCTAAGGGTTGCTTAGAAATATTCACTGATACCTGGGGACCGCTGGTCACCCTTGTGATCTACACCTAACCCCATATTAAGAGATCACAACCGTGATCCTTGGCTAGTCACAATTAATGCTTCGTTTTTGCTTCTCAACGTTGGGAGTTCGACACGCTAGTCATCACTTATATATTAAACAATTTTAAGGTGCTTAAATCGTTTTTTCCTGGGCTCAAAAATACAGTCTTAATATAGTAATATTTCAAAGGTTTCTAAACAGATGAGATACCTCTATGAAATTGACTGGGTTTAAGCAAAATCGATAAGATAAAAGAACATTTTTGTCTTGTTGTCAATAACATCTAATCAACAAAGCAGTCAGCTTTTAAGGTCAGGTATTATGAGTGAAATAAACTTACAAAGCGTTCTTAATTTCTTGCCCTCGATACAATGCGTGGGATATTAAATGAATTCATTTACCTGTTTGCGTTTCAGCCAGTCATCAGGAATATTTCTTTGACAATGGTGCCTCACAATATAATATGTGTACCATACATTCACAATGGGACATTTTGCAGAGCATAGTTTGATTCCGTTGCAAATCTTATACCCCTGAGCAAATTGCACTACCTATAATTCCAAACGATACAGGTTATTTCCAAATAAAATTCTTTACTCCCATGCCTTCATGCATTAACCTGTTTAGTGTAGTATCAGGCGCATACGTCGAATCATTGTATATATTTGTATATTGTATCGCTTGTAGTCTCAAGATACTCAACTAATGCAATAAATATATCTGAGTAACTTCTGTACATATATACATGGGTGCCAATAGAATAATGAACTAGGGAACACAGGCGTGTATTTCAACCATGATTATCCAACTTCTGCAGATATTTGCAAGCGAAGGTAAAGATCAAGATTATATGCATGTTTACCATGCATAAACAAAACTTAAGTTTTATCATGCATGGATAGATTGGGAATAGTCAAGGTCGTCACACATGTCGCGATTTTACGGTCAAGGCCAATCATAGAAAAATTGGGTAATGGTCAAAGTCAAAACTGACCAAAAATTCGTAATCACTGATTTCGCTTACTCTGATGATCCAAATTCCATGTAGGTCGATCGGAAGAAAAACTGTTGGACCCATTTCTAGCGACAAAGGGAATGGAGAAGTTTGTTTCTTCGGCTGATCTCGATAAGATTGTACTTAAGAGTAATCAAGGTCAAGAATTATTAATTCGAGGTCATTTTTGACAATGATTTTCACCTCCCTCCAAACTTATTATGAGTGAAAGGTTGACATATTGACATCTTTTTTTAAATTCCCACTATCTGAAACGTTTGATATGTGATGACCCTGGCCATTGGAATTTAAACTTGGCTCACGGTCCTGAAATGGAAACCGGCTAGAATCCAAGGCCAAGGTCTGCAGTGATCTGAAAAATAACAAGGTCTTCATGCCTCTAAATGACATGGTCGAATTGGGATTTACTCATTTAACTTTCAAACTGAGGATCAAATTTGTAATATTGCCTGACTCAGACGTAGAATACCACCGTTCGGCTTACACAGTTCTGGGGGCTTTAACGCATAGAGTTGGGATATGAATCATTTTAATTACACGTGACGTAAACTTTATAATAATAGCGAGATATTAAGCTTTGTACTTCTTACCATTCAATATAAGGTCATATGCATTAGTTTCTTCTTGTCTTATAACTCGGACTGAGATTTCCAAGACAGAGCTCAGATGGATCCTATGGCTGACAAAAAAAGTGAATACCAGGGGTTTTACCGCTGATCTTGAACCCAGTGTACATACCCCTATAGATTATAAATCCTCATAGAATACATTGTCATTGATTCTATCTATATTTCCATGCAACTCAAGGTACATTTTGAAATGTCATTTGACATAAGACGATCAACCGAAGTAAGTTTAAAAACAAAGATGTAATATCGCCCACATACAGACAAACTTTGGTTTCATGACTATTTTTCTTGATACATCTACAATTTTATCTTCACTTCTTCAATCCTGACAGCCAATATTTTGAGATACTATAGAGATAGAGGATACACGTGTCTGACACCTGGCAAAAGCCTGAGCTAACACCACTGTTCAAGGCAGAACAAGATTTCTGAATAGCCTGCACCCAATGAATAAATGTTTCACCAGAAGCACATCAACACAGACAATGAAGGCCCAGTCACACATGAGCTACGACTACGTATACGACCTCTACTGTTCGCTGTGATCTTTTGGAAATGGTCAATCAGAGCTGATTTACCCCACTTGAAACTAAAGGAGAAAAGTATGCTGGCAGTCACAAATTAAAACCTCAGAACACAATTATTCAAGACAGAACGAGGTTTCTGAATAGCTTGCAACCAATGAATAAAAGCTTCACCAAAATCAAACCGACAGAAGACAATAAGAGCCCAGTCAAACATGAGCTACGACCACGTATATGTACACACGACATCTCCGATTCACCGCGATCTTTTGGAAATGGTCAATCGGAGCGGATTTATCCCGATTGAAACCAAAGAAGAAAAATATGTGACAGTCATAAACTAAAACCTCAGTAACATCAGAGCGGCGACTACCAACGAGGTCTCCTTTTCGCTACGATCTTCTGAACGCGATCAATTGCAGCCGATTTACCCAGATTCACCCCGTAGACATCTATCTCAGTCATATCTAAACTGACTTCTCCTCCAGCTAGGACAAATCTTACGTTACATCAGGTTGAGTCCTTCGATAGTCTGTTACAATTAACGCAGTGTCTTACAAAAGTCGTACGATGGTTCTCGATTTGGTATAATATAGGTAATCAAACCATCCTGATTTATGCCGGCTTGTCGCACGACTTCCGACTTTTCCGATATTCCACTAAACGGTGTAGGCGAAGTTTCTTAAACTTTGCAATGAGTACACCTCTCTTGTTATGGACGGAATGTCCAGGATTTCTCGGCGTTATAATAGTGTCTAGTTCCGCTTAACTCTACATATGTGGGCCGTATGTTCATCGAGGTGAATATGATCGCACTGTTGGCTACATGAACAGTTGTAATCAAAGCGCAACTGAGATACATATTTGATTACGGCCACCATATATACTAAAATGCATAGTACACGATTTGGATACTGATTTCATTCATCCGGCTAAAACATTTATTGCGTCTTTTTGTCACCAATGAATGAATGATTATGACTGAGAGCCATGTCGGCGATCTTTCATCTACGTCGAAGAGACATCACGACTGAAAACTGTTGACCGCTTCTCTTTGCAGACGCTGATTTTAATAGCCGCAATAAATTCATGTTTTGGTGAAGTCCAGTTCCTGATTTTGTCAAAAGTTCCTGGTCCAATTTAAGTACCAAGGTGGGTGTGGGAAAATATGTTCCTTCCACGGGGTATATATAGGATTTACAAGAAATTCAGATTCAATGGGCATCTTGCCTGCATACTGTTCGAGTAAAATGGTCAGTGGCTAATTAGGAGGTTGTGTGGCTGAAACTTTTGTGATACTGGGAAATGGTTGAAGAGAAGACTACAAACGGTTCTGGTCGTTGCCATGGACATCATCTGGCCAGAACGCAGATGCTCTTCCTGGGAATGGTGTCAGTGGGTCCTATATACCAGTGCTGATGAGGCACCGGATGGTGGCTTGAAAGGACCATAGCAGAGGTTTCTGTGAATACTACGATTCTACATAAGACTTCTGTGAACATCAATGTTCTACATTAGAATTCTTTGAGCATTAGGGTTCTACATTATGTTTCTGTGAATACTACAGTTCTACATTAGATTTCTGTTGAAGTATGATTTCTGTGAAAATGAAGGTTCTACATTAGATATCTGTGAACACTAGGGTTTTACATTACAATTCCCTGAACTCTAGCTTTCAATTAGGTTTTTGTTCGCAGTTATATTTCGGTTTAATCTGAAGGGAGTCTTCAGCAGGAAATTTCTGAAGAAATTATATGTTCCTTGTGTTTCCAATGTGTAATTATTAGATTTATTAAAAAAAACCTGTATATCTGTGTATGAAAAGTGGAATGTAAACAAACTACTTTAGCTACTCCCTCAATTCTGAACGTTTGTCTTATTTCATAGGAAAAGCAATTATCTGTTGCCTCCGCCAATTACTATATATTTGATATAGTATTTCAGTATGCCCTGGTGCGCGGCTTGGTTACTGATTCGTCTAGAGGTTGTTATACAGGAAACCGTCCTACTTTTTTCATTTCTTATATTTTCTCTGATCTTTGGTGGTTTATGTTATTTTCGTTTTGGACACTGGCCTTGCGATCGTTGACCCGGAACGCCTATTTTGGTGGACGGCTGGTATTAATATCGGTTTCCACGCCCAGTTCCACAAGATAACCCACAATTTAATAGGCCTACTATCAATTACTAATGCCACGAGTGTACAACATCTCTCCACTTCGTCGAGATGCTTTACACGTTTCAGGACAATTTTTGGTGTAAATAAGCACCTCAAATTGCTTTTCTTCTTTCAGTAGTTGATTACAAAAAGTTATTTGTGCCTTGCCACTGATACCTCCCTGTTCTATACGCTTTCATACTTTAACATAATTTTGTATAGGAGTAATGAAGACAGTTTGCGATGGTCGTATGGAGCTCGTATACGACGAGATCCAGTTGATTTAAGATTATAGTTATTACTGATGTAGGCCTACGACAATCCACAACAGCCAACAGTAAAGTTAATCGCAGCCATAGTTTATGTGTATGCAGAAAAAATGCATATGATCACCTAAAGCGCCTAAAGTGTAGGTATGACTCGACTTTTCGGTAAATATTCCGCTTTAGTTTGTGAAATACCTTCTCAAAAGAGGATGAGGCCAGCGTCTTCTATTTTTTCGGAATACTCAGGGATTTAGTGTACTGTTACCTACAATATTCCTATTGTTAAACTGTGAAAACGTCGTTATCTTTCCCAAAGAGTATCTATATAGAAGAAAACATTAGATTTCTGTTGGAGTATGATTTCTGTGAACACATTTGTGTTTTTTATTATGTTTCATCTAAAATCACAGAGTTTTATCTGTACATGGAGAACAACTTCTGATTTATTGATTCGCAACATTTCGACGTATTTTATAACATCGTTGTCAAGCGAAACGTTATGAACCATTAAATCAGAAGTTGTTATCCACATAAAAACTTGGCGATGTTACTCTGTCAGCTTCTAAATCCATTTATAAGAATTTATATATTTTAACTGTTTCATAGTGTCGTTGTATTCTACTTTGGTAATTAGTTTATCACATTTTAAATATACCCATTTCATTTATCAGTTGGTACAGCAACTGCTCGGCTGTAAATTGCTCAGTGTATTCTGGAAAAAGCTAGAACTCTCAAGCGTATAGGCAGCGTATAGATATTTATGGATCTAGATTCCAATTTCAGGACATCCTGAGTTTCTAGGACAGAGGCATCAATCTGATCACGAAATCTGACCTTTGGTTGAAATCTCATATTTCATATTGTATTAATTCCCACTTAAAGCCCCTATGTTAATCTATTCGCTTACTTGTCTTGTGTACTCATATTCAAAAAGAAGGTTTGTATGCTTTTTCCTAATTCCGGCGCTCTTTTATTAGGCTCCCAGTGATATAGTTAATCAAATCAAAACTAACAGTTGCAATTGAAGTTGATGCGTGATGGCGGTATGGAAATATGCATGCGATATAAGGGGCATAACTCTCAAAGACAAACACTCGACTGCATCTTACATGTGCTGTAGGTTATTCTTGTTGCGAATCAGGGTTGTGGCTGTCTGGTCTTTTGCTGGAGAATTGAAAATGTGGACCCACCTATTTTGACTGAATGGTCATCTAAAAAGTCACATTATCTGCGTGGGCAGAAATCTCTGATTTTTGTTTCATTTTAATCTTATAGCCGCACTTTTAGACAAACAAGATCAGCAGTATAAGGAGTATCGAGTAGTATGCCAATAAGGTTTTGTAAAAATATGTAAAACCAGAAAATGTGCGATATTATCCACCGTATATATGAGTATAGAATAGAACAGCGGAGTGGTCTAGGGCGGGGCGATTACAGCCCCCATGGTTTAGTGATAGGATGACGTGTCTGTCCGCACTGTGGAGACTGGGCGAAAGACTGCAGACCTTTAACCTGGTACCTGATACCTGCTCATTCCATGTAAGACTGTCTTGCAGTACGCCGTTTGTTTGCCCACGGCCCCGTTTGTTATGTAACCATGGATACAACACGTACGCATGTAATTTATAATGCCTCCTCCTAGTTCACAAATACTGGCTTAAAAAATATTACAATGGAATAACAATCAAGATGGTGAATACCGCACCAGAAAAATAAAATTTGGACAGAAATTCTGATGAGACAAACCGGGATGTTTTTATCTGTGGTCCATACTGGAGTTTAAATGTTACTCAAACAGATCTAATAGATGTAGACATATGTAACAGAGAAAGACAAATATACACAAAAAGTACTTCATGGCCTGAATCGATCATATATAGAGAGATATGTAGGTATATGTAGATATCGCCTCATGAACGCATTATCGCTGGAGATCACCGAGTAGGCCTACCCTACTTTTCAGGCCTATGTAGCTCTGAAGGGCAAACTGACTTAAAAACGAAAGCCGATATATGGCCTTTGTTCCGTCTTATCCATGTGGAATGAACTTGGCTGGTGTCATAAAAAGATAAGATGTCAACTTGACAGTCACCAAATGCCCATTATGAACACATGTACGCATAATTTAAGCACCGGAAACTTGTTTAACCTAGTTAACGCGATGCACCCGACACCTTGTAAGCAAATAGGTTTTCCTTTTTGCTAACACCATAGCACACAGACTCTCACTAAACATGTCGTGAGGGACACATTGTGAGTTTCGCCAAGGCACAAAAAGCGCTGCACTAGAGTTACACAAACTGTACTAAAGAAAAAACAGCAACAACAACAAAAACACGTTGTGCACCGGTAAAGTAAACAATAGTATACAGATGTTCACTATTGTGGTAGTAGGATGTAGCTGTGGTACACATGCAGTTTTTTGAGAGCTTTGTCTCTTCTTGCACAGGACACTTGCAAATGTCATCAGATACTCTGCTGCATATGGTTAGTTTTATTTTCTGGCCTTTCAATAAATCGATGCAATATCGAGCGTTTGTGTAACTCCTCGGTGTACATAGAGGACCTAGGGCATATCATACCTTTCAACAATCCTCTAGTTAACATTTATGTCACGAATTGTGCTCTTTACAAACGACATTTGACTAGACCATAGGTTGTAGCCTGCTTTGTAAGATGGGTCATTAGACCAACCATTCAGGATGTACCAAGCATTTGACGTATGGTCTAGTCAAATTACCTGATGTGTCCTGGTTTTCAACATTTATCAGAAATGCTAACCGTGTGTTACAAAGGGAGGGTCGATAAATATTGATGTTAATGCACCTATAATGCTTTGCTTGTGCATTGAAACTACCATTTACAGTACATCCATTTCTAAACAATGGGATCTCGAATATTTTCTCGAATACTAATGAAATATTTCAAATGTATGGTTACAGTATATGCTGTATTTCTGTATGGTCTCTATTTCTTACATGAACAAAACATGCATCCATACTCGCTGTTGGAGAGCTAACGCTGAAACGAACATTTTCGCTATCACTTGTCCTAATTTTCAGTTTAAACAGTGAACTTGTTCTATCAGGGATGAATTTTTTACAGCCGTTGACTGTGTACATTCAGTTATGGTGCACAGTTGCTAAGCTACAGCTAGAGGTGTCCGTCACGTGACAAGCAGTCAAAGGCTGACCTAATTCGACTGGTGTAAAATACGAGTGTATACCCTCGCTGTGTAAGGTAATATTGCCCAGAATACCCAGGCCACGCAAACGATAGTTGCTGGACAGCTATTCATAACTAAATACTGCGTGGAAAAATTTTCATATACAGCGTGACTATTACAAACTAGAAAAGATGAGGTAAGGTTACTTTCGTCCTTCTCGTTCTAACGTACTCTGTCAGCCCTCAGCAAGCAAGAAAAAAATTAGTCTTTTAACTACCTTTATTAAAAAATGGTTGCAATTCTGTCCCCGTAAATAGAGCCTTTTTTGTACTGTACAGGTGTGTACGATGTTTACGTAGAAGACTCTCTAAAGAGTAACAAAGCATTTTCTCCTGGAGTCTTGGTAACTATGTAATGCTCTTGCATTTACAATGAAGAGCAGCAGAACTGAAAGCTTTTTCATATTTCTACTCAGTGTTGGCGGTTGCTACTCTTTGCTGAAATTTTACTTTTCGTGTTTCTGTAGGTGGGATTTAAATAATAAAATTTATAAACTTATAGCAACAATTCTGAACTGTTGGCAGTATATCACAGGTGAAATATTTGAAGTTTGAAAAAGAGACTTTGATTTATCCAATGACTTGTTACTTTGTCGAAATTTACACTGAAAATACTAGAATGCATCCTGTTATCCTCACGAACCCACCGATGGCGGCTTATTTTTTTGAGTGATGTGTCTATTGGTTGGTGTTAAGCGCAGCACACTACATGATACTGTTTCACGTGAATGACTTTGGTCAGGTTGATGTGTGGGGCGAACGACTGACAAGAACGATAAACCCCCATTCTTCCCCAGACGCCTTATTATTTAATACAAATCTAGCAAAGAAATCACTGCGCTTTTGTAACGTTTAGGAAACATGATTGGCATTTCAAAGATGGTCACACAAGACCTATTCTGATATGTTGGGTGTAGCTCATGGGGTTCATCCTCTTCGTTCGCGAGAATAAATCTGTTTTAAAATTAAAGGAGACAACCACGTCAGGGTGTTTATGACCACTGCTTCACTGGGGTTGGGGAAAGGGTCATCCATAAAGTACGTTCGCTCATATTCCCATCTCTTTGACACTCCTCCTTGAACGACCCTTGTACATATTGCACTGATACCTCCCCCTTCTGTGCGCCCCTTGAACGTATGTACTTTATGAACAGCCCCAAAGCTACATATTAAGTCTTGTGTTAAAAGAGCTTCACATGTGGAATTACTCTACATGGCCTACGCAACTTTTGACCGGATCGATTATCACATTTGTGCGATCTGTTGTAAAGGTTATCGATGTTGAGAGGCCTAACTACCGTACGTACGTGTCATGGAGACGACACACTGTACAGGCGTAACATGCATACACCAGATTATCTGTCTGCAATGGCTAGGTCTAAGGACGTTATATTGATAATGTCCTGTGTACTCCTGACCCACACTACCCATATTTCGTTGTTTGTTACGACAGGTTGATGGTGACATCAATCGGCGAAAACTATCAAGCCCAAAAAATTGACAACGGTTCAGATGATATTCTTACTCTAAAACATATTTTCCTAAGTAACGTCGCTTCTTAAAGTTACTTAAATAGCCAAATTGGCCTTTAATAATGATATGCCAAGATACAGACCTGTTGATGTGTGCTTTTGTTCAGAAAGTGACACTGAAAATCATGATTCTAATTTTTATCCCAACGATTGCTTGGATCTACTTTTCGTTTACGCTGACAAAACAGTGCGATACCACTAATCCATTAAGGATGTTGAACAGTGAAGTTTTGTTACCAGCAAAGTACTGTTCGAGTAAGAGGTGAAACATAACCGATATCGATCGTGACGAGAGACGTGAACCTGTGTAAGCAATATTCTGTTTATCTGATATGAAATGAACGGTTATGATGCTGTCATTGGCGTGCCAGGTCAATGCTCATATGATCCACTTCTCATCGAGACATGAGTAAATTACCTCGAAGACGATACAAAATGAAATGTGGATCAACGGACTGCGGTTGTAAGGTCAAGGGCACAAGTTGTTTCTTTCGGATGTTTCCTAGCAGTACACCAACGAAAACGGCTGTGTCTGGCTGGTTCGGTTGCGGCTCTACGTCAGGAGGTTTGTCGCCTATACTTTTCCCACTGACTGTCCAGTTTCTGCATGAGGTCATATAAATGCCATCATATAAATAAGAACTTTTGACGTTTACTAATCAAATAAACAAATTTTGTACGCCAGATTGTGACTGAAAATTTAGACCTGAAGACCTCATACTAACTTTTGTCATTGTTTATCATTAATTAGGTATTAAAGTATATTACTATATTTTAAATCTTGCTTAAGATTTGAAAACATGGTTCAAGCAAAGAAAAAACAAGCTTCGCTATGCAGTTGAAACACTGCTCTGAAGCTTCTGAAAGCTGTGACCAAACTTCATCATCGAAGCAAGGTATCAGCGTAGGGAATGCCATGTCTTCAGCACCATGTGAAGCAAGGTATCAGTGTAGGGAATGCCATGTCTTCAGCACCATGTGAAGCAAGGTATCAGTGTAGGGAATGCCATGTCTTCAGCACCATGTGAAGCAAGGTATCAATGTAGGGAATGCCATGTCTTCAGCACCATGTGAAGCAAGGTATCAGCGTAGGGAATGCCATGTCTTCAGCACCATGTGAAGCAAGGTATCAATGTAGGGAATGCCATGTCTTCAGCACCATGTGAAGCAAGGTATCAGTGTAGGGAATGCCATGTCTTCAGCACCATGTGAAGCAAGGTATCAGCGTAGGGAATGCCATGTCTTCAGCACCATGTGAAGCAAGGTATCAATGTAGGGAATGCCATGTCTTCAGCACCATGTGAAGCAAGGTATCAGTGTAGGGAATGCCATGTCTTCAGCACCACGTGAAGCAAGGTATCAGTGTAGGGAATGCCATGTCTTCAGCACCATGTGAAGCAAGGTATCAGTGTAGGGAATGCCATGTCTTCAGCACCATGTGAAGCAAGGTATCAGTGTAGGGAATGCCATGTCTTCAGCACCATGTGAAGAGTGCTATCATAATGAACAAGATCAACCTTGACTAGAACTCTGTGCTTCCGAATAATTCAGGAATATAGATGTTGGCACCACAGACAATATTACACCTGTAGGCTGGGAGGGAAGCAGTCTCATGGAATGCAAAGTTTCCATGAGTCCTTAGAGTCTCTTTAACTTAATCTTTAATACTGTCTCTTTGAGGAAATGCATAATGATCTATGCTTCCGGGCGATTTCATTGATAAGGAAATAAGTCGCACATAGATAATTGTAAGACAGCCGGTTATGATAACAATTGGCTTCCTTCGTTGATAAAAAAAATCAGCCATTAGAGCACCGGCAGCCTACTATCCCAGCGTGGATGATGCCATTCCAATATTGATTAATACCCAAGACGGAAACCAGTCCAGCACTGATGACATTGTAATACAGAAAACATCCTAGCCAGGCGACTTTCCCAAACGCACACTGTCCAAGGCTAAGTACTATTATTCCAAACGGTAATTTGTCGAGTAAGTCGGCGAAGAATTGATAGGCTCACATGGTAATGTTCACATTTCCGTTGGAAGCATTTAGGGGTAAAAACGTAGACTGACATCCACGCCGAAACTACGGTTGCATGGGGTGACCAAGACACTGCTAAATAAATTGACGTCATACTTTTAGACTCAGGTAGCAAAAGACGACATAGTATAAAAGACTTATGAAGTGTGTCCCATGCAAATATGTTAGGAACATTTCTTTCATCAACAATTGGCTACATTATGGTGACCTTCGGCTGAAATCGCCAGTGTGAATGTCTTGTTCGATCTGGCACTAAAAACATATGATATGTAGACCTATTTAGAAAGTCATAGTTAAAATCAACACACCTTTTCCTCTCCGGTCATACGTGAGAGGGTCTGCTAGCAACTTGCGGGATTCCCACCGGGTTTCCTCCCACTGTAATCCTGGCCGCCGTCATAAAAGTGAAATATTCTTGAGTGCGGTGTAAAACAAACCAAACAAATCAAATAAAATGAATAAAACATAGATGTTAGCGCTTGTCCAAGAACAACTACCAAGAGTGTCTTGGGAAGCGAAATGCGTGTTTTAATGATGAAAGTTTTAAATTGTATTAATACTTCTAAGATCGAACCTAATTGTTTGTTCGAAATCGGATTGTTTCTGATTTGAACAAATTCACACAAGAGCCGGTGTAATACATTTTTTACCTCTCGGCTAATATTGGTCAAGGGGTATTGTCGTAGCAAGAGGCGTCCATCCGTCCGTCTGTCCATATCCTTGTAAACACTCTATCCCTAGACCGGTTTAGCCCATATAAGTTCACCAAACTTATACCACACTTACACTTTGGCATGAGGAAGAACCCTATTGATTTTCAGCTGCCTTGACATTTTCTAGGTCACTGCAGACATTTAATTAAATTTTATGAATGGCTGGTGTTATATACAAAATATCTCTTGGAATTTGCACATTGCACATGCTCTTAAAGGTGAACTGTCCCGGTTGATAATTTTTTTCGCAAAAATTGACACCGTATATTCTGGAGGTATCTGAAACATGGAGCCGAAGTCATTTAAGTAATAAATGTCGCCAGACATATATATTTTTTTCAAGACAGATAGTTTCATGGTCCTTGGCATTATCTGCATGTAATGTTTGACGTCATATGCCGTTTTGTGCAGCAATCAACTGTGCTAATCACTCGCCGAATTACGATGAGATTAGCTTTCACGCCTTCCCATCGGGCCCCTCCATGCGATGAAAATGGATAATTGCCATAGCAATTATATACTCATGACAATTTCCCATCTCTCAGACCGGAAGTTGTTGATTAAAGTACAATCAATATCAAATAGTTATCAAAAAATAGATGGTGCTCAGATTTAACCTTTCTGGTGTCCAGTTTTGCTACATGTTCTTATTAGAAAGTATTATAGTGAGGAGATCTAAAATAACAATTCAGTAAAATGAATGTAACATTGAAAAATATCATTGTTTTCTCCTCCGGGCGCCGGAATATTTTGTTGTTTTTGTGAGGGTCATTCGGTGTCAGTTTGTGAGAGACAAATGATTCAGGGGACAAATCTTTATCAGTATATATAAATACAAAAAAAAAATGTAAATGACTTAGTGTCATTTTGATTGTTTTCAGAGTGTTAGAGGTGTGATCGCTTTCGTTTTCTTTTCGTGCTGCTTTCGATCTTCATTGCCCCACGCCTGCTTGATAGGCTTACTCGGCCGCCATCTTGTAAAACCATTCATCATCGAAGGCCGCGTATGACTGCCATACTTAATAAACATTGCTTCACTCGCTGAATATAGAAGACCAATATCAGCCGAACAGTAGTGGATTTGGATCAATACTTTTTGCGGCTTTTAGGGCAACCCTACCGCGAGGAATGCCAGTGGTTATGTCAAGCGACTTTAAGCATTTTTCAAGGAATTAGAACGAAGGTGTCATACTTTAGAACAGTACATACCCCAACCCGTGTGTATCTGCTATAAACAATACAAATCTAAAAGTAAGTTTAGGTTTAACCTTGTTTTAAACGCGTCAGAAGTCACAAGTCAGTAATAACGAAAATTGGACACTGTATAATGTATCAAATTTCGCTTTTGAAGTAATACTTTAACATTATGTAGGTTATGCCAACAGAAAATTTATAATGCTCAGTACATCTTATGATATGATTTTTAAGCGATTCTAAAACCTCATGGTTTGCACAACAAGCAGTTGATGGATAAAAGTGTGAAAGTATGATAGATTTACTTTAGTGTTTTAATCATAAACAAAGGCCAGAAGAAGATACCAGAATGATCTACCTGCCAGAAACCTGAACATTCATCATAGAATACATTTCAGTGCTTTAGGCTCTAATCTGTTATATCACAGATATATTATTCAGTTAAGTAAGATGAAAAATACAACCGGGACACTTCACCTTTACGGCCGAGGTGTTTTACATGCATTTTTACTGTCTATGTCCATGTCTCTTCAGTGTCAACCCAATGGAGGTGAAGGACCTGCCGCCGCAATACAGCCAGCAGGGACCGCCCCCTCAACAGGGCTACATCCAGCCCATGCAGCAACAGTTTCAACCAACCCATACCGTAAGTCAACAAGGATAGCACATAAGGCTTGGAGAATACTTCCGTTGATAAACATTTTGAAAGTCATCAAGGTATGCCTTTTAGGCAAAAACATCATCCAAGAATGAATGATGCTATTGCCAAATCTTGTTAGTGAACAGCGGTTATTACAGGCCTACTCATTAAAGGAGCTTTTCTTGGAGTTAATGAATCATTTTGATTCAATTAGAAAGCCAGGGGCTCTTTACCGGTATAGAGTTTATTTCCATTTTGAACAGTTTAGACGGAAATTCTGCAAGGTAAAGGAAAACAAGGATGGATACGCAGATATTGCATAGATACACCAATGTTGCCTAAAGGCAAAGGTAATAATACGATAAATTGGGTATGATGAGTTGGGTGTGATGGTCATTTTATTAATTGACGGTTATTAATAAGATTATTAATGAAATATGCCATCACTAGTGTGAGTAACTGACGGAGGTGTCAAAAAACAAATCCAGCCTGGATCCTCACAGAGGTACTGGCAAAATACTGAGGCACTCAACCCCACCCAAAGTACGGTATGGCTATCAAAAATTTAAAAAGTGTGGATAACTGCCAATTACAGCTAGCACACTATGTGTACATACAAATAGCCAACCAACATATTGCAGCCCTTGCTGAAAATACATGACAATGCATAATGTTCGATGATCATAATGTGTTAAATATGTTCATGAATAAGAAATGTTACTAGAGAGAAGGTCCAGAGAGAAGAAACACAGTATTATAAAACACACGTAGATGGCGGTCCCAGCTAAACCAGCTTAGGAATGGGGATTTGGAAGCAATAGATGGAAAACAAACATTAACTTAACAGCCAACAGATGGCAGCTCCAGCTGGATCAGCTCAGGGATAGGGATTTGAAAGTACTAGATGGAAAACAAACATTAACTTAACAGCCAGCAGGTGGCAGCCCCAGCTGGACCAGCGTAGGGATGGGGATTTGAAAGTACTAGATGGAAAACAAACATTAACTTAACAGCCAGCAGGTGGCAGCCCCAGCTGGATCAGCTCAGGGATAGAGATTTGAAAGTACTAGATGGAAAACAAACATTAACTTAACAGCCAGCAGGTGGCAGCCCCAGCTGGACCAGCTCAGGGATAGGGATTTGAAAGTACTAGATGGAAAACAAACATTAACTTAACAGCCAACAGGCGGCAGCCCCAGCTGGACCAGTTTAGGGAAGGGGATTTGGAAGGAACAGACATTAACTCAACAGCAAACAGGTAGCAGCCTTAGCTGGACCAGCTTACGGGTCGGGATTTGGTAGCAATGAATGGAAAACAAACATTAACTGAACAGCCAACAAGTGGCAGCCCCAGCCCGACCAGCTCAGGGATGGGAAATTGGAAGCAACAGATGGAAGGTCCAGAGACAAGAATCACAATATTATAGAACCCACACGAACCGTAGAGGGCAGTCCCAGCTGAACCAGCTTAGGGATGGGGATTTGGAAGCAATTGATGGTAAAATCTCCCCTCCTGAGCGTAAGTGTCATTTGATTCTCTCAATCCCCAAAATGCATGGAAGGCCAGCAGGAACATGGCTTTGACAATGGCTCTATCATATGAATTGGTCAAAACATATTGCAGTGCGTCTATTATTTTTATAAGTATGTCTTTCTTGGTTGGAAGCCTGCTATCGCTTGTGCTCTTAACTTCCCTATTCCCACTAAGCATTGTGTTATAAGAATGGGCTGTGAAGGATCAGGTTGGCGGTGTCTAATTTATGAACAAAGCCCATGGCAGATATGTCTTGGCAGTTGTTGATGCATACCCCTTCATGTAAAGGTGTGCTATAAATGCCACTAGGTTTTGAACAGACACAGGGAAAATTCGCTGCTTGACAGTAGTAGCGTTTTGATGACATTGTATCGAATCAAAATAAGATAGGGACAGGTTCCAAGTTAATACCTCGAATGCTGAAGAAATCTTGATAGAACCATATAAGATTCCAATAAACATAAGCTAGGGCATCCACCCATAAGATTTAAAACATGCTGGGTCATACACCAACACGCATAAATAAATATATGGGATATCCCGCTATGGCTGAAAAATTCCCAATAAACATAAGAACTAGTCTCCCAGAGCCAAAATTACCTCAGCCACCAATGGCTCCTCCTACTACCGTTCAGCAGAATGACAGACAGACAAAGCAGAAGATGAAGATCAATGCGGACTATCACTGGCACGCATCGACAAGAAAGATTAAAGTGGGATTCACCGTTTGTGTGAAGAACCTAAACAGAAGGAAGTTAGACCCGTTTTACACCAACCAGCCCTATACTGTGATTAAGATCAAAGGGTCGCTTACTGAAGTGACTGATGGTTCCAAAACCATTGCCCGCAACAGCTCCCATTCCAAAGTCATTCTGCCCAGATCCAGTAAACCATTGGAGCTTGAGGCTGATGACGAGGATTAGAATGGCCAAGGGCAGCAAACATCGTCCGAGATACCCGAAAGACGCTATCCTGCGAGACGTTCACACGGCCCACCTGTACACTTCAAGGACTATGTGTGCCACCAGGCGTTAAACCTCTCGATCTGTTCATCTCTCATTGCTATAGATGTATGCCGATGTTTTCACTTTCGCCTAATTTCTTACCTAATTTGATAATGATATAAGAGGATATCCATGTTTTCTTATCTTCATGCACGGCTGGTGCGTTTCAGTGACATTTGACATTTCTGTTATCCAGATTTTCATATCTCATGCTTGCCTAGTGCTTAATGCTAATTTGAGCATTTCATCGAACACCTTATAGTGGTAGTCACAGTTTGTGCTTGAATACCACTCATTGTTTTTTCTTTAACGTAGCGGGGCATGTAGTGTTCTCAGTCCGTGGCATCCCATACGGACTTCACATTTTACTTGTAACCGGTTTGTTGATGAAGCTACCTCCGTGTTTTAGGATTCATTTCTTGATGCTAAATACTATAGTGATATCAGCCCGTCTCCAGGCCACGACAAACAAATCACATTAAAAATTGACAAAGATAATTATCTGGATAGAACGGCTACGAAAGCAAAGAAAAATGTGTTCTGAGTGAAGTGTACTTCAGCAACTTTGGCTACAAGCACCTGAAGTGGTCAAAATTGACTTGTACATAAAAAAAATCAAATTGACTTGCGGGCGTTGTGCCTCTAGCCAAGTATATGCATGGCTCCAACGTATAGGCCTACACTTCAAGGCCATGGGTACTACCCATACCCCGCGACGGTTCGACGTTTCTCTCTCCACTGAGTATGCCGGACACAACAACTGCATTGGTGGGAGGTTTCCGGGTCATTGCGCTGCGTTAGGGCGCTAACCAACTCAGCAACGGAGGCCCCTTGTAGTGTATAGGTAAACGCCATGTATACACTTGGCTTGGCTCCCCCCCCCCCCCCTCACCTCGGGTTCTGCCCGGATTCCTCCCACCATAATGTTGGCAGCCAATCAAATAAATAAATAAATTTCACTGACCCAGAACTCAAGTGCACTTCTAAATATAGCTTGTTCTGGCTGGTGCGTGCAACGAAACACCCATACTTATTTATATAATATAATGGAGTATTTTATTTACATAAATTTCATTTTATGAATGTAATTTCTATTTTAGAAATTGGGAACACACCAATACTTCCTTAGCTGACATAAAAAAGAGGGGAAGCTACGTATTTATGAGCATTTCATATATTTCCCCGTTTTCTGAAATAGCACACCATCTATGCCAAAGAACCCTGCCAGATCATTGCTTGTTTAAAAGGGGTGTTTAAAAGAAAAGACAACAAAAAATGTAAACAAAATTTTTTCTACAAAGGCCAAGCATTGTGGCCGCCTGGTTGAGATTTCGGGGAATAAGTCCATACGTATTCTACTATCATTTTTTCTCGTTGAGAATGGCTGTAAAGTGTATCAAAATTGTCTCGTGAGTAGAAGGAAAACAGCTGATTAAACACTAATTCTACATGGCACAAAGGTGAATTAGGAACGGGTGACGCCCCAGCGGAATGAGATGCCGTCCTGACTGGTAGAAATGCATTGTACTTGATTGGTTAAAATTTAGGGCATGGCTGCCCGTTCGATTTTCCCTACGTGAGCGTTTTAACTTACTTTGAACTGCGATAGCTCTGTTACCCTACATCACAAAAATAAACAGTGACGTTTTCTGAACTACGAATGGGATTCTTTATCGATACATATATATATTTATTATTTATGCATCAGTGAAATCTCAGTATTTCCATTACTGCAGTGAAATATCACATATTGATATTTCACACCCCGACGTTAAGTACACAAAATCATGATACTGTTAGGGTATAAATAATAAATAGAATATAGCACATGAAGGCTGAATACCATAAATATTGTTTTCGTGAGAGATGGAAATGACCATTTCCATCTCTCACTGGAACAATATTTATGGTATTCAACCTTTACTGTGCAATATCCTCTATATAGTTGGTCCTGGGTTGTATTTCCTTTTATGGTAATTATATCAGCCGTAAAATCCCAAATGTAGATTCAAGGGTATTATGGTTTGGCTCACTGCGTTCTGAAATCCCCTCCCCGATCGCACTCAAGAATCATATATTGACATATCAAGGAAATGAATAGCGTGTGACCTTCCTACACTTAACTACCCAAGCACATTTATTTAATGAAAGTATTTATTGACATTCAATTATTCCTGACGGCAGTTAATAGAAGCTTTTCTTTGTGGAATCCTTGGACGTCTAAAAGAATGATTGAATACATAGCTTAGCTACGCCCCTTGCTGACTTGACTACGGTTCATGTTTTTAACCTTTCACATCTCGAAAGCTTTAGTCACTTACCTGAGAAGTCCACAGGGAAACGATCTGTTCTGGGACATACCAGATAAAGTATGGTAACATTGCTTTATCTTCGTCCTTGATATTCTGCCTGCATTATTGTTCACGAATTTTATGGTTTGCTGTTTTTATTTTTCATGAAATTTCATTCTCTGCTGACTACATCATAGGACTAATTTAACGATGATGGTCGTGATTATCCCGGAGAACTGACTGGAAATAGTTTTATGCCTGTGAACAGTCCAATATCGACTGGATCTACCATCTTCTCTTGGAGCAAACGTGTAAAACCCTGTCGTGGGTGCCTCAGTACTATGGAGCCGTAAAAGTGACATGCTGTAAATATTGGTAATGACAAAAAAAAAAGAAAAAAAAAACACACGCACACACACAGTATTTAAATTTTTCATTAAGTTTTCAAATTTTTTATCACCAGTATTTTTCTTTTGCAGCATGTCACGTTTAAAATTGAAATACTTCGTGTTGTATTCATCATCAATATTTGACTTTCGCAGCACGTCACATTTAAAGTCCCGTACAGTACCGCCCCCGGTAGGACAGATCTTTATCCAATTATGACTTAATTTAAGATCGCGTCTCTTGATCGGTCTTATTTTCTCATTTACTGATTGTGCCTCTTTTCAGAGTAGTCGGCAGATCTTCAGATATCAAAGACTCACTTGGTCTACTTTTGTCTCTTGAACTCCCTCCGGTATTCCGAGTGAAATTAAATGTCTTTCAGTGTTTCCTATGCCAAACATTTAGACGGAATTCACATATAAAGAAATAGGGATATTAAAGATTTGTTTGGCCTAATGTCCTATTCAGCTTAGACTTGATCCACTCATTTGGTTGCAGCATGGCTTAGAACAGAAGGCGCAAACGAATCTGTCGTTAATTTGCGAACGCTCCTAAAGTTTCGTATTTAAAATAGTGTGGTACGATTCTGTAGAGTCAGACGACGGTGATAGTCCAACAGCCCCAGAGCACTGGTCATGGTTACAAGACACTACGGACTTGGAGCACTCCTGTATGCGGATGTTTTGAGGACATTACGAGCTGTACGTATTACTCCAAGTCATATACATCTGCTAGATATATATCTGTTTTTAACGCTTCTTCTAACTTAAATATAAGTAAAAAATTCTTGAGCATGACGTCCGATAACAACCAATCGATCAAACGTAAATATTTTGATTTAGAACGTGAACTTGGTGGGTAGGATCAAGCCATATTAACAAACCAATATATCTGTACCGACTCTACTAGACATAGTACCCTTTATACATATTCCGGAGCGGGTCGTAGTCCGGTTGTTAAAGTGATTCAGTGGCTATGGGACACCATCCGTGGACACTCTTCGCGAGGACTAGATGACAATAAGCGCCACAGTGTGCGCATTTGCGCAGTTCCTGTATGGTGTGCAAATCTGAACACCGCACTTATCATAAGTTAGTCAGTAACGTGGCAAAGGCGAAAATAGTAGTTTGAACTGTGCAATTTCTGCAAATTCATTATTGGGGCGTTAATCATGGGCGTTAAAGAACGTCCCAAGCTTGCTGTTTGTTTTAATGGGTTCACGTCTCTTTGAACTTTGGTTCTATCAAGTCAGTGTCTCCTTGTAGCATGCCTTATCCAGTGCTTACCTTCATAATGCTCCCTCACTGGAACGCCATGCCGAGGACATCAGACATGACATCCTATCCATGCTGTCACATCATGATGACACGAGCAGTGTTATACTTGTCCTGTTCCTTTTATTCTGAGCACTGAACGAGGTTGTGCCGAGATTGCAAGTGTAGAAGGAATTACCGGTCGCCATGTAGACGCTCTATTCATTATGCCACCGAGGCGGGTAACAACCAAATTAAGAAAATTAACAAGTATATACGCGCGGTGAAGAATTGTTTCTTTATTGGACTGGTTACAGGCCTACTCGGCTGGTTCTGCCTGCCATGTTACGAGTGTCATTTGTCCATGAGGATGGGTGAATCCTGCTGTGTCCCTATCTGTGTGCCCGGTGCCATGATTGCACTGAGGGCTAAACTCAGAGGCGAACAAGGCATACAGGTGAGTTGTGAGCTCAAAACGCTTATCAGAAGACGTTTCTGTTCTCTACATCTCTTGGTGTCGAATTGTTGACGGCTTCTTCCGTATAGCATCTCCCCATACTGCGTGATTAAGTATACAACTACATGCCTTGACACTACCTGCCTTGACCCTTCTATATGTAATATACTCTTCTCATACTTCCTAACTAACTGTATAAACATCTGAGATCAGGCTTGTGCCAGACACTTCTCTTACTACTTAACTAAATATATACAGATGTCTGACCTGACGCTCGTGTTATACACTTCTGCGGGCCTCCGTGGCCGAGGAAGTTGGCGGGCCAGCTCACCAATTCGGTCGCTGTGAGTTCAAATTCAGCTTATGCTGGCCTCCCCTCCGTGAGACGGTCCACCAGCAACCTGCGGATGGTCGTGAGTTTTCCCCGGGCTCTTCTCGGTTTTCTCCCTCCATAATGCTGGACTTCGAACGTGACATTTAGTTTATATACGTCTGTGTTATTTCTGGTATCTGATTCTCACACAGTCTCGCTAAATATATAAGTATCAACAGATCGGACTCAATCTGATACTCACACATGAAATGAAGTGCACTATTCTCTGGCTATAAAGTGAGCTGACCTCGCGTGTTGCGCACCACTGACGTATATGTTGGTTCAAATCAGGCGGTCTGTTTGTCATATAAGCGAAATATTCTTCATTGAATACATCGTGAAACACCATTGGAATAAGAAGGAAGAAGGTGTTATGAATGGATGAAATGTTGTGTTTTATTGCGTATTTGTGTTTGCAGGGCTCTGTATGTGACGACTGTATCACCTATATGTGCTGCGGCCCATGTGCCACTTGTCAACTGGCCAGAGAGCTTAACTACATACAACACAATGGCCTCTAAACTCTGGATATTCAGAATGGACCAAGGGTGAAGGGCGTCCAAGACGATTCACATAAAAGCTTGACCTAATTAATTCTCAGTAAGAATGTTTGTGTTTATATTTTGCACAATTGTTTTGGTTGGTGTTTGCTTCAGGTTTCACGTTGCTTTGAATATTAAGCTATGATGCCATGTAACAAGGTCTAAAAGCCGAATATAGTGCTGTATTACAACTCAGAATGAAATAAATTAACCCTACTGAAATAATAGCAGTGCTATCTCACTGAAACAGCTTTCTGTAGACGTCTGACGATTCATGTATTCGACAACGAGTTCGTATATATAAATACAGTTTTTTATGGTCGATGTGCTGTCAGTGCTGAGCGTATTATCGAGGAGGCAAAAGATAATTATGCTTTGGATATACGACTGACAAGACATGGACTGTGTGCCGTAGGCTGTAAGCTGCTACAGGAGGCGACTTTCTTTTTAAGGCAAAAATAAGGCAAATCAGGCTCGGTGAGTTAATGCATAATTTAGAAATATACGCTACAAGAGCGGTTAATGTATCTTTACATATAACGAAATTCCCAAGTTCCAAAAGCCAGATACATTTGTGCCAATGTTTATTTTAAAATCTATCTTGTGTCTGTTACTATTCTTTTCAGTACTAGAATCTAAACAAGTATTGATCAATATTTTCTTTGTTGCCTTTTTCCCACATTTTCTCGCACATTGCTAAATAACTACATGTGGCTAATGATCCGTATGATAGACCCAATTTATATGCTCATTCACTGTTATCGTCTCTCCCAGCTAGCAAAATATAAATGAAATAAATCTGTTAAAGATGTACAGTAACTGTGATACAATGGACCTTTCTATTTATATTCCCCTTCTGCTTGCCTCTCTTTGAATAAAATATATTTGAGATACTTTTTGCATAATTAAGTTGGACCCATTGAAATTGGTGTTCAGAGTTTTACTGAGGATAGCGGTAAGTTCCATGGGTGGGGAACACCTTCAACATTGCACAAAGATGTGAGTCCCACATTCCCAACGGCAACGCGCACACTATTCCCACAAAGCACACTTTTCCCGCAAAACATACTTTATTTGTATGTTTATTGGTGGAAGGCAAATGACTTGTACGAACTTTATATCCGACCAACCAGACAGTTGGACGAGTGCCGGCAAACGTTTATTGCCACTGTGTTGTCCAGATCTTGTCGAATCTCGAGAAAACTCATTAGATGTCTTCAGCCAAGGGAGAGGAACCTTTCTTCCAGCCAACAGCTCACTGAACATTTCGTACAAAGCAGGTTAGTCTTTAATTCTTCAGGAAAACAATATTTATGGTGTTAGAACGTCAATGAAGTGATCTGTGTGTTTCAATATTTTACTGGTAAACTTAATTGAAAAGTGTTATGTGACGAATTTTCGATCCGACTCCCAAGATGCACATAAATCTCAGGACTATATGATCAAGATATTTTTCACTTGTTTCTCTCTCGAGCTCTTTGTATAAGAAAAGTGGGAAAATCCGCTAGCAACCTGTGGATGGTCGTGGGTTTTCCCTGGGCTCAGCAGACATGATAAGATTGGGTGATATACATAATACAAAGGTATGGAATAAACAGGTGAGACAATGTGGTGATACATGTGAGACAAAGATGTAGAACATAAAGGTGAGACAATGGGGTGATACATCGGAGACAAAGGTATGGAACGAACGGGTTAGGCAATGGGGTGATTCATTTGAGACAAAGGTATGGAACACCCAAGGTGAGACAATGTGATGATACATTATACAGTTGGGAGAAAAATAATGTTTGTCGTACTTTGGCTTTGTCCGCCCGTGTCCTCTTGGTTTCGTAAGTCTTTTTGGACAAAACAACAATAAGAAACAAGAAAAGCTTTGTCAAACTACGACATTTGGTGGAAGGGCGATACATGGATACTGCCGACGGACTGAACGTCTGTGAATTTATGTCAAGTTCTTTATATGGGTCTAGGAACTCTTAATAGATGAATGCGACATGAAAGCAACACTTTCCCTGTATTCCTGCACCGAAACAACATTAGATCAATTACCAGTATCAAATGTCTAGGATTAATCAATGGGCTTTGATTTTCATTGCCTGGATTGGTTCTTTATTGAGTCAAATTGACTTCACCAGAAAACATTGCTACCACTATAAAAGACTACAACACAGAGAGTAAACCAGAGCAATGACGACAGTGTGATAGTTGGGCAACGGTCACACGTTACCGGTGAAATCCGGCCTATGTTAGGGTTTTATTCTAACTGCTCATGTAAGTGTTTAAAAAGTAAAATTTTATGCGCCCCCTGGCAGCATTATTGACATTGCAATGCATCTTAGGTGATATAGATTGTTCTTTTTGCGAAGGTTGCGGATGTCCTGTCTTCTGATGGAGAAATGAAGATGTGGACACGCTTACCCTAATATTGGCGTGCTGTTCTAAGGAAAGCTTGAAAAATAAATGGGTGGTCAAAGTTGAAGTTTTCCATCAGCTTATGGACAAATTTGATGGGCCGCTTTCACGTTATCGATGTAATCGCTAATCAGCCATTAGTTGATCGCTGATCGGCTCCAGTTCGTCCGAAATACATGATGGAAGGCTAGACCGTTGTTATAGTGTGTTTAATAGTCAGCCTTTTCAACGTACCAGAAGATAAACTTACTGCCAGTGGATTTCCAGCAGTAAGTGTGATGCGGAATTTAGTCACGTATCTTACTGCTACTGCCTTCGTATGAATGGCCGGTATGTGTAACAGCGTTTCTTTGGATAAGGCAGTTTGTAAATATTCATGCCACAGGGAATCCCCCACTTTGGCACCTAACGAGGAACGCCGCTAACTTTATCACTGGGTACTAAAGCGAAAAGCACACTGAGGTATACTCGCTCATGTGATGATCATAGCGAAGAAGATTTCAGGAAGGAAAACGGGCAGCGCGCGGAGGAAACCCACGACTATCCGCACGCTGCTGGGAGACCTTCCCATATACGGCCGGAGAGGAAGCCAGCATGACCCTCTTCGTACACCGCGCCCTCTGCGGCAACCCCCCCCCCCCCCCCCCCCGCATTCCACTCCATCCTCGCACCTTTCATGTCTGTTACGTGTTCAAATCGCGCACATGTATACATGTATTACTGTATACGATTACGAAAAAATATTCTTAACCTACGAAATTGAAGAAAATTGAAATTAACATTATGATGGAGGAAACCGGATCTCCCGCCGGGTAAACCACCTACCTTTGGCAAGTCACTGACGAACTGTCCCACATATTTTCAACGAAAGTTAGTTTGTGACAAAAAGCCACAGGTTTTGTGCCATCAAGGACCACAGACAGCCGAGTCAAAACGGAGAAATCCACACATTCCCTGACCAGTTACCGCGAGAATTGAACCCACACCTGGGTGGCTTAAAAGAATCGACAGAAAATTTTAGCATTCGTTTGGTTGATGTGCTCAGTAATACCAATTAAAATCATAATTGCCGCTAATTAAAGTCTTTCTTAAGTGCGTAAACGACAGCAGTTGGCACGTCAGAAATATTGATCCTTAAAAGCCACACCTCGCAGAATATTTTAACACTGGTTTGGTTGATGTACTCGATTATACTAATTAAACAGAAGTTTCGGGATTTTAAGGTAACGCCTAGCATAACTATGACTAGTACATGCAGGATACAAAATTTAAGAAAGCCCGTTTGGATTTCCTATGTGTCAGATATACATATTCTAGGCCTGAGATATCGCGATGTACTCGAGGTGATGAACAAAACCTTGTGGCCTCCCGAACTAGTCTCAATCTAAATGTAAGACGTGGGGATTCTATGCCTTTCAGCAAAGCTCCTCTTCAGTATGTATGTGGATGCCTGGGCTCCTTACAAAGGACCGTTGACAATTCTTAGAACATTTTTAACGATGTTCGTAACTGCGTTAGACTTGCTATGGCGCCTGCTTCGTGGTCATCCATTGAGGCTATGTACAGCTGTGTCATCCATTGAGGCGATGTACAGTGGTGTGCTGCATGATCCTATCAAAGAAACTGTTTCCAGCTGGTTTTCAGTGTTTATCATGACAATGAAATCTTTCAAATGTATACTATACAATTCTACGTTACTATATCCAATACCAATTTATCTGCGCCGTTCTTTCAATGGTGTGCGTTTTTGTGCTGTTTGTGGCAGAAACGTTTTTTCCACAACACATTATAGAAATCGATATATTTGAATACTTGCGGACGAGGGCAAACACCATTCACAGTTGC
Source organism: Acanthopleura granulata (assembly GCA_016165875.1). NCBI lineage: Eukaryota > Metazoa > Mollusca > Polyplacophora > Chitonida > Chitonidae > Acanthopleura > Acanthopleura granulata. The sequence continues at coordinate 35,134,657 of JABBOT010000002.1, read as the reverse complement.
GAGGCGGTTGATACTGCATGAGATGTATATATTTGCTCTCTCTTGACATAATTTTCAGTTTAAGCAGTGAACGTGTCCCATAAGTAATGAAAGTGTGGCACACACTGGCTACCTCTCCCAGGCTTCTGGCAAAAGAGCTTTGAGGTGTGCAGAAGTACTGTATACGTACCATTGCTTTGCAATATTATCCAGAATATACAGACCACACTGAACATAGTTGCTGGATATCCATTCATTTCCTATAACTATTCACTGGAAAGCTGTCATATATGTGTATATAAGGTTGTTTTCAATCTTTTTAACTCACTTTCCCATCTCTCCAACAAAAAAACTTATACCATGAACTACAAAAATGTTTGCCCTAATTAATAGAATCTTTTTGGCACAATATACGTAAGTACTACGGATACAAAGGTGTGTAAAGGGCAACAAAACATTTTTCCCCCAAAACCAACCATGTAACGCGCTTCATGTAGGTGCCTTTTGCTACCCTTTGCTAACTTTTACTTTTCGCGTTCCCACATTTGAGTAATAGCATTTATTAATTTATACCAGTAATTCTGCACTGTTGGCAGAATATCAAAGATGACATATTTAGTATTTGAATGACAGACGTTGATTTATTAAATTGACGTGTAACTTAATAAAAAATTTACGTTTATGACACTAGATTGTAATGTATTAGCTTATACAGGTACTTATTGGTTTGGTGTTAAGCGCAGCGCATTACTTAACACTGTTTCACTTGGAGGACTTTGGTCAGGTTTATGTGTGGGGCAAACGACTGACAGGAGCGTTAAACCCCCATTCTTCGCCAGACGCCTTATTACTTTACTGCAAATCTAGTAAGGAAATCACTGCCCTTGTGTAACGTATACTGTAGATGCTTGTATGGCATTGCGAAGACCGTCACCTTAGACCTATCCTGGATGTAGCTCAGAATGTGCTTCACCCTCTTCGTTCGCATGAATAAATCTGTCAAAACAATTTTAAGAATGCAACGGTGCAAGTTGTCTCTTTGGGAAGTTCCCCAGGAGTAGACCAACAGAAACGACTGTCTCTGACTGGTTCGGCTGCTGTTTTATGTCAAGAGATTTTTCACGTGCAGGCAGCCGCAAACCTGAAAACCGTCATATAAATGAAAAAAAATGCACCAATAAAAAGAAATTTAATTTTAACGCCTGATTAGCATTAAAAAAGTGACAACATGGTGAAAATGAAGAATAAGCAACACTGCTGATAAATAATTGAAAACTAAAGACACCAAAAGTAAAGACCAACATTTGATGATAATCGAAACAGGCAAACAAGGCTATTGTAGTTAGGAACACGTTGAATATAGGGTCAAATATGACTTGAACTCTATAAAAATTGTCCTTCGTATAGTCCATGAAGGGAAGCAGGGGTCGCACACACAATTGCGTCTGTCGACTCACAGATATGTAACTATATAATCTAACGATGTTGTTACAAGCAAACTTTCTATCTGTTGATAACGGAGGCAATCGTGTTTCAAAGAGTATTTACATGATTGTCTGTGAAAAATTCACGTGATGTGATTATACTGTTTCGTATTATCACAGGACAAAAAGCTCATTTCGCTTATTTAAGGAGCTTTCCTGGGGGAATTCCAATCATTACAAAAATTTGATAACGAGAACCAAAATTATTTCTGCAAGGTTTATATCGGGTGGAAGAGTTATCATGTCGTCACGGCTCTAACTTTAAGAAGATAATACGTATGTATGAAAAAGAAGTAGATAAACAAGTTGGATCTTTGTACATCCATAGTTAGTCTATGAGAGAGTACGAAACAGATTATGTAACACCCGATCTCAGTGCAGTGAGACTGTATGTGAGTATATATGAGACATATATAAGTACATATGTGTTACAGAAACGTCACATCAGATGTGAGTAGGCCTATAGATAGTTCGGCAATATGAGAAGAATATATGACAGAGGGATCACATTGGATCTTTGTTACAAGTGTATGAACAGAAACATAACTTCAGATCTGTGGAGAGTTAGCTTGGCAGAGTGTGAAGAAGGCCTATCTAACAGAAACATCACATCAGATGGGTGCGTATTTAAGCCGTCAGGATTAGAAGTAACCCTATCTAACACAAACACCACGTCGGTAAAGCATCAAGAAGAGTGAATGACAGAAACCTCACGTCAGGTGTGTGTCCGTACTTAGACAGGCAGGGTGACAAGTAGGCCTGTACCTGGCCTATATCACGCCAGGTGCGCACATAGTTGAAGACAGTTTGTTGTGTGGAATTTGACCCTAAGAGAGATAGAAAAGAGAAGGGTCATGTCAGGCGTCTTTGGTTAGTTTTGTGGAATGAACAACACGAACAACTTGCACAAATGGATGGCCGATAAGTGTTTTTAGTTCACACTCACCCTCAGTGCAATCATGGCACCGGGCACGCAGATAGGTACACAACAGGGCTCGCCCATACTCATGGACAAATGACACTCGTAACATGGCAGGCAGCTCCAGCCGAGAAGGCCCGTATAATCACCACAGTGAATAAACAACCGATCTACACATACATGGTTATTTTTTTTTTCCTTGGCTGCTTGCGTTATGCGTAAAAGGAGTAGGCCAAGTACTGGTCGGCCTGATGTCAGTGTAATATAACTAGGTGGGGTGTTGGATCTGGTGTCCTCAGCATGGCTTTCGAGCGATTCAGGATTATAAACACGTCGGCGCTGGGTCCGGCTTGAGATATTAGACACCGTCGTCATATGACCGAAATAATGTTTGGTGTTTTACGGCGTAGTCAAGAATATTTTACTTATACGACGACGACCGGCCTTATGATGTGAGGAAATCGGACGGGGGAAACCCACAACTACCCAAAACTTTCTGTCAGGTCTTCCTACATTAAGGCCAGAGAGGAAGTCAGCACTGTACTTTTTATGTTCAAACCTCGAATTAATTGATTGGTTATTGTCTAACGCCAAATTCAAGCATCTTCACACATTCCAGTGAGAAGAAGCGAAAAAAAAAATATATATATATATTCAGTAGACGTATATTTATTTATTTATTTGATTGGTGTTTTACGCCGTACTCAAGAATCTTTCACTTATACGACGAGGGCCAACATTATGGTGACAAGAACATCACAGAAATCAGACTTATACAGGCACACGGAAATGTAACCTCCTCAATTACTCATTTAAAATCTTTTCGTTTTGCATATACATAGACATAATAAGCAAAATCTTAAACCTTAAATCTTAAGCACCCAATGACTTACACGCAAACAAATAATTGCAAGTATATTTCTTGTGAAATGTCCTTGTTCGTTTGCCGTTTTATCTGTTGAAGTTATTTAAGCCTTCGATGTCCAGAAAAAATACGTCACATATTTTCAGGGGACATGATTTTGGTCGCTTTATATATCTAATCACAGCTGCAAAAGCATGCACTGTGTTGACGAGCTTTGGTGTGGAACGTACTACCTGCCTGTTGGAATTTCGTTATTTTCGCTTAAACCGAACAGGAAAATGAAGGATGTATCTTCGCTCAGTTTTCTCGAGGAAAAAAAATAATGTTAAGTTGTGTAACAGGCTAAGAGTTCCGCAGTTCATCACTGACAAAAAATGACAACGGGAACCTATAAGACAACAAGACAACATAAAATCATCTAACCCAAAGGGCATATATTTCTGCCTTATATCTTGACTCAGATTGACCACACCATGTCTACGCCGCCGCTTCACTCGCGAGATCGTATCTATGGGCCGTAGACACCGACGACTATTTGACACATGCCGACCATCTGGACTTCTCACACGTCGCGACATGAGGCATCCAGTTATTGCAGTGAGAACCATCAACATCCCGTTGTGCACTATTCAACTTCTATGATTGGGTTCCCCTACAAGCCCCTTACTCTATTTCGCCAATTTTCACAGGAGAATTTCGCGCATGAGAGCCGCTCAGGTGATCGAAAAGGTCCATGAAAAAAGGTATGTCAATTTCAGAAATGACATTGAAATTGTCGACTTCGTGAACCGATCGAACAACGTGTGCGCTAACACACGACTTGAGCAAAGTGTTGAGCAAACGCCCAGGAGAGAGAATTTACTCAGCTGATAGCTCGTGTCTACGCCGGGCTTTAAGCTACGGTTTTCGGGCTTTGTGTAGCGAAGAAAAAGCATGTTTCTTAGCCGATTCATACATCAGCATAAAGCCTATAATTTGTCCGCGCTTGAACGAGTGTCGTTTGGTTAAGACTGGAATATTTTGCCGTGTTTTATGTTCAGTTATGCAAACATAAGGGGTGTGCCTCAGGCGTTTGAGTACCTTGTTATATATACAGTGGATTGGGTATAAATTGCATCCAGACGATTCTGCCACCCGTGTCTAGAATTACTGTAAAGATGACTTGATTCAACCTTTTAACAGACCAATATCTGGTGCGTTCCTTGATAACTCGATGTGCAATCTCAGAGAAACTAACTTTCTTAGTTGAAATTTCTTCTGTAGTATGAGCTAAAGTATTTTATCGTATCATTGTTCTTGTAATTAGCTAAGATGGGCTTAGGGCCCTTGTCACTAGAAGAAAATCACCTCATCCACCCACCCCACAGCTTAGAAGATAAGTGCTAAAACGTGTAACCAATGACGTGAATCACTCCTAAACTCATATGCATGGTACATTTTAGGCCCGCGCGTAACCTTTGGAGCATTGAGAACATAGGTCTACATCAGGCAGTATGCTCGTCATTGAAGAGAAATATTCTTAGATCGTAAGACTCCATTGGAATAAGTAAGAAGATGAAGGTATGAATCGATGAAATGTTGTGTTTTATTCCTTTGTTGTGTTTTACGTTGTTTGAAGGACTCTGTATGTGACGACCGTATGACCTATATGTACTGCGGAGCATGTGGCGCTTACAAACTGGCCAGAGAGCTTAATTACATAGAAGAGGTTGGACTCTAAATTCTGCGCCCGGCGGATATTCCGCATGGATGAAGGAGGAAGGGCATCATAAAATGACTTTAATCAAAAGCTTGACATCATTAATTCCATTTCTCAATATCTGTGTATATATTTTACCAGCTTACTTTGTTTGAAATCTGCATCAGGTTTCGCATTGCACTGAATATTCGGTCCTTCAGTCATATAGCAAGGTCTAGGTGCCGTCTATAGTGCTATGTTTCAACTCTTAATGAAATAAATTGAACCTACAGAAATAATAATAGAGCTGTCTAAGGCTGAAACATTTTCCTGAAGACGTCTTACGCTTCATTTACTCACTAATGCATTGATATATTTAACTATAGTTGTTGCGGTCGATTTGCTGACATTTTGCTTTAGATCTATCACTGATAAGAGGTGAACTGTGTCATATACGCTTTTTGATGGGCATATAATGTTGTCGTAGAACTGTTACCATAGTTTATCATGCATATATCACCCACAAGTACACGGATGCATAACAAACCTAAAATAAATATTTATAAAAAATATGTGCTGCAACAGCTTTTAATCTATATTTACAGATAATGAAACCCCGAGTTATAAAATCTAAATACAGTTGTGCCAATGTTTATTTTAAAGTCTTTCTTATTTCAGCTACAATTCTTTTTAATAACATAATCTAAACAGGCACTGAGCAATATTTTCGCACTTCACTTTCCCATACTTGTATGCTGCATTAAAATGCAATTTTCTATATTTTTCATGCATATTTGCTGAATGAATAAATAAATGCAGCTATTGATCTACATGATATTTAGAGGTTACTTTTTCGATGCCGAACAAGAAAAACATAAAGTAAAATAATGATGTTGAGGATGTACAATGTTGATTGTGATACATCTGTACAATGGAACGTTCTATGTATATTCTCCTTTCGATTTTTTTGTTACTTTTTTGTATTTATTAACATTGTCTGAAAAGACAGGATGAATATAGTGAAAAAATATATAACATGTACATCTTAAGAAATACATTGTATACAGTCTTCTGCACATGTTCGTACAGTCACGATCATATCGTGTATCGGTATCACAATACACAAGAACAGACATGTTCATATGAAATGTTGTAGTTACTAAAAGCTATTTGTTATTTTCTATGATTATATGTTTTCTCCACCGATGTGAAATTAATACACGTCACTTCTGTTCACTATCAGCAGATATTATTTTAAAGTGTTGCAGGGATAATACAAGCCCTCAGGGGTTTCTACTCCCTCCAGTTACCTCTTTAATGTGATATAATTCTATACATTATCCATTTGTTGGCAGTATTTTGGGTACTTTTATCGTTTCCTCTAATGATTCGTGTATGTGTATTTATTTATTTATTTATTTGATTGGTGTTTTACGCCGTACTCAAGAATATTTCACTTATACGATGGTGGCCAGCATTATGATGGGAGGAAACCGGGCAGAGCCCGAAGGAAACCCACGACCATCCGCAGGTTGCTGGCAGACCTTCCCACGTACGGCCGGAGAGGAAGCCAGCCAGCATGAGCTGGACTTGAACTCACAGCGACAGCATTGGTGTCGTGTATGCGTAATTGGTGAATAAACAAACTCAAAATCAAGGACTGGATATATCACTCATGGATTGGACACATCACTCATGAATTGGATATATCACTCTCATCTCAACTGTTTCCTAGTTCCAACATATATTCTGGTCACCATATGGCTTAAATGGTGTCAGTGTGACATTAAACCTCGATCATTTCTTCATTCATTCTTTCTGAAACACCTGTTTTAATTTTAAACGCCCTACATCATTCTTTATATATGTCGATATACATGAACTTACTTCAACTTACATCCGACAGAATGAAATAATACAACCGCAATATACGACCATAATGCTTAGTCGAATATGTCAAAAACTGTCGAAATAAACGATTACATGAACATTATGCTTTTTTACTTGACACTACGACTTGCTGTATCTCCTATTACAATCTCAACATTACGTTATTACATCACCCAAGATCATGCATTTGTTTTTGCTCACACAGTTGCATCAAAATGTAATGTTTTGGAAACGGGCAAGAGTTTATAAGAGAAAAAAAAATTCTATTCGATGAATGCATTGCGTATATATGTAACAGTCATTTCCATACGTACAATCTTTAGAATGGGCATAATTTAAGAATATAGTTTACTTCCATCATAATCAGATAGCCGTATAAAAATTACACAGGTCGCATGTTTTTAAGTTATACAGCAGTGTATAATTTTATTATATTATATATATTATCACTCGTTTATTGTCTTCGGTACAGAAAATGATGAACCGGTACACATTGATATAAAATAAGATACGTTTGCGGTGTATGGGGAAGCATATAAGATAACCCAGTCCTGAAAATAGACATACAACTAGGCCCATATACACAAAGCATTGTCTGAATTGATAATGCTGTTAGCACTGTTAACGCTGTTAGCATGGCGTGCAGATAGCTCAAACATAGCTTTGTAAACAATGATTGTTCATATCAAATACAAAAGAAACAGCGTTGATAGCAAAACTGGGGCCACGAGAGCGAGATATACGTACTTTGATATGTAAGCCGAGAGGTCTGGCCTCTTGTCAATCTACATGGCAGTTAGGATAGTATTGTATCTTTTGACGCAAATGCTTAGAATGTAGCAACTATAGGCACATGACACGAGTATAGTGATGATAACCGCAATTTATCAAACGTCAGTGACTCAAACTGCTGTGTTGTGACCACATTTATTTATTTATTTATTTATTTGATTGGTGTTTTACGTCGTACTCAAGAGTATTTCACTTATACGATGGCGACCAGCATAACAGTGGGAGGAAACCGGAAACTATACAGGGCAATCGGTCCGGAGCCCGAACCGAATTCGTGAACGATAATGTTTTCGGAGGGTTGCATTCACACAAGTGAAATTTGGAGCACGGTTTCGGAAGTAAATTTATTTTAATGAGCTGGTCGCTATTTAATTAAGCAATGGATTATCAGATAATACAATCAGCAATCAGCATTTAATAACAAACTTTATAACGAAATTACATCGTGTGTTGTTTTGACAAATTTCAATGCTGTAAATCCTAAGAAAGCGGGCAAAGTTTCGTGCAGTAAACACTCAGAAAACGGGTAAACCCTCTTGTTTTAAACCCCCAGAAAGCTCACAAACCCTAATGCTGTAAACCACCAGAAAGCCCACAAACCCTAATGCTGTAAACCCCTAGGAAGCCCACAAACCCTAATGCTGTAAACCTTCAAGCCGCCTACAAGCTCTCATGCTGTAAACCCTCAGAATGTTGACAACCCTTCATGCTGTAAACCCTCAGAAAACTCATCAACCCTAATGCTGTAAACCACTAGAAAGTCCACAAACCCTAACACTGTAAACCCTCACAAAGCCTACAAAACCAATGCAGTAATCCACCAGAAAGACCACAAACCCTAATGCTGTAAAGCTCAAAACCCCACAAGCCCTAATGCTGTAAACGTCCAGAAATCCCACAAACTCTAATGCTACAAACCCTCAGGTAGCCCACAACCTCATGCTATAAACCCACAGAATGTTGATAATACTGCATGCTGCAAACCCTCAGAACGCCCACATAGCCTTAAGGTGTAAAGCCCTCAGAAAGCCCACAAAAATTAATGCTGTAAACCCTCAGAAAGCCCACAATGTCTCATAATGCCAAACCACAGAAAGCCCACAATCCCTCATGCTGCAAACCCTCACAAACAAGGCGTCGAATACAACGTGTATCCCAGCTGACAACCAAAATGGGTGTTCCCGGTCAATCATCGCAAGACTAGTTTCCAAAACGACAGCATGTAATAAGAAACTTTACGAAGAAATTACATTGTGTGTTGTTTTGATAAACTCCAATGATGTAAACCCTAAGAAAGTAGACAAGGCTTCGTGCTGTAAACCCTCAGAAAACGGACAAACCCTTTTGTAAACTTTCAGAAAGCTCACAAAGTATAATGCCGTAAATTTCGCGAAAGTCCACACACCCTAATGCTGTAAGCCACTAGAAAACCCGCAGACCCTAATACTGTAAACTCCCAGAAAATCCACAAACCCTAAAGCTTTAAACCTTCAGAAAGACCACAAACCCTAATGCTGTAAACCACCAAAGCCCACAAACCCTCATACTGTACACCCTCAGAAAGCCCACAAACCCTAATGCTCTGAACCCCCAGAAAGACCCCCTCCCCCGCCTCCGCCTCCTGATAGCCCACAAGCTCTCAAGATGTAAACCATCAGAAGCCGGATAATCCATCATGCTGTAAACCCCCAGAAAGCCCACAGACCCTAATTCTGTAAACCTTCAGAAAGCCCACAAACCCGAATGCTGTAAAGTCTCCGAAAGCCCACGAGCTCTAATGCTGTGATCTCCCAGAAAGCCCACAAACCCTAACGCTGTAAATCCTCAGGTAGCCCACAACCTCTCATGCTATAAACGACCAGAAAGCCAACAAATCCTAACGCTGTAAGCCCTCAGAAAGCCCACAGTGCCTCATGTTGCCAAACAAACATGGGCGTTCGGATCAATAATCGCAAGGCCAGTTTCCAAAACGGCAAATAACACAAACAACAAAACAATTAAGCATATAAAATAAATATAACGCCCGTGACCTGACAACCATTGTGTTTAAACCCTCACAAACCTAGCCTCATGTGCAAACCCTGCGAAACCACAACCCCTCATGCTGTAAACCATTAGAAACCTAACACTCATAGAGTAAATGCTCACAAAACCTAACCCTGTAAACCCTCAGAAATCAGACATGAGGCAAATCTTAAGAAATCTGACATCCCTCATGCTGTAGACCAACAGCAGTCATGGGAAGCTTCTCCCGAATAAGGCACTTTTTCTCGCCCAACTCAGACTCAAGCCAGAATAACCATTGTTCTCTTGTCACAAGTAGGTGAGTACCACGATACCAGTTTGCGCACAATTAGCATCAGAAAGGCAGGGATAAACAGAACATCCACTTCTATGGCCCCATTCATTTTAGGCAGAAAATTTTCCAAACTGGTCACGTCTGCATGAAAGCCCTCAGTTATTTATTTATTTATTTGATTGGTATTTTACGCCGTACTCAAGAATATTTCACTTATGCGACGAGGGCCAACATTATGATGGGAGGAAACCGGGCAGAACCCGGGGGAAACCCACGATCATCCGCAGGTTGCTGACAGACCTTTCCACGTACGGCGGGAGGGGAAGCCAGCATGAGGTGGACTGGAACTCACAGCGATGGCATTGGTGGGAGGCTTCGGGTCATTGCACTACGATAGCGCGCTAACCGACTGAGCCACGGAGGCCCCTTCATCAGTTAAGATACATAAGCTGGGTCAACGAAGGTCCAATTAAGCATTGCTTGATTTATTAATCTTTCTATAGTCATACTCGAGAATTTTTCACTTCTAGGATTGTCATCCATTGTGTGGGTGGAGGAATCCAAATTGCTTAAAGTGAACCATTCCCACCAAAAAAAAACACACTGAGCTCCCAATACTTCTAATACACTGCAGTATTTATATGATGCAATAAAATGCACTGTCCAGCAAGGTATGAAAAACAAACCATGCAAGAGCTTATCAGAAACATTTTTTCTGTAACTTTATCCTTTTATTCAGGTACTGATAAAAGTGAAGAAAAATACAAGTGAACAGGATACACAAATTGTTTGAAAAACTTTCTTTGTTTAATCATTTTTGTCATACATGATACAGACAAATACAATGAGGTTATCTATCAATTCCTCAGAATATCTGGCAGTGACTTATGAGCTGGAATGCCTGTTCTGCTCACAATTTCACTCTGCGATTCTCTAATGAGGATGAAGATGGAAGGATTCAGACAACGAGATGATGAGTACCACTCAGCACACACTGACCTGCAGTATGTCACTCGTGGTAACACTCTACACAACACCACTCTGAGTTGCCAATAATAACTTCCTCACGTTTGCACCCACGTCAAAACACGAAATTCGTATTACACTGCGTCATCTATACGCTGCTTTGAGGCGCCAAATTCCTACATCATTTGAACGATCAAAATCACAGATTTGTCTAAGCATGGCCTTGAACTTGGCTGAATCACCAGGTGGTAGCTTCACACCGAATTCATCCAGCAGTTCTTGAGTGGAAGCCTGTCCATCCATGTGACATTGGAATGCTATAAAATTCCTGATATCTGTGATCAGTTCCATGTGCTTATTGTCCGCCGCTCCACTGGGTGGGGCTGGCACGTCCTCTCCTCCATCATCCTGACTGCCAGTGACATTCCGCGCTCTCATCCTGGTCAGCAGCTCACCCGATGACATTACATTCTGTCTGGATGAGCTGAACAAACCAGTGCTCTTCTTATTCCCTGCCAAGGTCCCATCAAAGGCTTTGGGAATTTGTGGCTTGTTCTTTTCTCCATTCTGAATAGCAGAAATTCAGGCAGACACGTTAGTAATCAGCATGAATGTGGTAGGTACACCGCACTGAACGTCATAACATTGTGACACAGTCAACCTGTCCACTTTCGTGACCAGGCTTGCCATGTATCATCAGAATTTATGAAACCCTACTTGAATATTCATATTGCACAGTCCATTAGTGATTTCCTTGTAGAAACATGAGACACAAAGTCTTATGGTTAGAGCCATCTCATAAAAGGGCTTCATTTCACTTGGACATCTTTTATTCACTGGCCAACACACTAACACACTGACTCACATCTAAACCAGCCACAAAATTATTCTGGTGACTAACAAATAGCAGGTATCAGGATTTTCACAACAGTATCAGACTGGCTGCAGATGACATGAAACCTGGCAACACCTTCTGTGCATCTGAAGTTCAAAGCTACAACATCTTACAATTACAGCCACATAGAAACCAGTATAAATTTGATATGATGTCTCAAATCGTACTTACCAGAGTTTCTGAAGACGAGGGTTTGGGACTGGGCTCGCCAATCAAGCTGTTCTTCTTACGACCAAACCTTGGTCTGTATGAAAAACACAAAAAAACATTTAGCCATTTTCAAGTCAAAGAATTAAAGCATACAAACAATGGAAATGGAAAACATTATGTAAGTATAACAAACCTTCAACCAGTCCAAACTAATGTCTATGATCAGCAGCTTCCACTAAAAACTATTAATTTTCGTTAATTGTGTCCGATTATAAAAAGCTGTAATGTTGTTGCTGTATTTATTTAATTCATTTGTTTCTAATGCCGTACTCAAGAACAGTTCCCTTATATGATGGTGAACAGCATATCAGCAGACCCTGGGGCAAACTCATATATCCCTACAGCTTTAGATAGAACTACTACTTGTACATACATGTATATAACACCAAAGATTTACTATTTGGTCATTCAAACATAAGTGACAGGTACTGAAGTGCACTGACCGTGAGTTGGCCCTCTCACCCCCTTGCTGGCCAGTCCAGTTAGGAACTCCACTGAGAGCGTTCATGCAGTGCCGGCGAGACCTCTTCAGAGCAGCCGCAGCTTCCCGAGCCACCTTCTCTGCTTCCCCCTCCACCAAGGCGTAGTCCATCTTACTGGCCTCCACAATCACATCATGTTTTAAGGCGCCCTGAATCCCTGATATCAGAAACTCTACTCTACACTATTTACCATACACACCCAAGTGGATATTTTACAGTTAAAGCTTTAAACAATTATCAAAAGCCTACCAGCATGATTATCTTCAACAAAGATCACCGGAATCAGAATGCTGAAATACATCACAGTGATAAAACTGTGACTTCAACATGCATTATTATGCATGCAAAAATTATGGTTAACAATGAAGAAATAAATAAGGAACATTATACCATTCTAAATTTGACAATTCCACAAATTTGATCTGTCTAATAGCACATTTACCAGTTTTCTTGAAGAGTTTCTTCAGAACATAATCATCCTGATGTGCAGAGAGGTTTTCTGTGGTGTCCTCCTCTTTCTTATTGGGCTGATAGTCACTAAGTTTAGATAGGTGGGGAATCTTTTCTCCCTCAAACTCTACAACAATGAAAGCAGATATTTTAAAGCCAACTCTATTCTTCAACACATGCAGCTGCAAACAGTAATATGAATGTACAATCTACATAAACAGCTAGGACACACTAGTGAAACTGTGGCCCAAGGGTTTTGTTTTCATATTAAACCTGAAAATGCAATAATACATGAAATTACCCAACCTCATCAGTGAATGGGATGCTGACAGAAGATCAATGTGGGATATATTACGCCATTTTAGTGACGCTGCATATTCTACTGCAGGGTTAACAGTGCAACATCACAGTGAGTAGCACATGTCATCACTGAAACCGTGGCATACAACATATTTGAGGTGGAGCAACGAAACAGTTGTGGTGTAGAATTGACTGCAGCGACACCTGTTGAGGAGGAATATCTGCTGGCACCCCACTGTCTTCACAACAGGTATATGTATCAGTACAAACCTGTCACATACTAACCATAAAGGGCTTAATTTAGCAATGTCCATAGTTCATCCAAACAACCCCAATCTATTTAAGATCATCCACAAACCTGCGTCTTTGTTACGTTTTGATTTCTTCTTCTTCTTTTTTCTATGGTTTGAGGTCTCTGCTGATGACGTCTGATCAGCATTGTCCTTTGTCTCCCCACTGGAGGATGTCTGAGATCCCAGACTTCCTTGTCCAATCTTTAGGCTTAATTTTCTCGCCAGTGCACGTAGTTTTTCTGTCTTGTCGGCGGAGGAGGCTTCATCTGTTTTCTTCACTTTGTCCTTGCTCTCCTTTCTCTTGACAGGTAGAGCTTCATTCTTCATAGCATCAAAACGATTAACCCTTTGACCCACAGTAACCTCTGACCCTGTACCAGCAAATATGGCACTGGTTTCTGTGCCTTCTTTATTGTCATTGGTGCCCAGAGTGAACAGTTCAAACAAGTCATTGGTTTTGAAAAAGCGTCTTTGCTTAGGATCTTTTAATACTCTGTTGGTCAGGAACTGTTTGAATATTTGCCGGTGGTATATTTTCTCCTCTATGGTGCCTGTTGTCAGCAGCCTGTAGATCGTTACTTGTCTGTTTTGGCCGATCCTCCAAGCCCTCTCACGAGCCTGCATGTCCGTGCTGGGGTTCCAGTCTGGGTCAAATATGACTACACGGTTTGCCCCAGTCAGGTTTACACCCAGTCCACCAACACGGGTTGTCAGCAGAAACACAAAGATGTCAGGGTTCTGAAATTAGAGAAATCAATTCAAATCCACAAATTTTGATGATTCTTAACAATTCCACTCACATATAAAAGCTGTAGCATTTTGCTTTACCACGAAAATAACTCTCTAACTCAATTATAAAAAAATAATTTAATTCCAAAAGTTTAGTTCACTGTTCAAAACAGGTATTTAATTAACACGAAACTTCTTGATTTCTGCTTTACTTTCAAGATGCCCAAACTTAAAACGAAGTTTAAGACAACAAATTCATTAACAATGGCATGTACTTTTGGAAATGTATAAAGGCACTGCAGTAATGGAAGTATTTTACTACAAACAGAATTTCTCTGAAAAGGGGCTATACTAGGCATTAAATCAGTAATGTTCAGTTCAAACTTGAACAGGAATTTTAGTATATATTTTCGTCTAAATTTCACCTACATTATAACTGTCACCTGTCATCTATATATTTAAGAATGAGATTAGTTTACCGAATTCCTCTTTATGGATTCAATCTTCCTTGAGCACTTGCCTTAGTTTTGTCCATTTCACGAGGTACAAATAAACATGCTAACCGATAAAGACTTGACCTTGCATCCATGTCATAAGAAAAAGTTAATAATACACAAAAGCAGCGACACAGTGTGATACATACACTATTGTACTTATTAATGAGTGGTTGACGTGCTGATATACTTGTTCCTCCATCCATTCTTAAGTAACTGTAACCAACATCTTTAACAAAACTTTCCAAGATATCCAACATCTGTAAATAGAAAAAAATAAAATAAAACAGATAAGTAGGTGGGTGCATAATCAATGAAGAAGTAAAGCTAACTGGTACATCATAAACCAAGTGTTTCAAAAAAATACCACACCCATTTAGAAAATATCTCAGAAAGAAAAAAAAAGTTTCTGGTGCGAATGATAAAGCAACCACCAGCACTGCACAAAGGCTGGATAATACAAAAAAAGTGAAAGAGTTTATCACTGCATAGCTAAACTGCTTTAACTCCAGTAAATATCAACAATTCTACCATATTCTACCTGTTCATGTGCATTGGACCTGATGATTCAAGGAAGATAACTCTGATGACTGTTTGTCTTTTTGACCTCTGCCAAACTCACCTGTTTACTCTGTGTGAAGAGCAGCACCTTCTGGGTCTGTTTGTACCACAGTTTTAACAGGGACTCCACCACAATCAGCTTTCCTGAGCGGCGCCAGTAGCCATACACCAGACTCTCATCCCCATCTATGGACTGGCCAACGAGAACCCGTGGGCCTCCTGTGGAGATATCAGGGTGGTTACAGATCTTCCTCAGTGTGATCAGACCAGCAAATACCTGCAACAAGGTGTAGAAGTGATTCCATTACACTCAAAGCCGTGATACAAATAAATAACTGTCAACATGGAACTGCAAGTCATAACACCAAATATTTACTGTCACATTATACAGCAAAACTGTTGCCTAAATATGTATATTACATACAACATGCAGCAAAAATTCATATGCATTTGTAAAGGTAATAAGCCCTCTTTGTCTTCCACAAGTAATCAAGTATAAATAAGTCAATCAATACGAACAGCTCAGTTAAGAAGACACACCAGAGCAGAGATATCTGTAAGTTTTCTACATGGAAATCTTGACATATCTCTTCCAATATACAGAAGATCAGCATAACCAGATCTAGCTCTCTTAGGCTTACCCATAGATTATTTTCTATAAAGGCTAAGCCCTAGATTCTTCCTACTGCCTGCAGGCGTATTTTACCAACATGCTTTACCTCTCAGTTTGATGTTGACATCAATAAAACATTTATTTCCGTAGACCCACATGTATAAGCTGTTTGTTGTCCCATGTTGCTCGGTAGCACAGCCTCTAGTAAATGCACACAGGTACAAAACTCCTCGATGATCGATCCATTTCAAAAGTCATTCATGCCGGATTGGCCATGTTGACATCTATGTCATCATTTTGGGGTGTTTGAGTGTTCGAGCACTCGGCTCTTGCCGGACTTTATTGATCACGACTCGCAAGGTGTTGATGTTTACTTCCAAGTCTCGATCGGCGGGCCCCAAAAACGACATAGATGTCAACATGGTCAGTCCTGCACGGATGACTTTCCAAATGGATCTACCCTCAAGGAGTTTTGCACCCATCTGCATTTACTAGAGGCTCTGCCACTGGACAACATGGGACAACGAACAGCTTAGACTACGGAAATAAATGTTTTATTGATGCCAACATCAAACTCAGAGGGTAAAATACAGCTGCAGGCAGTAGGAAGGATCTAGGGCATAGCCGCTTTAGATAATGATCTATGGGTAAGCTCACTAGAGCCAGGCCAGATCATACCTAAACATGGCTTACCTTATATCGACCAGCCAGAATGGCATTGCACTCCTTGGAATCTAAGTATTCCTGATAAACCTCTCTCTGCTCATCAGTCAGGCGACAAAACAAAACCTGTCACACATTTACATCATTATATAAATACAGAGAAACTAGAGCTGAACAGCAGACCAATAGTGAGACTCAAATAAATGATCTGCACATTTACAGTAGTTCAGTTAGAATAAGTATTTAAACAGTAAGACAACAGTTCATATGTCCATACATGTAAGAAAATAAAACATCTACATTAGTCAGCACCATACTCAAGGGAGACAACCTTGCCTACCTGTTCACTTTTGCCCGGCAGCTGGACAGAAGACTTTACATCGGCCTTCATTCTCCGCAGCAAGTAAGGAGCTATTGTATCTCTGAGGATGCAGGCACACTTGTATGCAGTTTGAACCTGTGTCAAATATAATGCACTTGTATAATTCCCTTTTGCCAAATAAAAAGTGTCACTCATTTGATTCATAGCTGTTTTACAAACAAGGTGAAATCATTTAAGAACAAATACCACACACTACTATGAAACTGGCATTCTTCAAATCACCCAAAGTAATATGTAATACAAGCCACAATCACTCCAGCTTAAAGACAATCACATTTTATTTCTGTCATAAGCAGACCAAAAAACATATTCTAACTCCTACAGTTCATCAAATAAACTCTCCCATCCATGCATCTAAAGCTGATGAAGACACATACCTGGACTTGTGAAGCATTTGCATACCCTCCCTGGACAATGGGCACAGAGAAATGGGCCATGAAGTCAGGTAGTGTGCCCAATTTACCCGGGAAGATGAAGTCAAACAGGGACCACAACTCCTTTAGGTTGTTCTGTATAGGTGACCCGGACAGGATGATGCGGTGGGGAGTGCGGAACTGAAAACACACCAGCATAAATAAAGCTTATCTTTAGGATTATTTCATGATTCAGACCTGTAAAACAGGACAATACTATAGTATTTTGCACGAAATTATTTGATGATCAATTCTGTTGTTTGCTGGTCAACACTACATGTACACATCTATAATGCATATATGTAGGTTGCAATATTTATTTACTTTATTCTTGAGTAGGGCATAAAACACCAACCAAATAAATAAATAAATAAATTTATTGATTTATTTGGCATTTAAAGTCATGTTAAAGAATTATTCACTCATGGTGATCAAATTTGTGGGTGCAGGAAACCAGGGTGCGTAGAGTGAAGCACTGCCCTTTGCCACTCACGTGACAAACCTCCTGACATAAAGCCACAGACGAACCAGCAACAGCTGGACTTAAACATGCGCCCCCAATCAACATTTCATACTCCATGAACTTTATTTTAAGGTTAAATTGGGTGGTGTTTAATTTTTTACATGAAGAATTTTTTTTCACTCATAAATAAGTGGGCTTGGTCAAAACACATATACTGACACATGTACTAGTATTGATGAAAACTATAAGGGAGTATTTTGAGATGTTTCTGTTCTGGGCCTCACCTGTTTACAGGCCAGTGTAACGTGAGCATCAGGATTTCTGATCTTGTGTCCCTCATCCAGGATGATGTAGTGCCAGTCATGCTGGAGTAATGCATCCTGCTTGTGGACTAGGCTGGTGTAGGATGTAATCAATATGCCATGCTGGTTCACTATGTTATGGATCAGAGCGTCCTGCATCAAGATAGGAAATGTGAATACAACATGAATTTCATATTTTTTCTCCTGTCATGAAAGTTAAGAAGCATATATGTTATTTATGGAACAAGACAATTTTCTTTCATGTAAGCCACAAATTTAAAACTTAAATATTCTCTATATAAAAAAATGATCAAATATCAGTATCAGATGTGTATCTATTAACATGATCCCAGTCTTAATGGGACATCATACCTCTGTGCCAGTGAAAGAGCCTGATGAGTGGAGGATTGCCACCCTGAACTCCGGCCACCACTTGTGGAATTCTCGCACCCACTGGTGAAGGACGGTAGCAGGGCATACTATGATACAGGGCCCCAGTCCCACATATCTGTTTAAACACAGACAAAAGTGTAGGGCAGTGAGAGAAATAATAACACAGATTTCTATGTAATTTTGTTGATGACTGAAAATGGGAAGGACAAAGAGAAACAAACAGTTTAACACTAAAGAAAATCTGTGACCAAATTCAATATCTTGACAGGGCCACTTCCAGTCAGACATCTCGTAACCCATTTGGTTTCACATCTATTTTCAAAGAGGTACAGTAAGCTCACCTGAATGGCCTCTGTTTTATCTTGCTTGTTTTGAGTGAGGCCAGGAAACTTATAGTCTGTATGGTTTTGCCCAGTCCCATTTCATCACCCACAATCCCCCCGGCCTGCTGACAGTGCAGCTCCCATAGCCACTTCACACCTATCTTCTGGTAGCTGCAAATACATGTATATATGGACTATAAAAAGGCTGAGATGCCGGCCTCAACAGGTAATGTGTTCACAGGTTGTGTGGACCTCTAAAATAGCATATTGATAATTTCATCACACAGAGCAATAAGACATACTAAAATAATATACATGTACTTATTTAATAAAATACAATGATTTGGGGACATCTACCAATTCATAGTTTTTACACACATTCTTTTTTACACACATCATCAGCAAACATTTCAAAACTGAAGTATAAGTATGATTATGTGCATTTTCTGTCAACATCTGAATGTACTTCAGTTGTGATGGGCATGCTTCCTTTCCAATCTCACCCAAAAAGTTTGCTCCAGAGCTTCCCTGGGACTTTTAAACCTCCCTCAAACTCTGTTTCTTCATTATCAGAATCTGACAAACCTTCCTCCTGTTGCTTTTGCTTTCGTGCTGCCTCTGTCTTTCTGTATGTCCTGAAAACAAAGTGAGTCATCAGACGTACAATTGCATATATATTTATGCATACATGTTTTGCCCAAATTTCCCCAAAACATTCTCAAAACTGTGTGAAGAGGCAGGAGACACTTAAGAATTAGATGATGAGAGCAATTTTTCACTCAACATCTTTCACGCTACTTATCTTACTTCAATCTCTTCTGGAAGTAGTTATAGTTTCCATCATCTCTTGTTCTTGACAGATAGTTGTCCTTCTCCAGTTGACATTTTCCTTTCATGGTATCCAGCCCCTTCTCCTCATCTGAACAGCTCCGACCAAATGACTTTGTCTTCTTTAGACCTGCCTTCACTTTCTTTTTGGGTGAGGGTTGACCTTCCAACATAACGTACATGTATTTGCATGTTAAAATGAAGGAAGCTATCCTGAGTAGTCTGTGACTACTTTATTTCTTTGAAAATAATATTCACCTTATACAAAAGTATGCATGATAATACTATCTGACGATGACATAACATCTGATGGGGACATAACATCTGATGATAACATAACATCTGGCATAACATCTGACAAATTAAACCATTCCATTATTCAATTCACAAACATGGAGTTGAATAATCTGGGAAGAAATGCCAGCACTTCACACAAGTGATGTGTTACCAGAAATGCTTTGAATAAATAAATGAAAGTATGAGGTGTAATGATGGCTACAGAAATGTTTTGAAAGTCTTTGTGAATGCACATGATTTACAGTTTCTTAGTACCATATTTTATTTTTAGTCTAACACACATTTTGGTTTGTAGATTACTCAGCACTAAGAGGGCATGATATACATATGCTATAGTTGAGTCTAAATGTCTATCATCTATCATCTATCACCTTCATAGTCACTATCCTCATCCTGCCAGTTCATGTCTGGACGATATTCCTCCTCACTGCCAT
The DNA here is from genome assembly GCA_016165875.1 of Acanthopleura granulata. Classification (NCBI taxonomy): domain Eukaryota; kingdom Metazoa; phylum Mollusca; class Polyplacophora; order Chitonida; family Chitonidae; genus Acanthopleura; species Acanthopleura granulata. Next base: position 35,114,260 of record JABBOT010000002.1, on the reverse strand, counting down.
CCTCCCAATCCTCTTCACCATCACTGGCAGGATCACTTAGCTCAGGGTCACCACTAAAGTTATGCTTCAGTTTTGGTAACTTCCTTTTAACCCCAACACTTGAAAAGTCCCTCTCAGTCCTGTACACTTTTTTATCATGTTCATCAAACCAATTAGCTTTGCTGGGTTTAGAGCCAGAGGCCATGGGCTGACCACTGGTCACTTTCGCACCTGAATCCTGGGGTTGAGGAAGACTAGATTTGGAGCTGCCCAGAGGCTTGTGCTTCAAGGCCTTTCCTTTTTTACTCGAGTATGTGTCATCTTTCTTCTGTAGGAACATCTCAAAGTCAGACACAACAGGGGGTTTAGGTGCCATAGTTTTTTTTACAATAGAAGCACTTTGTTTTTTGGCATCCGTTGTTTTCATTACTGTTCCAAAAGGCGTCATTTCACCTAATTTGATCATTCTTTCCTCTTCAGTTTCTGCATTAACTCCATTAGCAAGGGCTTGGTCGAAGAACTGAAGATCTTCATCTGAAAAAAATACCAATGGGAAAAGTGAAACCTAAATACAGATGTAAATTCATTATCTGGTCTTCCCCTGACAAAAATGACATTAATAAAAATAGATATAAAGTCGTGAGAAAGAAGCAACATTTTCACAAAGGAAAGCATCACAGTTTAGACAGTAAATGCCTCTACTGTATTACGAGGAGTATTTGTGAACACTGCAGACTGTTCTCTTGAGCTTACCATTGTCCATCAGGCTCGCATCCACGTCTTTGCCATCCAGTTTTGACATCAAAGCTCTTTTCTTCGCTTTAAGTTTTTTCATCTGATTAAGCTGGGAACATTAATGCGAGATAATGGTTTAAAATATATTAGGGACTTAAATTGCCACTCAAACACAAAATATGGAACTAAACAGATGGCACATATAGCAAGAAGGGTAATATTTCTAACACTTTACTTCACCTTGTCTTTCAAAGTAGAAAGTATTACACTGTTTAATTTAATGGAAACTGGATGTACATGATATGAGCTTGTCACAAATAGACATCTGCTACCACATACATACTGATTTATTACACAGACTCATAGGCATGTAACAATTAAATAAATTATCGCTTGAATTTTTGTAAAATAAACAACCTTGTTCTCTCTCTGCCTAATAGCAGCCTCCAGATGTTTTTTGGCCTCTTTGTTGGTCTCTGCTTGTCTTGAGCTAGTTGCAGTCCGAATTACTCTGCCAATCCTCTCCAACTCCTCCCGAGTGGCACTGAAAACATTCAGTTTTTGATTTAATTCTTTATTTATTTACGCACTGCCCTGGGTTCAAAGCCATACACGTACTTCATTTAATATACTACAACAGTAACGGCTTTGGATCTAGGAAACCATACACAGCCCAAAGAAAACCACAGATCTTAACCAGCTACCTGACAAAAATCCTGATTTTAAGGCTATGTTCACAGTAGGTGCGGAACACATTCAGGGGACCGTAAAGAATTACATTACGATTTCATGGAAAATGGGTATACAGTGTTAAAACATACAACCATTCACACATGCCGGAGCCGAAGCATCATTCAACATGTAAACATGGCAACAAGTACTGATCGTATTGAATTGCTGATTAACAAAGTGGAAAGGAATAAATTATTGAACAATTTTTTCAGACTGCAACTACAACGGTGAGAGAAAAAAAACGGTTTTGTGGGATGAGATCACCCAGCATGTCGCATTTGAAAACGGTAACTTTATTGTGTTAGGCAGGCTAGCTTACTTTTGTTTTGCATCAAGAAATGGCCTCTGTATAACCTAGTCAGTGTGCTACCTCATGTCACAACAAAAACAAGAACAACACACGATGTAATTTCTTCGTAAAGTTACATAAATTACACATGTTGCTTACTAATCATACTGTTTGAAAATCCATCACACAACTAAATAATGATCAGTTTATGAATGAAATAAATACACTCAGAAAATCGAATCTGTGCTACAGATTTCACAGGTGTAATGCAAGGTTCCGAACACGATACCCTTCATGCATGCAGTTCTGAGCCTGGAGCAATTTCTGTAAACAGTGTGAACGTAGCTTAAGCCAGAACTAAGAGAGCAAAGGGATGGATTCCTATATGCAATCTTATTGGTCAAAGGCTCATTCGCTGCTGTACGAGTGATGCTTTGGGTAAATGAGCCTGATGGGACCTTGCTTTGCAAAAAAAGAATACACTTAATAATTTCTTTAGCAAAATGTTAATTCAACTGATATGCAAATGGCAGTTGGAGGTTAGAAATGCCACCTGAAGAAAATGCCAATGTTCAATGAAGGAGGTCCAGTCTTCCTGTTAATAATAACACATCATTATGCTTGTCATATGCACATCTATATGACACCTATACCCTGATCTTTACATGGCCTTTCTATCTGCATTAAGAATCACTCTGCAAACCAGATTCTGCAGTATGTGTAATATATTCAAGAAAATCATAATAACACAACAATCCCACAGGGTACCTTAGATCGTCCTGTACACTGGTCAACTGTCTCTCCATCAACTTCTTCATTCTCTCTTCTTCCTCTTTAGCCATTGCCTCATCTACCTGGGCCATTATACCTGAGAGGAAATGACCAGAGAATTATAAGTAATACATGTATAAGCTCCATCAAGCTAATTTGCATATCCTACACAACGAGAATGTACCATTTATACACTTTCAGGAAAAGGCAACTGGATGTGATCAACTGCAGGTGTTGTAACTTTGTTCCTTCAATCTGACAAAACAGAAGGCGTCTTTTTACCTTTTCATCATAAGTAAAACTACATGTATTATCTCACTTCAAAAACAACAATCTGAAATTTGAAGAAATAGTTTTTCTTTTAATCAATATGCAAATAAGCATAGATTTGTTCAAATTGGCTAAAAGCACGGCAACATCTCACCCTGTTCCAACTCATCCTGATTGTAGACTTCCAACCCCAATCCTTCTAACTCTGAATTCTGTTTTTCCAGTGATGCCTTTGGTATAAGGTTAGTCTGAATGTGGAATTGTTTCTGGCTCTTGGAAGTGCTGGAGTTATCAGTCACACTGCCACTGGAAATGGGTGGAAGCTGACTGGAACCTTCTCCCTCCAGTACATCCCTAACCAGGTGGTCACCTTCACAGTCTGCCATTGTAACCTCTGACTGGCTGGCATCTCTATTTAATGACAAACTTTCTTGGCTCTCCATCATTACATCCATGTACTTCTTCGTTCCACCTTCTTTTGGTAATAGTTAAATAGGTTCCACTGCTTTACTCAACAGGTATGTAACATCAGACATATAAGAGACATGATCCACAGGGCACCTGTAAAGAAGTGAAAGCTAAAAAGTAAACAGGCAATAATCCCCCTTAATGAATCTATGAATGATACATGTATAAATGACAGTGACATGATAATGGTGTACTTAATAACCTCAAATGTAATCTGGACAATGATATGAATCTATTTTTCACACGTCCAAAAAGTGGTGAAAATGGATTAAAAGCTGAAAACGTGTTGACAGCAAATGTTTACGATGTTCACTTTGAAAGCTGCAACCCAACAAGCATATGGGTATTTCTGTCACAAACATTATGCCTCTGAAACTTTATTCCTTGTTTCCTATCATATTATTTTGGACACCTGGTGAAGCATTCTGGACACCATGAGACTTGCCTACAACGAGATTCTCCAAGATCCAGCTCTGGGCTAGATATGCACCATTCCCCAAACTTTGGGTGGAGTGGGGGGTGCAAAGGCTGCATATATTTTATGTGTTAGTCATTCCGGCGCTTTTCTTAATGAATTAGGTTATGGTATTTTGATATTTTTTTCTCAACAGACAGATAAAAATATCATTGTAGCTCAGCAAGTCACACAACGCGTTGATTAGTTGAGAAAAAATCCAGCCGTAACGCAGTCTTTTTTATAATCGAAATTTGCATAACAAATGTTTATTGAAGGTTGAAAATAGTTCCTTCCCTGGATATTGTGTCATTGATCAGAGTAGTATCCCTTATTCTTCATATTTTCAAAACAGCTCGTATCATTGTGAGATTGTCTAGCAAACTAGCCAGCTTAGTAGTGATTCTCAGTTGAGAATGCTGGTGCAGGTGGCAGAACAAATTTCACTTTTCATTATCTTTATTTGGCTAGATTTTGTGATAATCTTGTGACAAGTTTTGGGAAAAAATATAACAATTAGCTCTGCCGCAGTGTTAAAAAAACCAAAGTCCAACACAGGTCCATGGGTATTTTCCTATCTGCATTTAGATGCTGCCTAGTCTAGAAAATTTGTATGTTTTCCAATCAGCAATGATCAGCCGAGGGGATCGTACAGTGCTTCATTTCTACCATCAGGGCATTACATTAACAGTAATAGTAATATAGTTAAAGAGAGCTCATATCGATTGACTATAATAGAGTAGTCTCCCTTTCTAATATTGTACACGTTTTATGTTGAATTTATTGGTATCGATGGTAATTTCATGACCCCCGCTGAATTATCAACGGCATAAATGCTCACTCTATATTTCGGATAGCATCAATTTGTACAAACTATGAACCAAAAGATTCCACACCGACACATCCTTTTTCAGGTTGTTGTTGTTGTATCTAAGTGGATCATTTTACCTTGGGAGACTTCTTTTTGAGTAAAATGTACTCACACTGAGCCTTTTCACCGCTATAACAATGCCGAAATATGTTAGCGCATATTTCTGTTCAATCTGAAGCAAACTCAAGTTGAAGCCAGAACGATTTTAGTCAGTATTTAATTTTATCGAGTCGCTCAGAACAAACCCGCCTGATCGCACGTCAAGTCGGCCATCTTTGTGTTTCACAACAGTGAAAGGTTCCCCTCTATGACGTAGGAGGGAATCCCCATCCCGCCTCAAAAGGGGTTGCCCAGACAGAGAATCTCCGGTCGGTCTAACCTTCTGGTATAGTTTGCCCGATGTACATGTAGGCTTATTCACAGGCTAATAGGCCTTCTGTACAAAATAATACTGATTTAGAGCTCAAAGATCGATAGCTAAACTACGCAAGAAACTTTTTATTTTAGGTTAATACGTCAAAACCATACTTTGGGGGATATTGCAACTTATTCCTATTTACTTACTTTCCGTATTTTTTTATGTATTTATTGAAATGCAGGTAGTCAGATAGACCTATACCTATATATATATATACATGTATAATCAGGTAGGCCCAATTTAAATGGTTTATTCCGAGCACTCCGATTTTCTCCATCGGTAAGCAACCTCTGGACGCCATCAGATAAGTGATAATTTTTTTTCACTGCGGTGTGAAATTAAGCAACAGTCAAATAAATAAATACCACCTCTAGTGCAGAGAGGAAACGAAAATGCAAAGGCCGCATGTATTTACGTGTTAGCAGTTCCGGCGCTTCAGGCCAACTCAGTGAACTAGGTTATGGCATTTTGATATTTTTCTCATATAGTAGCTAGGTCATTCAAACCCTATTGGTTGACATAATTATGAAAAAAAATATTTACATTTGTAATCTTTAAATATCTGTCTGGGAGAACAGATAATCTTAAGTTTTTGTACCTAGTGCATTCAAAGAAAGGATTTAAATTATCAAATTTACAGAGCCTAAAAATGTAGGACGGAAATCCACTATCAATATCTACGCAGCAAATTCCAACATGGAACTTGTCGAAGGCTCTTTTCAAACCGTCATACTCAGCTTAAGGCAGATATATTCTATCAGAATTTAACTATGTGTGTCTCTCCGTCTGTTTGTCTGTCTTAAACTAGCAGCCCATTTGTCAGCGCTGACCCCTAACCTCTGCGCCAGTATTAAAAGGAAAAACGTGTAATTTGGCAAAGATGATCATTGTTACAATTGCAGATGTCCTTCGGCATTTTCAAATGTATAACAAGACAGGTTAACTCCACAAATGGAATAATGGCAAAAAGAAAAAAATCACGAAGCAAGTACCCTGTTCACACGGTCAAAATACTAAGCAGGCTTAGCTCTAAACTGGCTTAACCTCAAGCCGGCTTTTTTTTTTTTTTTTTTTTCTCTCGTTCCTTCACACGACTGCATAGCTAAGCCGGTTTAGGTATATTTAAGCCGGTTTAGGATTCCTTGCGTTCACACAGGCGATATTAAAATCAACTTAACTTTTTTTTGACCATGGAGGTCATATGCCACAACGTCATAGCCGAGGCATTTAACCAACTTTCCGTTCAAACGGTAAAATTTGACCAACAAACCCATCTCAAGCCACACGTGGCACATTTAAGCCGGTTTGAATTTCCCCGCTTTGCGTTCAGACTTAAGCCGGCTCAAGTAAAGTGGCACGAAGTTCATATATCACTAATTTAATTCATTATTGCTCAAGTAAAGTGGCACATTTAGATGTGAGCAGGGTAAAGGATGTATATTCTCCTCGTTATGCGAGCGAGGCTAGCTGTGTCACCACAGATGGACAATAGCATTTAATGTGTAAATGTGTAAATTCCCCTGATCCTATAGTATTTATGCGGCTTTGGTGACAATGAGGGATCGACAAAGCCATCCAAAGGTATATGTATATAAATTTTCAAGGGGATTTTTGAGAATAGGAATAGAACTGCAGAACTCCTCAACCGTGTATATTCCATGCAGATTTAGATGACATTCTCTGCTAAACTTCATGGATTTCCTTTCAGTGGTTCTAGACAAAATGGCAGTTGGAATTCCCAGGGACTACTTTTATATAGCGTACTCTATATGAGTTCAAGCCTAACTCAAGCTGGCTTCCGCTCTGGTGGTAGGCCTACGCGGGAATGTCCGCCAGTAACTTGCGCATGGTCGTGGGTTTCCTCCGGCTCTTCCTAGTTTCCTCCACCATAAGGCTGCAAAACTGACCTACTAAAATTACGATAAGGAGAATTTGCCTACATTCATTTGTAAATTTTTCCGTACGCGAAATTTACGCAGTAAACTTACAAAGGTTTATCAAAGTCCCAGTGACGTAAATTAAACAGATGTGAAAGGGACAAAATGCACATGTACACGTAAGGGTTACAAAAATCATCCCTGAAACCTGCTCGTATTTCCGTTTATATTAGGTGCAGAAACAGAACAGTGGCAAAAACGATACAAATCAGCTGGTTAATGTGCAGGTTAATGCAAGAATAACATTGAAAAACCAACTGGAGCAAGCCTGAGATGATCCTAATGATCACATCGTCTGAGATGATCCTAATGATCACATCACACAAGTCTGAGATGATCCTAGTGATCACATCAAGTCTGAGATGATCCTAATGATCACATCAAGTCTGAGATAATCCTACTGATCACATCACACAAGTCTGAGATAATCCTACTGATCACATCAAGTCTGAGACGATCCTAATGATCACATCACACAAGCCTGAGATAATACTACTGATCACATCAAGTCTGAGATGATCCTACTGATCACATCAAGTCTGAGATAACCTTATGATCACATCACACAAGTCTGAGATGATCCCAATGATCACATCAAGTCTGAGATAATCCTACTGATCACATCAAGTCTGAGATGATCCTAATGATTACTTGTATTCAGTTGTGTGCATGACAACCTGACCAGATTAAGATTTGAACCCATAATCCCATAACATCCAGGTCTGCAAATTTGTCACTATGCAGTAACATATATATATATGTTTGCATCGTGATTCAGCCCAACTAGTACTTTCCTACGTTGTGACATCCATATATATATATGATTAGTCATGAAATTCATATATAAGCAATTTAATTCATTAGTGCATTATATAATGTATTGCAGCCACACATATTTGTTTAAAATGTGGGACGGAAATGACTCGCAGCTTGCGGGAGACGCTCGTTAACCCGCACCTCTATGTAACCTGTATCAACTGTAACTTAAGCACTTCAGTTAGCATATTTACACCGTAGTCCAGTGCTGAACCCTCTTTTATACTATAAAAAATCTACACGCAAAAATGTGATACATTCTGACGAAATTTTCCCAACCAAGTGGCCGATAGTCCAAACCAGTGGCCGATAGTCCAAACCAGGTGGCCGAAAGTTCAAACGGAAAGTTTGAAAGTTGCAATTGTATAGACCCTTTATATACAAAATTAGGCCAAAGTATGAAAGAGGACGCAAAGCATTCATTCGTACAATTAGACTAATATGCTCTACTTACACCAAGCACATACAAATTAAATAAGTTATATAAACATTTGTGTTAATAAAGCCCATGGGCCATTGTATATGTTTGTATGAAGCTTGACCTGTATATGATATTGTTGACATGTATAGGCACAGGACTACCTTGAACTCGCGCTCCATACAGACAAGTAGCGAACGCGAGTGTGACGTCACAGGCTGTTGTTCGCTTCTGCCACTGTGCGTGGCAGGTTACTTTATGACAGGCAGGAATTCGTGGCTATAAGGAAAGTAGGCTAGGGGGACAGAGCGTGAAAGAGAGCTACCAGGCCGCAGTACTCCTGGAACACAGCTTGTGGATAAGTGTAAGCCACAACCACTGCTCTGTTTTTACACAGCTGTCGTCCCCTTTTGGTCTACAGTGTTTATCCCGGTAGTTGTCAGTTCGCGAGATGGATGAACCGATTTTGGTGCAGTTAAGGAGACACGAGAACAGCACTCCATGGGGGTTTCGCCTACAGGGAGGCCTTGAGTACGGGTCCTGCCTATACATCCAAAAGGTTTGTGCACGTAACCTCTGGGTATGTTGTTTTGAAATGTCAAGGTTTAACAAAATACTTAACATTTGAAGTCACGTTGAAAGTCATTGAAACTTGTGCATATATAGTTGTTTTACAATGGGTAAGGGCTGTTAGCTTTTGGCTGCCTTCTTGGTCAGTGGTTCTCGAGTGGCCGTATATGTAGGGAGCGACCAGATGGACGCCGGAGCGTAAATAATACACATGCTTCTGCTTTACCAATTCCATAACTCCAGCCCAACTCATATGTGAGCTGCAGTCCCCGCGTGTGGCACACACATTACCAAGCGGAATCGAGAAGCACAGGGACAACCTTTTAAGGTGTACACGCGAAACCCAAGACGATCTTAATAAACATGTACTGTTGAAAGTTCTGCAAGTGGGTGTGGGATTTTATTGTCGGCTTGAATCAAGAATTAACTGAATTTCTGCCGACATCTAGATAAAGGGGTTTTATGCTGTATCGGTTGGTTATGATAGCCCCTTTTTCCTTCCTCTCAGCACACATCAACCTTGTATTCTGGAGACCAGAACAGAACGAGCATGTGTTGTTGAAATGACAGGCACAGTAGTGTGTTTCATATCATACTGTCTGAATAAGCAAGAAAAGTATACCCTGGCGTATTAGTACTATGTACCAGCGTATTCATGTAGATAACACCGCTCTGTTAGCTCGCTGAACCACTGAAGGGTGCAAGCATGTACATGGATCAGCATGGGATCTGCCCGCTGAAGTGTTCGTGGCTCTCAGATTCCCAAACCTCTGCGGTATATTAAGTCATTAGCGATGCTCTCTTAAGCTCTTGTGATTACTCGCTTGGTCCATCAGGTCAAGCGTGCTAAATGTCACTCGGTCCAGTGTCGGCATCAAACCACCATATAAATAGGTCATCATCAATCATTTAGAAAAAAAGACACAGAGAAAAAGTATTACCAACGGCTATGTGCTGACGACAGCATGAATGTACATACGCATATGTGTCTGTACAATATAATGCACTATAGTACTGTACGTATGTTATTCTTATGATTTGGTACGGCTGTGGCATGATTCATAAACATTAGTATATGGGGTAGGTCTGTGCAACCAAAGCCACAGCGTACATGGTCCATCAGGTAAGGTATGGACCAAAAATTAACAAACCGTCGAGACGTCTGACTCGGATGTAGGGGTTGACATATGTAGTACATACCAGTCTACATGCTAAAAATATACATTCATTTTATTTCATTGATGATTGCTTTACGCCGTATATAGCAGAATTTTTGATTTGATTACATACACGACATGACGAAGAGGTTTATACGTGGGGAAAAACCGGGTTGCCGGATCGAAGAATATACATGTACTTGGCACATACTTTTGACAAGTTACTGACCAACGCGTATTTATGACAGAATTGTGCGCTATAAGTGTGATAGACAAGTGGTCCTCAACAGATGTATGACTAATTACCACCAAGGATGATCCAAGTCCGGCTCCCAGTATGACATTGTAGATGTACCATCTTGTTAAAAGCTGTCTTAGGAGCGAGTTACAGGACCAAGTGGTTGAGAAGTCTTTGGATAGGACAGACTAGTTATGTTGGTGTCATCCCAGAATCCGGACACTTATATATAAGAGTACCGGATATTTCCCTGAGTTTTAACTGTTTTTTGGAGCTTTGGTACAGCGATAAGCAGCTGACAACTCTTCTATAATCGTTTAGATGTACTTAGATAAGGTTCTTTTCCTTGGAGAACTCTTGCTTTCCGCCAATACGACATACGTAATGAGTCCGTTCCCGCGGATGAAGCTATATGTCTAACATTTGGGAAAATTTTTCTCGTAATTACTAAAGACCAGTATAGATAAATATTCTTGAGTATGGCCTTAAATCACAATCAATCAAATGAATCAGCCAATGAAATCTGCATGGGCGTCGAAAAGCCTCGTTCTATCAAATATGATAGTTCTCATATACACATGATGTCCATGTGGATGTGTTTTAGCAGTGTATATTTGGGAAATGTTCATTTAGATGAGTCGATGTATTCCAGGTGAAGCCGAAGAGTATTGCTGATAAAGCAGGTCTCAAGGTTGGCGATGGCCTGCTGAAGATAGGCCAGACGCCGGCTACCTCTCTGAATCACGATGCTGCCAAGGTGGAGCTGCTCCGGGCCGGAAACGATCTAGATCTGCTAGTTAAAAGGTATTCACATACAAAGGTCTACTCTACATAGGTACTCTCCATCTATATATGTCAAGTAGAGGACTTGCCATCTTTGCATATACGTTTTGCATGTGTTGAACCAATATCAAGCATATAATTGGAAGAAACAGAGAAATGCCTCACGAAAACCAGTGCACATGGACTAGTACCATTATCCGGCACATTTCAATGCAGAGTCGAATTATAACATACGACATTATCAATCAAGGGACATACTCTAAATGGACCACCTTCTTCCGTACATTGTCTACTCTGGTGACAATACTTGTGTGATACATAACTAGTTTGCTTTCCAATGTTACAGGCATTGAATGAACAATATTCTGCAAAGCTTAGGGTGCAATATCTTAAGGCAAGCAAGGTTCCCCACTGACATCCCTGAGCCATAGAGTGGTCTTTAAGTTTTTGCTGATACATGTATATATAAATTTACCTCAATTTCTGCTCCTTTAGCGGAAATTTTCATTCCTCAAGTATTTCTCAGAAGTTTAATTCTTCCGCTAACACAGATTTATCAATGCACAATATGACAGGGAAGTAAAAGCAGCTTAATTCTTTCATCTGGTTATTGGTGAAAAACCCATTTATTTGTACCATCAAATTGCTTCCTGATCCTCAGAGGCGCTGTTGACGTACAGCAGGAATCAGCGAGTGAGAGCGAGTCGAAGGTTGAAGAAGAACCGACAACGTACACGGCTTACACCAACCCCAACGTCCAGTCTCGCTCTTTCCGTATATTACAGGCGTCGCTCAACTATTCTGATCCCAATGCCTCGCAGGTAAATATGCGCTTGATTGATTTATCTTTTACAAATACATACCTTCAGCTATATTGTGATTGCACAGCATATCTTAGTTTTTTGGGACACCTCTTAAAATCCTTCATGTTGAATTCAAAATCTGCACACGTAGGTGCGTCTTGGTATTAGTTGAAACAAAGTGTGTATCGTGAAAGTTTGATTTGCGGTCGAAACTTCTCTGCCACATGCTGGATGGCGTAAAGCTGATACAGTTTTGCTCCTTTGTTTTAATCGCCTATCAGTATAAGAGCCAGTCGTAGCCAAGTCGTTATGCTGTTTGTCTTTCAATCGCTGGGAGTTTATTATTGCTTTGGCCTAGGAATTTGTAGTCAACCCTCCTAGCTCTTATTATTTAGGGTCCTGCTGTGAGGACTTTAGCAAAACATTTATTGCCGACCACTCGTGTTCCACTAATAAGGCGTGCATATCAGTACGCCATATTATACTTGACAGTTTGTATGTAGCTTGCTACTGTCGATACTTTATTCCGGTCATTCGGGTTTCCTTGACCCTTAAAAATGGCGGTCATCTTGTAATGAAAAATTGTTAAGTATGGCGTTAAACCGCCAGCAAGTGTGCATTACACTTTATTCGTATACTGTTTTTTTTTTCTGTTCACAGTGACCTTGTTTCTATCCGACCGGACGGGTGCTCAAGTGAGGCTCGCTAAGACCATTCCGGGACAAATACCTTGAAACATCGCGGAAATCCTTGTTAACACGCATTCTTTCGGTTTTCCGACTACCTAGGGGCCGTTGTTACGGTGGACCAAGGGTAGACGGATTTCTACTTGACACTCTCTGATTCATCCTATGTCTGGAATTCTTGACCGTTATTAGTTACGGCTCCAGCGAATTATGGGATTGTTCACTATCCTGTAACGCCGTATGTGGTGCAATCTGCCAATCTCATTTCTCATGTTTTGTACAACGAAACGGTTCTAGTGATTCCAGGTTTGAAAACTTCTGTATGGCCAGCGGAAGTGGCACCTTGTGCTCATTTGAGGTTCTCGTTGAGTAAGCTATAGTTGCGGAGTGAGTTCGATTGAAGTTTTTAGCCCCTAACGACGAACCATAAAGCTAATTATCTTGCCATATTGCCCGGATTGGCTGGTTGACTGGCTTGAACCCTCACCGAAGCGTCTTCCACCCCTTACCTACGCTTTTTCCAGTTTTACATATGCAGTTACAATATACCGGATTGTTTGATGTCAAGCAGTCTCGTTCACAGTATTGTGTTATACCTGTGAGACAATTCTTCATTGGTAATCAAATTACAAAAGGGTCAAATGGTCTTGTATCTTGACGAATCACAGGTGTGATGTATTACAACTTTCTTACTAAAGTTTCCTTATCGTCTTTAACCCAGTAAAAGATCGATGCCCTGTTATTTAGTATTGTGTGGTATTCTGTATGGTCAACTGAGACAAATGCTCGCACCAGCATCATATGCCCGCCATCTTAAAATTACGAAACTTATGATTTAATGGCATGGGTGCATTGTGCTCTAACTTTAAAAGAGCTTCAGAATGGTCTGGGTTCAGATTTTACACGTGAAATCGCAGAGAATGCAGACACAATTCACCCCATCTTAACTCATAAACTTTACAGATATCATAAATGTATTTAAGAGTTTATATACAACTGAACCATGATGCTATCTTCCATGTCAACTTCATTTTATGGGCGGTATGTTTAATTATAGATCACTAAAAACAGTTAAAGTTATATCTTTACACAGCTGGTAGCAATTGATACAACTATGGAATTCGTATTAGTGTGAAATCTGTATATATTTATAACAGTTACTTTATTATTGATAAGGAACGCTAAAGAGTTTTTTCATAGTATATAGATTTATAAATATGCTGGCATTGCTTGACTTTTAGATGAGAATTGGACGATCAATAGTTTCCTCAAAATGTTTTTTTTATATCCTTTTGTAGGATACCCAATGCAAAATACTCGATCCTATGACAGCCATGCTTGCAAACTTGTAGTAATTGCATAGAATGCTCTCCGCGAGAACTATGCCATGTGTGATGCAAAATGATTTATACAGATGCTCTTTGGAATATTCTATAGTATATATTTTTCATATATTTCTACACCTTTTTTCTAAACTATATGATAAAAATCTCATCCCATATTAATTACATGCAGCCTTGACCTCCACACGGTGAATCTGTTAGAATCCACATCTCGAGAATGTATGAACCTGATGATTATAAGTATAGGTTTTAGGCAATGAAGAAACCGTATCATCTATATTATAGAAAATGATGTGAATTTTCACATCTTATTTTGAACACGTTATCATATATTGTTGCTTGTCAGTTCAGATATTCTGCAGAAGTGCACGACTTATATATGTACTCTAAAAACGACCGTGTATAAATTTGCACCTTCACGAAATATCCTAACTCCATTGATTCTCGTTTTTGTTGTTTCCCCTCCCCCAAGTTCAAAGTTCTTGTTTGCAATCTTACTTTAACATGCTGAAGAATAACCTTGTTATGTGTATATCAATTTTATGCTCTTTATGATGAATAGTCACATGATTCGGGGACTGGTTTTTCTTGTATTAATTTTCCATCATTTTAATTCCATTTAATTTTTCAGGCCACTGCATGGATTCATTTCCCTGTGGGACATTTGAGGTATAGAGATACATTTTTACTCGGCATTTATCAACCCGTCTTACTGTACAACGGATTTACAAAATGTGATTTACATGTGGAATTTGTTCTTCATGTTTGTGGCACGTTCTGTCGGTACATTTCCAGATAATTTGGAATTAATTGCAGAATTTACATTAATATTAAAACATACAAAGTCACCGTACTTTCGAAAAGACGTATGTAAATAAATGTATGGACTCTGCACTTTTTCTTCCCCTCTCGGACAAGTTTTTACATCTAGACGTGTTTCGCTTTCCTTCAGGCAATGTTCTGTAAGTATATAAACAATACACACACGAATGTCAAACCGTAACTGTATATACCAGTCGTTATACAGCAGTCTTTGCCTAGCGATATTCTCAAGACTGCCAAGTGCCAGGTGCGCGAAATCGCCTCAGGCTTTTGTTTTCGGTCTGTTACATTGACCCGGTAAGGAATATGTTCTATGGGATGAAGGATATCCTTTCACTGGACATCTGTATGCGTTCTGACTGTATTGTATTCACCCCACACTTGTGTTGATGTGCTGTTTGTGTGTAGGCATATGGCGTTTTATACACGAAGTTGTATACTCCAGTGACTGGTTCACTGCTTGGTTTGTTCTTTTTTCTTTTTTTTTTTTTTGAAAATTGTCTCACCAAGCTATGTTATATTATATGGCTGTTACACAATAAAACTGTTGTTTAAGATTTGGATGAGTATGTTATTTCTGTCTGTCAATTAAGGAATGAAACGCCCTTACTCAGCATTCAAGAATTGTCGAAAATTAACGTTCACTTAGGCCTACAACGTCTGTATATATGTTCAAATCACTGATTGGGCGTTTAAGAGAACCATGTAGATTCTCACAAACCTTGTTGTCAGCATGCTTTACCGGTCTCGATATATACACACAATACTGTATATACACGTTCGTTATGAGGAAAAAGATGCTATGCACTCTTCAGTTTTATAAAGACTTATGATATCACGTTTGTTTCACGGACAAAAAGCCACGTTGTTCTGTTGCAGTTGTCTTTATATGCAAAGGCCGTGTTAACGTCAAGCTTGTAACTTCGAGTTGCCATATAGCCGATAAAATATTCGGTTCGTGGAATATTCCTGCTTACATGTGGTAACTTGTGGCTAATGTTTGTAAGTATATGGACGTTTACGCGAAGTTTGATAACATGGGAAGTGTTGGCATCTGTGCAGATCTTCTAGTTGTGACCTTCGGGGACTCAGAATTGCTGGCTTGGCAGGGACAGTTCTACAGTGCAAAGCTGCCACCGAGAGATCTTTCGTTAACTTCTCATTACGAGGAATAACTCCAGAGAACATTCCTCGCACTTCGTCTGTGTTATGTTGAACAGTTAATAGTCTTTCTCGTTGTGCCCATTGTTGGAATAACTGCAACCATACGTGCTTAAACTGGAAATTTCTGCGGAGAAACTTATTGTTTTCCGTATTTTGACCGCGGATAAATTCTTCGAACATTTGTGGACCCCCTGTATTTAACTATACTCTTTGGTTTAAGATGGTTCATTTATTGATTACTTGATTGATTGGGGTTTGTTTTTTTGCATTTGTGGGGTCGTATTTCACAACACTGTCTCCTTGTTAATGAAGTCACTCTCATCATGTAAGTGAATTGTGAACATGTCTTAATGTTGCCAGCGTAAAAAATTGCAGAGGGAGTCCAGATCTGTTTGATCCTCAGATGTGGGTTGAGTCCCTATATCCAAAAAGAACGTCATTGAGCGGACTTGCAGTTGCATGAGATGACATTGTGAAGAGGTAGGGAGAAGATCCCAGTGCCGACGTTTTGATAGTTATGTTTGATGCATTGGAGCGTGTATATGCTGAACACACCAGGCATGTTGCCCATCCATTCAGACAGAATATATATTAGAACATGGCCTGGCCCATTTTGCCTGTTGTCGTGGAGTACCAATCGGTATTGTCATTTGTAGCTGAAAGTTGTTTGAAGTCATGACCAATGCAAATATTCAACCCAGTTCAGTTACCACTTACACAATACGTGGCGAACTCGCTGGCTCATTGACTTAATAGATCATCTAAAAGCCAATTCATGTTGATTCTAAAAATGGCCTGCATTATTTTTAAGCATATTTACCGTGATTAAAATAAAGATTGGGTTGCTACAGTGGAATTTAATTCCAGTTATGGTCTTTATTATTTTTGGCATTTTTACGATGAAATAAACTTGAAGTCCTACTAAGGACTTTTTGGACCATATTATTTGAAGAGTCCGAAATACAGTGACGTCACTTATTTTTTTTTTAGCTGTTAAACACCCTCTCTTGCTGTAAGTCTACGTGCTGTATGTATATACTTACAATATACTACGCCAGCATCTGTATTTCATGTAGAAATATAACAGATGCAGCATGTTTAGCATGGAAAAAAAGGGACTATGACGTCACTGTGCTTCAGCCTGCTTAATATGGCCCAAACCTCCACGGCACTGTGTTTCAGCCTGCTTAATATGGTCCAAACCACCACGGCACTGTGTTTCAGCCTGCTTAATATTGTCCAAACCTCCACGTCACTGAGCTTCAGCCTGCTTAATATGGTCCAAACCTTCACGTCACAGTGCTTCAGCCTGCTTAATATGGTCCAAACCTTCACGTCACAGTGCTTCAGCCTGCTTGATATGGTCCAAACCTCCACGTCACTGAGGCACGTCAGTTTTAATTTCCGTGTTAATCACTGTGAAAAAAAAAGTCCAACAAATAATGAAGACTACATGTGGAATCAGCAGGAGTTTAGAAGATGCGTACTTTTATGGTGGTGTGTTCTTTACAGGCACTGGTCAGAGCGATTTGGCATCACCAAGGATCAACAGGTTTAACACTCATGCATGTTTGTACTTTTGTGTTCACTATTATTTTTACAACACAGGACAGTTTAGGATGGGGTTTGACTTCGAGAAGACATGCAGCAGCAACTACGTGCACCGGCAGAGGCTGCTCATTATGCGAAGGTGATGACGTAAAAACTTAGCAGTTGAACATGCAGTAAGTAAGCACTCGGTAACAGAGTTCCTCCCTGGGCTTAACTTGAATGACACTGACCCTGTAAAGTGCCCTTCTCCGGTGAACTGTACGTGTCTGTATATATGCAGTTAACTCGTCATGCCGAACTGCACCTTATGCAACGTCTGTTTTCCCAGACCCGTTACCTAGGTAACGTATAGGGCTCATCATCGACTAGTATGCACTGAAGATCTTCCGACTTAAGTGTTAATCGTGCTGTGAATACACACAAACGTAAATACACATGCTCACAAGATCGACCTGGAAGTAACTGAGGCCCAAGTGAAAAAAGTCATTGTCTTTAGCGAAATAGCACATTGCACATGTTTAGTTTTTTGCTGGTAAGATTTCCAACATCGAAAGACACACCAAGAGAAATGCTGCTTGAAGAGTGACTTGAGGCCATGACTGAGATCGACTTCAGGTTAACCTGTCCAGCTGCCAGCGGATCTGTATACAAATGCATCAAACCATGCTCATGGACTAACGACTGGCTCGGTATAACTCTGATACATTTAAGAATATTAACAATTATTGTTATGGAGTGTATGTAAGGAATTAACATGATTTCCTACAACGGAGTAGTTGCTCTGATTACACTCGATGCCATGTATGGCAAGCCAAAACTTGGCAATATTAAGTGTTTGATATATACATGTATGTGGTCAGTTTATTAACATTTTTTTGGAAAAAAACATTGACTGCATGTTTATTTAACTACTGAAATAATAAAAAAAGCATTCTATAATTTTCTGTCAAAGTCTGTTTGTATTTTCTTTTTTCTTTTTTTTTACATTTTTAAAGAAGAAAAAATATCATTGAATATTTATAGGTTACTGGCTGGTATGGCTCTGAATGGAAGAGGTTGTCATACTCACAGCTTTATGTATTGTGTTCTAGTCAGCAGAACTGTGCTTAAAATCATAAAAAATCTGATGTCGCGGTTAACAGTGTTCGATCAAGTCATACTTGCATGTTTTTCACCAAATATAATCAGCAGCTAAACCAGCACAGTTATAGATTCATGACTAATTGGTTGATTAACTGATTGATTAAATGGGTGTTTAGAACTTGAAGCATGCAGGCTCCATTGATGATGACATGCTCACAGTGCTCTCTGGATAGTCATGCGTCTAGGACACCAGGTATGTGTCCCCATGCTGTTCCTACTGTACTGGGTACATGAAAGGTAGTAACATACTGTCATGTCAGTTTAGAAGCAATTAAACGGCATGAACTGTCCCAGAGTTGAACCGAGCTCTCTCATTTCCCCCAGATTGAAAGCGTTTTCATTGTATTCAAACCGTTCTCGCCGGGATGTAAAGGATTTACTTGAATAAAAACAAAAAATCTGTCAAAGAAGCCTGGATCTCTGTGGCAGTGCATTGAAAATGGCGGAGAAAGGAATTTTCCACTTGTACGTAGCAGGCCATCCAGAAAAATGTTAAAATATATGCTATATCCCAGGCTGTTGTCACAAGATGACAACTGTTTTCACATTATTGGAAACCACCAAACAGTTGCAAAGAGCAAAAAATAAAAGAAATCTCGTAAGTGGCTGTCGAAGTCTAGGCTGACGAAAAATTGTTCATGCAATCTCAAATGTCTTTGACACACCCAAACAGTTTTCTTTGAGTGGTTGTATAGGTTATAGTTTTTATTCGCAATTCATAAGGAGGGGCAAATATTGTGGTATGGCGATTTTGTCCGTCTGTCCTGTCAGCCTTCTGACAGTATCCGTGTGTTCAGGCTAGACTCCCCGTGTATTTGGGTCAGATATGATGTTTTAATTAGTGGCCCATGTACATAAACATGCAGTGTTGAAGATGTGTCGAACCTCGCATTTTTTCATTTCTGTGATTGCAATGGTAAGCAGAATGACAATTTTTGGTATATGTCCTCTATCTAAGTAAATAATACTTTGTGTTCTGGCTATTTGTTCTGGCTAACTCCAATTGCTTTTCATCTGAGGCTTTATATACATATATATATATATATACTCTTATTTACTATATATCAAGCTAGTTCCTCTCCAGCGGAAGGTCCGATAGCAACTTGCAGATGGTCACGGGTTTCCCCGGGCTCTGCCCGGTTTCCTCCCACCATAATGCTGACCGCCGTCGTTTCAGTGAAATATTCTGAGTACGGCATAATATACCAATCAAATAAATAAATAAATAAATATTTACTACGCAAATAAGAATTGTGCTCACATGGATGCTTGTTGAAGTGATGAAATGACTGTATCATTCATTTGATTAAAGCCACATCCTAGCCAGCACGACAGCTGAATTCATTCATGCGATCTCATTGGTAAAGTTGTCGGTCGTCCTTCACAGGATCGATAGGGCCTTCGAGGTGAAGGGATTTGCGTGCTAACGCATGTAGACTGTATGTTAAAAGGCGTTAAAAATTCAAAGTATTGGACCTGTCAACTATTTAGAGAATAGCTGTAATAAATCAACTTAATTATAAAAAGAAAATTGAAGACTGCTCCCATTTACATATAGACAACCCTTACTCTGACACGCTAAATGCCGAGCACAGACAATAACTAAGGCTAGAACTAAGATTTTCCGAAAGTGCAAGCCTCTACCACAGCTTAATGTGCAAATTCACCACGGTAGACAAAAGAACAATACTTTGCACCTGTGTTCTACATCGCAGTGATAAAGAATCTTGAAAAAAGTCCTGTATCCGGCTCATCATCAGAAATTTAATGCATTTAGTTAAATAACTACCTTAACGAAATAATACAGCGTAATTTTCATTTTATGTAACGTGTGTCATTTATTTTCCCGCCAAATATTATGTTAGCACGACATCGGATTTCGCATCTGTTGAAACGAAATTCTTTTGTAAAACCTTGTAAAGTATGTACTCATATTACTGCAACGTACGATTCAAGATTTTCAAGGGACATAACTCTAAAAAGCATTCAGCTAAACCGACGCAGTGGCATCCAGGTTTGGCCTATCATGTATTCATAGTATTCGTAATTTATACCTGTCAGATATACTAGAGTTGTTCGTGAGTGCATAATTTAAGTCACATGAGAGCACGGATGTTAAACCAGGAATGTCACTTTATCTAATCTCTCTATTATTTCTGCATGTTGACAATGGTAATTAGAAGAGTTCATTGTCGGAGAATTATTTCAGGCCTAGCTCGCGATAAACTGGAGACCCATTATACAATAGAATTTTTTCTACAGAGATGTTCTGTAAAAACAGACAGTCTCGCATGTTTATGTTGTCAATACATATAATTTATTACAAGTTGTATCTTTGTATACTTCTTTCTGATATCATGATGACATGGCTGTAAATGCCATCGTTGTTATATAACCCTATATTATCATTCATTCTTTTGCATAACGATGATTTTATGATTTAATATAAGTTGCTTTAACTTTACAGTTTTAATTAACCATGTCTGATTTCAATAAATGTGATTAAATATTCCAATACAATATTTTTGTTTTCAGTCCGTCGGCAGTCTGTGGATGGTTCAGGTTTTTTCCCCGGGCTCTGTCCGGTTTCCTCTCACCATAATGCTGACCGACGTCGTATACGTGAAATATTCTTGAGAACGGTGTAAAACACTAATCAAATATATAAATAAATAAATTTTTATTTTCAGTTGGATAAGAGTTTTTTGTACCTCAAGATTCTGAGTTTACTCAACACCGTATATACATGTATGATGAGTACGGCGTAAGACACCATTCATATAAATCAAATAAATAACAAAGTGGTTTTCCTTTATATAGCGACCGAGCCATGCATAGACATGTCATATATACGGTAGTTGTACACAGCAGCAAGTTGAAGGCATCGTGCATGGTAAAATTAAAACATAAATTGCTTATTTACTTAATCTCTTGCATATTGCATAATAGGGACACGCAACTATAAGCCCACATGTAATGGTATAACCATGGAGACAAGGAAAGCGAAACTATACACGTGTGTGCGGGATATGCATTATTTTTATTCAGAGATCTTTGCTTTGCAAATGTACGCATCGTTTGGCATTCAGTTATAAATTTACCCACCAATTACTTCCTATTAATTACCTACCAACAACCCCCCCCCCAACTTCCATAACACCCACATGCATGCATATGCAGGTATATAGTTCGCTAGAGACCATGTACAAACATGACGTTTATACCAAATCTGGAAAGATTTAGTCGTGACTTGCCAAAAGTCGGACGATTAATCCGGGCAGTCCGATACCCATACTCGTGGCCACAATCACATACGTGAAAGATTCTTGAACATCTAAGCGTTGAAGAGGAACCAAATAAAAATATGCTCACCCCATATACATTTGCTCCACCCTGGTATCATAATAGGAACCTGTATACACCTGGTATGTATATAGATTCACAAGAAAGCTAAAACGCATATAAAACGTGTGATAGATATAGAAGCAGGCTCTCTGACTTTTGTGTGAGAATATACGGTTTTGGTGATACATTTTGGTTTGTTTTAATTAGACGAGCAAAATGACACCTTGATTGTTCAGTTCCTTCTGTCGTCAAAACTCGGCTGCATCGTTGCCTGTATATACAGCTGTACATTTACAGCTCAGAAAAGGCCTTCAGGCTAGAGCAGACCCCACAATATCTGGTCTCCTGATAGCCCGTCACACCACACGTTGGGTCTGTATACAAATACACAGAATTACAAACCCGAACCTGACATGAGGACCGTGTTCCTCGGAAAAAGGGCATTTAATGGCATGTCAAATCCTGTTTTTGAAAGACTCACGATGGATGTTAATGTTACTTTCTTGTTTGCTGCCAAACGTTCCAGGTTACTCGGAGGGTTTTAGCCTTCTCTTTCAGATAAACATCAAACTATCATTCTCCGGATTTCACACGTGTAAAAATGAATGATCGACTTCTGCAATGTACATATGAAAAACGGATGGTCAAAACATTAAATGTTAAGACTGGAGCGGTCAAATACTTAATTGGAGAGCATGACTGGAGCTGATTTTTCGATACATTATTCACACTTTTGCCTATATGGAACGTGGATAAACTGTTTGATCAATAGAGATATAGTTGTCACTTCCGTTCTGTCATGAATTAATCCATTGTGAATTTTAGTGGGCGAGTCCAGTTTGTCTTAGCGCGCGCGCTGACGTCAGCCTACCGGTGGGAGGGAATGTATACAATACCGGCAGAGTTGTGACTGGCGAAGTTGGCCAGTCGTTGGGTATACAGACAAACAGCGCGTGGAGACCGAGTATGTACTAGCCTAGAGGCACAGACCTTAGAGCTTTTATTGGAACGTACCAACGCAGACCGGGGAGCTATTAAGACAGACAATTAAGTGATCAGTGTGTGTTTTACATACGACTGTTGAAGATGTCGAACCTGGAGATGCGAGCTGCCGAACATCTGGCTATCCGGCTTCTACGGAATCCGGGCGAGTCATGGGGGTTTCGACTCCAGGGTGGGGTGGACTTCAGCACCCCACTCTCTATACAAGTGGTGAGTTTCTTATGGCCATTTAGGCGCCCACACTGTGTGTCAGACGCAAATTTACTCTAAGGTGAAACACGAATACCCCTTGTGCACAGGTAACATATTGTCAGTATCGGTTTGTTCACTATTTAAATGTCATCTGTCAAGTAATAGGGAGACCATTCCGCCAGGTAACCAGTGGCCAGTAGCCCTTACATAATACACAAACAGCTGTATATCTGTCATACTCTCTCCATCTGTAGCAGTAAGATGATTCATGTGGCTTACTCTGAGTGCACGACTGTACACAAATATTGAATATTGAGGCTTGATGAAAAAAGCATTTGAATGATACTGATTAATGAAATCAAGGTATCTGGTGAATTAAGTAGATCAAATCTCTCCTCAAAAGTAAATTGTCATTTTATCAATGTCATCACCATCCATTTATTCTTAGGGCTGCATTACCATAAACTTGTGTGTGCAGCTTAAGGTGCATGCTGACGTGCTTGATACATTTCACTTTTTGGCGAGGTAAAGTAGTAATTGTTTTACAACTAATTAATGTTGCTAAAAATAGGATCATTCTGACTGAATATCCTCAGGTTATAAAACTCCCACAGTTCAGCTCATGATCATGGGGATGATTGTGTACTTCTTTGGTTTTCAAACACATGCATATTGTTTGATAATGACTGAAATTTGTGTAGTTTCAACATTGCCAGAGTAACTGAGAGAAGTGGCTGTATTCCAGTCTGTCTAGTCTCCTGTGTAACACCTCTTCATTCTGCAGCTGGGATGTGTCAAGGCCCAAGTCATAAACACTGCCACATATGTGTTGTTTCTTGTGGGGTAGAATTTGTAGTGACAAAATTATGTCATTATTTTCAAGCTTTCAGCGTACACCAATGGGAAACATTTTGCCATAAGCTGTGAAATTTTATTACAGTTAATAGCACCATTATATCTAAATATATCATGCAATCATAGGTTCACCCAAAACACTGAGTAGATATTCCAGAGTTAAACGGGGAGTTGACGGAAGTCGGGGGATTACATTAATGGGTGAGGGGTGTTAAACTCTGGCAAAGGTTAAGATGTTCCGGATATGCTAATGAAGGCTGTAAAGTGGCCATGACGCTATCCCAACTTCAATTAGCAACACTATATGTATATTTCAAAAGCTAAAATTATCTTATGGAGATTATAATGTAGAAAACATAGAGTTTCTTATATCAGTTTTTCATAGATACTGTTTGACTTAGATACGTAACATACAGAATGACGCTGCATGATAGTGAATTTATTTATTTATTTAATCCAGTGACAGTATTTCAGACACATATACTGCTTTAGATTAATACTGTACCTGATGTCTGTGTCACAGCCAACAACATTGACATGCTTGTGTATCATTAAGTTGGAGGTGCTGTCATCTTTAGTCTGTGTCTTTTGTAGTCATAAATTCACACTTATTTATGGCCATAGTTAATTCACACCTGATCGAACCTTTTAATGTTAGCATGTAATATAATATGTTGATGTGTAGAGTATATTATGTATATCCTCCTCATATAAATCTCTCTGGAGCTTTCACACTTCTCACACTCCTCATATACAGTGTATCTCAGTAAATCCAGTTATAATTCATACCAATTCTGGGTATATATATAAATGTGAGTGTACATACATGAGGGGCGAGGGGCTAGTAGCAGTGTATATATGGTCCAGTGTGCACAATCAGGCTAGGGTTGTCATTTCACCTCTGAAGACATCAGAGAAATTAAAGAACTATGAGGTGAGGCTAGTATAGGTGGTTGAATTTGAAAACTCAAATTTTAAGAATGGAACAAAGGGTGTATAGGTGTGTAGGGGTTTTGTGGGAAGGTGAAGGAGATCAGATCTGAGTCATAGCCCCTCCCTCCTGTCCCCTATATATGGTGGGGGTACATAGCTAAGATAGCAGGCTCTGTATACCCGGCCCAGCATTCACTCAACCAACACAGTGCAGGGCTCTCCCTAAGGTGTCAGATTGCACGGGAGGTAAATACCCTGGTAATCCCAGCCCACCTGGTGGCTGCAAGAACAGCCAGGTAACATGGATGTTAGCTAGCACAGGAACACAGATCTGATCCGTCTCATGGATTAAGGAACCAGGATAGAAGGATGTCTTATCTTTTAATTAACTTCATCAGGGAGTTTTACTTCTAGACAGTGAAACCAGTTTTTATGTCATTCAGTAAAACATTGACTACTATAACCAATTGAGGGATTTACAGACCTGTGGAAGTAAATAAACAGAAAATTTGAACTGATCGCTGTATTTTGTAGACAGTTATTAAACCACGTCACAGCTCATGCAAAACTTGGAATACATGTAACCACACTACATGGTCAAACGGAAATACATAAAGCTTAGCATCATGTAATGTTTTATGCAGATAGATCTTCCACGAAACATATGTGAGGCAATGATAATTACAATTGAGAGAAGAAAGCCTCCTGGGCTATGTATCTGATAATCTTGAATAAATTAACATACCTGTATAATGTCATAACCCCCTCATCACAGTTAGAGGTCATATGCAGGCTTACATACTATCTCTGTGTGAATCAAATATTGTAACTTTATACTGCTCTTCCTAGTCCTTTCTCCTTCTCGTGGAGATTTTTAAACATGGACATCTTCATATTTCATATATTTTAATTCAGGTATCTGAGTTGTATATTCTTAGTTCTTACCAGCAGTATACAACCTATGTGTAAATGGTCATCAGTACAGATTTAGTATGTATATACCTGATGTGTACATGTATGTGTGCACAGATTTAGTACAGTTGTTGTTGCAGCTTATCAGAATCTGTTAATATCTCTGTCTTAATGAAAAAGCTGAAGGTATATTCAGTTTCTCCCTTGGCACGTATCACCACTCAAGAAATCTATTGTTATCTATTTTAGGTATGCACTATATTGACCATAGACACCTGAGTTTTTGCTTTGTTGTGGTCATTGTTAAACACTACAGTTGGCCTTCCGTCTGGTTTGACCCCTGGGCTCGGGTCATTTAACTGCCACAAATGCCTGGCTTTTAATGGTGTTCTCACTTACCTATACAGGTAAAGCAGAACTTAGAACCATAAGTGGTTCCACACCAGTGGGTAAAATGTCATCGATCATGCACAGATGGCAACATCTTTATATTATAAGTGAACAGACAATACCAGAATGAGACTATACAATAATAGTGAATAAAATTTAGTAAGATTTTATCTAAGATTCAGAAGTCTACAAAATGAAGTGGAGAGTAAAATTTTCTTTTGTTTTGCAAATTTATTTATTAGCCTGCCTGTTCTTATGTTAAGATTGAAATGCAAAGTTCAAAGCCTAACTGGGCAACCGACATATTTGACATTCATAAATCAATAATGTAGTGTTAGATTGAAAGTACATGTATAAATATAGGCCTACACCTATGCATAGGTACATGTGAGGGACAAAAGCAGTGCAATGAACAGGTAGCCCCATATTGTGTACCTTGAATCTGGTGGTAGTGTGGACACTTGGTAGGACATGTTGACATATCTGAGCTGTCAAAGGCCATTAGCCTCATAGAGGGTTGTCTATAACAGATCTGATAATCTCCTCTTACCTGGCCAGTCACAGCTCGTTAACATACCTGTGAAGAACTGACCTATTAACCCAAACCCACCTCAGGAATTTTCATGGAATGTTGGCCTCCTTCAGAATGTAGCTTAAAAACTATATCGGAAAGGAAAAAAAAATGCAAAGAAGAGCAAATGTCAGGAAAAGAAGTGTTGCCAATGAGTGTGCCAATTTCTAGTGGACAAGTAAGATTTTTAAATAACACCATGCAGGCAGGTAGGTTGAGCAACTTCATGAAATTCATGGTATTCTTCTTAATGCTGTCCATACATTTATTGTGATATCAATATATTGTGATTACATTAATCCATATATAGTTGTTTTACTAATTTATGATGAATACCCTCAGTCTTTGATACAAATTAATTCTACACTGTAACCGTTCATTACATTTATGAAACAAGTTCCAATGGTGTTTCTTTCCTATTTTTTTCAGAGTGATATAAAGCATGTGTAGACTTAACTTACTGTCTTGCTATATTTCCCAGGTACATGTACGTTAAAACAAACAATCTTAAACTTTGGGTCAAGGTTAACAGTTTGATTATGGTTGTTCTGGCATGTTACCTACACTTTTGGAGTAAACAGTGGCTATAACTGTGACCTGTTGTGTTTTGTTATATAGTGTTGATAAGTGTGTTTGTGTGACTGTTACAGGTGCAGCCAAACAGTGTGGCTGAGAGGTGTGGGCTACAGGCCGGCGATGCCATCCTCAAGATTAACAATATGCCTGCTGACACATTGGCTCATGATGATGCCAAAGCAGAGATCATCCGATCTGGTGATGAAATACATGTATATGTGGCGCGGTAAGGGACATAGTGTCAATCAGTAACTGGTATATTGTATATTCATTAGGACTATTCAGATATGCAGTGATCTTTAATATTTCAAGATTTACCTCAGAATTTGGAATCTTTCCCAGAATCATTGTTTTTTTTTGGGCTTTCAACAGTTCGCCAACAGCGTGTCCATTTTCCGAACTTGTGGCATGTAGTTAAAAAGTCACTCACTTTTCTCGTGTGGTACTGACTGTCAGTATGGCATTAAACCTCAATCATTCAGTCATTCACTCATTCCTGTATTGCTGGATCTATAGTCCCCTAATTTTTCCAATTGCTGTCGCAACCAAATTGCATTTGCTAAAATTATACTGAAGAACACATATTCATCAGTATCAACATGTTGGGCTTGGTAAGTAGCTCTGTGTGCCTTTATGTATCTGTGCAGGCTGATCTGATAATTATTGTTTTGCATCAGTGTTAATGTGACATATTACTACTCTTTTCCATGCATTAATACTGAAACCTGGCTCGGTTAATTATCTCTAGAGTATAATTATCAATGGCTTTGGCACTTAAGCCTGAGGAGGTGAGAATTAACTCTCCAACAATGGGTATGTTTCGCTGCCAGTGGGTTGACTGTTGAAAACTGAAATAGTAACAGTTGATTGACAGGGGTAAGGTAGATCTTCTCCTGGGATGACTTACAACCGGGCTGTACAAAGGGTATAGCTGCTGTAGCCCGCAGCAGTAGATAGTGTAGGTGGGATGACATTTCGGTACATTCCCACATGTAGAGCCTTTGGAGGGAGCCTCCAAGGAGTATCAGCATTTTGTTAAAAGGTCTGAAGAAATTCAAGGCGACAAGGTGACAAGGCTATAAAGTGTTATAGCTATAGCTATGTAAGAAATGAGGGATTTATAGGAAAAGCAGCAGATCTGATGTTGCCCTGGTGTTTTCAGGTCATATTGACACAGTGCTACAGCATAGGTAATATACCAGACAGCTGGCCACTATAATGCCGAGGTCTCAGAGGGGTGGAGTCAGAGAGAGATGGGTTGGGGGTTGGCGGTCTAAGAGTAAGGGTACATTTTTGTAGATATTTGTGAAAAACAAACAAAAGCATGTAATCATGAACTATGGCTGGAGAGTATACTGTTGGGTTTTACGATATGGTGATGAAGCTTTTACTTTATGTAAAAGATATATAGAACATTTGGTGTCTGAAACAAGTAAAATTTCTTCGATCATGACTTAAAGCTGCAGTTTAAGCTATATATATATGCTTTGTGTTGGCCTAGGCCTAGAAATATAACCCACATGGTTAGGGATGTATTACTCCTCTGTCCATCAACTTCTATATTACTGTTCAACAAATTGCAGTTAGAATCTAACATCACTAGGTGATTTATAATCTCCCAATATACCTGCACGTTGTGATGGTTGCCTGGTGGGAAGGCTGGTGCACATGTGGTTGTTTATCCAATACCTAACTGCTATTAGAACCTCTGAGGAAATCCCACATCTGCACATGGTCTGACCAGAATAGCTGGTTTTGATGACCCCCACTGTGGACCCTCTATACACAGATTATCTGATACTTCCACTATTTGCTCCAAGTTCTTCACTGTTGTTAGAACTTGCTAGCTACATACATACCAGTTCATGTTGTACATATACTACTTTCAAACTGTGTGTGCCAAGGCTTTCTTAAACACTTTTATCTGTTCATAAATCCCAATATTTTTTACCTTGTTTGTTTCTTAAATGTCATATTTACCAACAGAAATAGGTATTAACACATTTGTACACAGACCTTGTAATTTCTCTAGACTGCATGTATAGAAGTATATAGGCTGTGCAAAATAACCAAGCTGGTTTCTGAGGACACCTGAACTTACACATAAAGAATCTGTGCTGTAAACACATATCTGTTGAATTATTTACTTCTACTGGTGTGGCCACTCATGTGGTCACTTGTGTGGCCACTTTCATAAACAGCTGTGTACAGTGACATTGACATTGACATTTGTATATATGGTCGGCACATACATGTATTGGTAAATGTATGCAGAAAGCATTAAGAGCTTTAAATAAACCACATGAAAATGGGTGAAAATACAACATTTAGATACCAACATGTATGTATTCATGTTTATCTGTGAACAAATTCATAGTTCAGATGTTTGATAGTTTTCATATACTTGGTTACAGAGGTGCTGTCAAAATCTGGAAGCCTCAAGTCACACCACTGTCAGAACTCCGCCCCACAGAACTCCGCAAGGTTACCACAGCAACAGGGGAAGAAATCACTCCCATGCAGAAGACATCTCTAGTCCTTAACAAACCTCAAGACGTAAGATACGCCCATTGTGCACTAACTGATCTGTATCAGGTCAAATGCTCAGCAACCTTATTTTTCTATATATTCAGACTAATATTTTCTGAAATATAATATTTGTCAAGTTCTGAGGTTGAAAACAAATGGAAGCAGTTTGGGAATTTGTTTTTATGAGTTGTATCCAAACATACAATCTTTTGTATGACATGTTGATAAAATTCTGATATTTACCTGTTAATCTATGGTTGTGCATAGTGTGTGACAATCCATTTGCTAAGTGTATAAACAGAAAATTTTTATGATGATGGAGACTGATAATGGTATAATACTCAAGTGACCTATTGAGGAGCTGGTTGAATGCGGTGCGGACTGCATGACCTCTGGTGGAAGATGAACTTTGGCTTAGATAAATAATAGAGAGTCATCATAACATTATCAGAGTGAATTAAGTCTGACCTATGTGAGAAAACGCCCTGTGCGGAAGTTTTTTCCAGTTGCCACATTGTTAACATTGCTCAGTGCAGGATGGGTCTCAGCCTCCAGCTGTCACTTTAATTCACCAGTGTAATTATGGAAGTCACATGTGACCTGGGATTTATATAGACTATGTTAACCACAGGTATAACATGTGACATATACCATAAGGTATTGTAATTGCTCATGGTGATATAGTGTTTGATAAAAATTAGTTTCGTGACAAATAGTACACATCTGTCATTTTCATATTTTTTGTTATTGGCAAAGTGCAGACTGTCACAGTGAAATGCTTAAAAGGTATAAGCATCATTGTAAGCCAAAGTATTGTGGGTTGCTTTGCTTAACGACAGAATTGTTCATGTTTTCGTTTTTTGTGTCAATGATTTTTTAAATTGAAGTTCAACTTTCTCAGTTGTGTAAAGGATGTCTTTTTCTTTTTTCTCTTTCAGGAATTACTTTTGGTAAAATAAAAGGAATGTTCATTATTTGATAAAACAAAAAATTTTGTGTGAATGTGATCAAGACATGCAGATGAGCAGGCATTGTTTACATATTGTGTCTTGTCTGTGCATTCAGGAACCTCTACATATTGGCAGTAGTCACAACCGCTCTGCCAGGCCATTTGGTGTGAGCAAGCAGGCTAATCCCACCCTCACCCACTCCCAGTACAACAGCCCCATGGGTCTGTACACAGCTGAGAATATCGCCCAGACATACTCAAACACCGCCCAGGGGGTTGCTGATCAGATGCAAGGGTGAGTCTTTGTATGAGTCTCGGTGGAATTTCTGGTCATATGTGTTGGGTTTGACAGAGATTTGTGAACATTTTCACCTTTATGATCAAAGCAGTACAGGCTTATGTATAATTAGAGGACTTCGTCTTTGTGCTACAGAAAATAGATTCTTTGAAGAGGCCTATAAGGAGTGAAAAATTGTTTTTCTTTTAAATTGGGCTTTTAAAAGATTTATTGCTTGAGATTAGACACATACCATGTTGTCCTGGTTTGTATGATGAGTGGATTTCCTCCTGTAGTAGGCTAGGGTGATAAAAATTTTTTGAAGAGATTTTAATTAAGCTATGAAGAGTGGAAAAATTTAAATTGTTGACTTGTTGAAATGAAAGTTTCATTGAATGAGATGTCATCTTGGTATACATTTAATTTTTGTCTTATGTGTCCCCATGTGAAGATTGGACTTAGATGATAAGAGTGTGGGTACAAAAATGACTGGTACATATCAAGTCTTAGGGGAAGGAGGGAAAGAAGTGGGCTCAAGCTATGGACAGCAACCAGGTGATGACGAAGACCAACAACAGCACCCCTCATCGTCATCCCAGAAAGCATCACTTCCTTCCCAGAATGCATCACTTCCTTCCCAGAATGATTCACCTCCACCCCAGAATGAATTAGAACGGCCTTCCACGGAATCGCTGTACCCTGTGACTGACATTAGCCGTGACTCGGGTGTTAACAGATTGGGCTTTTCTACTAACTCGCATGCACAGTCTCGATCCTTTAGAAAGATACAGGATGAGCTGGCTGAAGACAGTACGTTGTATTCTATGTTTTCTTACATGTATTGTAGTAGTGTACTGCTCGTCCCATCTCCCTTTGACTAATACCATACCCATTACATAAACTTGATACGCAGGATAATATTCTGATTCAGTCTATTTGTTAAAAACCTTCTGTTTCTGTTTTATCACCTTGATAATGTATAATCTTGCAGGGCATTTCCTGTTACATATATTCTTTCTTTAGATGATCATTTCTCAGGTTTTCTCCACTGCTGATATTTTAGCCATTCCTTTAGGGGTATAGGGGAGGTAGTTCTCTTTCTTAAGTATCTATGGGTGTAGTTTAATTCATTGAACTGTTACTGAGGTAAAAGTTTCTAAAAACATTTTAGAAACACAAGGAATTGTTTTCTTGGAGACAAGAGCACAGGTAAGTATTGTTGTCAAACTTACAGATACTTGAGTATGTACTTGCAAGGGTGTGTTGTAATGTATGCAGGCTCTGTGAGTATAAGGGGTTTTGTGTAGAAGTCACCATGTGTGGAAACTACAAAAATTCTAAACTGGCCTGGAGCTTAGAAGAATTTTGCCATACCTATACATGTACTCAAATGTTTGCTGGCAAATACATGTTATAGCCTGTATCATCATATTGATGTAGAAGTGAAATTGCCCATAGTCAAGTTTTGTTATCTTTTTGATAACATTTCACTCCAGTCTGTTTGCATAAAGAGTGTCAGATTTGTACTTCAGCTGTGGCTGTATTTTGTCATCTGCCTTTGTGTTTGTTCAGTTTTTCTCTAAGATTTATTTTGGCCAGACTTGGTCATTTTAATTGCCGTGTTTATTGCTAGTATGTGTTATTCTTGGGTGCTCACATTGCCTCATGTCTGCCTTGTCTCCTACAAGTAGATTGTAGCTCAGCTGCTTGCCATAAACATGGGTTCTTTGTATAGTTTGTTACAGGCATCAAGGTACCTCAGTATGGGATGCCATGATTATCGATGGTCTTGAAATGAGTTACATGTCCAGAAAGTGTTCCAATGCTGATGATACCTCTGTGTTTCTGTGCAATGTTTGCTGGACTTGACTTTACTTTCATTAGTACGTTGGATTTGAAAATGAGTGCATTGTAGTTGAGAATCTTGAATTGATGCTAAGTTTTGAAGCACCAGACTCTACTGCATTAGCAAGATCAAGTTTTCTTTAATGAAAATTTGATGGTATTAAAGCACATTGTGGAAGTAGTTTTTGTGAATATTACTTGGACACATCGAAATTGTTATGGTTGACTTGTGGTGAGAGAATGTCAAGTTTCAGTACTCATAGACTTGGAATGTTTCAGAATTGCTGGAAATTTTGTCTGCGTACGTATCGAACGAACATCTCCCGGTACATCTTTATTGAGGAGTGTCAACTTGATAGCCTTTTCTTTTAAGGTTATTGGAAGTGGTCAAGTTATGCATATTTAAGTCACATAATAGAAGGAACTGATGTCTATGTACGCATGATAGACAGTTTTGTCAGTAGTCTGTATGTGTATAGGTGTGGCATGCAGATGTGTGTCTGCATGCTGTGTTGTAAGAAGAGCAATATAAACCCCATGAGTGTACACAGTTGATCATTTTAACTGACATGTGGTATTTCTTTGCTATCCATACAGCATGGCCGTGTTACTGACAAGTCCCGTCCAACACATTCTTACAAGGGTACCATTGATAGCGATATACATATGGTATAGATACTGGCTTAGTCTAATTAAGTGAAATTCACAGTATATGGTGACTTGGATGCTTTGATGTTTTTTTATACCGATCTTAATTTATGACATAATTCATTGGTGTTTTATATCATACTCAAGAATATTTCACTTGTAAGATGGTGGCCAGCATGATGGTGGGAGGAAACCAGGGTGGGTGTTTTGCCTCTACAGTGATATTCTATATTACACTGTAAAATTAGTTTGACATGGGATTATGTAATGGGAATCAATATGACATGGTAAGAAGCTTATCGATTAGTCCAGTGTATGAACACTTCAGTGTTAGTATTGAAAACTGAAGGAAATTCTGAAGTACATCAGTAAACACCGGTCAAATAAATATATAAATAAACTTGAAAATAAATGTTGATGTAGTGATTGCAGTGTCTGTAAATTGCCTTGTGTATATAATGTGTTTTGTTTCCTAAGCAGGTGGTTTCCGCTCTGTCAAAGCCCCACAGTACGACCCGTCTGTCAAGAAGCAAGAGAAGCAGCAGTTGATGAGGTGTGGAGGCTGTGACATGCTCATCACGTAAGTATGCATAGTATACCAGTCGTCGTCAAGCACGAGCCTTGTTTTATGACTTGCATGTTGTGAGAATGCATCAGGTGCAGCTGCTACCTACATCAATAGGACACGCAGGATCTTAAAACTTCCAAGACGACTCCATTCCTTGTGGCAGTATTTCTTTTTATCCTTCCTGAAAACTAAACTGTACCGAAATTGGTAGTGCATATGGTGTGGATTTTCAGCCTTCCTAAGTTCTCTTACTGCCATTAGAAATGTTGTCTGATTTCGTAGTCTCAGATGTTTTGGACTGTTCACAGTAGTGCTTTTGCCTGTGCCCCAGGAGTCACTTGTAATATTTTGATCACTTTTCACAGTGGCGTTTGCGTCCGAGCCTCTGGTGTCCCCTACCATGTCCAGTGTTTTAAATGCACATCATGTGGCATGAACCTCAAACAGAAAGGTGAGCTTACAAAGTTCGTGTTAAGTTAGTCTCGTAGCAAAACCCAGATTTGATCAGTGCACTACATTGGATGCATGCACTTTTGAGCAGATGGAGGAATTCATTCTAACGAGTTCTTTGTTAGTTTCACAAATATGCAGTATGATTTATGAGAAGTTTGATTTTGACTTCAATGACTGTTTTGTTCCAGGATTTTTTGTTGTGGAAGGCAAGCTGTATTGTGAGACCCATGCCAAACGCGTGGCCCAGCCTCCATCTGGAAACCATGTGGCGACTGCTGTCTACAGGTAAGACAGACGTAACCGACAATCAACTCACCTGTGACATTATGCTTGCTGTTGGGTGTGACATGCCCTGTGTTTACATACTCAATGTCCCACATGTAAAATTTCTTCTGTTACGAAGTTGCACATTTTGTCTTTGTTCATTGATCTTTGAAAGGTGCTTTGATATTTGTTTAAAAGGTATACATGACGTCCAACAGGAAAAATGTAACTTTCAGTGCCAAAAGTCATATATAATAACATTTATTTGCTTCTAAATTTGCACTAGTTGTACTGTTAGTAAATAATTTATTTAGTGTCATTGAACTGTACAAAGGATTCAGCTGATCTTCATTCAAAGAGTTCGTGGTGCCATTTCGGGACCTCAAGTATGGTTAGTTTCTAATAGAGAGGAGTCACATGATGTGTATAAATTCAGGATGGAAACAAAGAGCGTTAGCCTGAGATAAATGAAGCCCCAGATAATGGAAGCCCCTTAGTATAAGCTTAACATGATTGTACGTACAGATAATTGATCAGCCAGTCACAACAATTCAAGTACATATAACACTACTTACTGACATGTAGGCCACTCTCTCTATAAGTGGAATGTAAATATCATATATGACCACCACACGATAATGACGTAGACAGTCAAGCAAATTAAGATGAGAAATTGCAAGAGATTTTACTCCAAAAATTAAAAACTGGCTTATTTTGATTTTTATCCATGTGGTCACATTGTCAATTACTAGGCCTGCATATTTGCAGAATGTAAAAACTGAAGTTGGCAGTGAGATTAATATACAGTGTAAATTAAAGTATTTATTTTGTTTAGGAACATCAACCAGACAAGTTCGTGCACTTTTCCTGAGTGTCTTCCTCACAAAAAAGGATAGATCTGTATACAAGTGTATTAATTCTTTCTACATTGGAAATCCACATGTTGACTGCTATTGGCTTATACATATAACTCTATTTTTTACAGGTAAATAAAGCCTGCAGCAGATCCCAGGAATCTGAAATGTTGATGTGTGCCGATGTATCAGACAGATACAGCTTCATTAAGATGCTGGGATTTTTACTCAGATTGTTCAAGATAGATACCAAAGAGTTACCGTTTAACCACAACAGCTGTAAGAGATGAAAGTTGTTTACTGTACAACTGACTCAGAATTGGAGTATTCAGCTCTGACTTTAGTGTCTTATGTTCTCCTCAGATTCTTTACCTTTGTACTTTCAGTTCCAACCTCATTGTGGCATAATACTTTTGTTGAAGAGGGTCATGCGTCTCTTATTTTTTCACTGTATATTTTTGCAACATGACTTAGTGCCTTTTGCTCATTGTCTCAGTGTTATATTGTTAATTCTTAATGCATTCTTCCTCTGAGGTTATGGCACTTTTTGTTGTCTCCTGTCTTATTTTGCCTCAAGCTTTGATGATAAAAGCCAGATTTGGTGACACTTCTTTTCTTAATGTTTTTTTAACAAACTGTTTTTATATTTGTTTTCAAGTCATACTTGACAAACTTTTTACATGTTAAAGTTCATAGGTGTTTTTTGTTCAGTTGATACCTGAATGTTAGATATGGTATAATTCACTTTGCAGAAAACAGCTACAGTTTGTTTTCAGCAGGCCTTAATTGCTTTTTGAAGGTCAAAATCCTCAATTCCCAAAGTACTCATCACTTTGGAAGTAAATGGGCTAATGGAAATGTTAATAGTTACTATTTTTTTTTATAGTGAGGTTATATTTTTGTACAGTTTGACTTAATGGGTTGAAAGTCTCTCATATTTATGCAATTAACAGTTTCTCAGTGTATTTTCTGACTTGCACAGACTGGGTATGTAGTCTCAAATGTCTGCTATGATGAAATGCATGTGCACAGTTATTTGCATAATAGTGGAAAAACCTAACTCAGCTGGTGGGAGTAAAACATGTGTTGTAAAATTTAACTCACAAGTTATTGTTTATTTTTTCCTGTTTCAATTTTTGGCTGTTTCACTGAAATTTCTGGTTTCCATGTAAGCGGACTGAAAGTAGCATGTTAAACAACAGAATATCAACACACATTATTTCACAAAGGCATACCAGACTTGGTATATGGGTTCAGAAGGGTAGAGACTGGCACCAGTTTAAGCTAGGACTGAGTTAGTCACATTTCTGGCCTCTATAACAACAATCTGAAAATAACAAGTTACAAGATAACAATAACAAGTTTTGCAATTTCATAGCTGTTGAACCCTGCAGGTACATCATGATGACCTAAAACTTCTTGATGACAGTTCAGTGAGATTTAGCGTTAAAGCCCTTTGACAAATTTGTCTCCTGAGTTTGAAGAAGATCTGAGCTTATGTTTGCATAAGGAAGAACCGTGCCTTAGTTTGCTTACACTGTGTACTCAACTTTATAAGATGATCTTGGAAAGATCATAACACTGTATTAAAGTAAAGATCTGATCTGCTGTGAAATTATTAAGTGAAGACAATAAAATGTGTGGATGGGTGTGGTATCGACATTTGTTATATTTTTGAAGAAAACCAGTGCTAATTTAAATTTTTGACTGGTGGTGCAATTTGTTAATGTTATAGTTGTTGGTGAGAAGGGCCTTGATGCTATAAAGAACACATTTGCTTGAAGGTAGCATTGTTGCTATTTACCATAGATGAACAACTACATAATGGATTGTTGGTATGTCCACCTGCATACAGCCTATAATGTTGGTAATAATGTAATTTCATTGTTTTTTTTAACTAAAAACAAATACTTTCTTCATGAAAGAGATATAATTGAATATCTTTTGGGTTATGTCTGGGTGTGCTTGTTTGGAAGAGGTGTGCTCAGAATGAACTCTTTACATACATATTCATTTAAAGAGTGTACTGCCAGAGTTTTCCAGAATATTTACATTCAATGTATCCTTTTTGATATGCTGATGGAACACATGCATGAGGAATAGTGATAATTAAAGAAATATGGAATTTACCATTTCTAAGGCATAATTGAAGAAATGCGGTATATTCCAGCTTAATTGCTTTTGTTATTGAGATAAATGCTGACCCCAGTTTATCATGAAAGGGATTTTAACAAACTTTGTTATAAATTTATTTTTACCTTTTGCAGATTTGTTTTGTCACTCATGAAATTTTGTTATTTTATTTCTAATTATAAAAATGGTCATATTACCATTCATTTTTTTTTCATTTTACCTTTAATATTTTTGCACTATTTATAGGTGTTTCACATACCTGTTAGAGAAAGCAGAACTTTTTTGTTCTTTTTATAGTACATGTATACTGTTAAGGCAAAGAATTTTTGTTTGCATGTACATATTGAAATGGTTCGATTATATTGACAGTTTCTATATATGACTCATGTTATGGATTTCTGCATGGTTAGCTGTATTGTCATTTTATATTGATAGAGGTTGTTGTAGGATTTTTGTTATAGTTTAATTAATTTAATAATGCAAATTTATCATACAACAAACTAATCTGTTTACTGTCCTTGAATAATAGATATTCAGTGACCTGAATAAAGCTAAGCCACCTAGAGTGTTGCTTTGTTTTTACTACACATATATTTCACACATAATGTTTTCTAGCCATGCATAGCTATTTGTAAATGATGCAGGACAAAGTAAAGGACTGGAGAGTGAAGATGAAAAAGCATTTAGTTTTCAGATTCATTCTTATACAGATCAGCAATTTTACTAAATACATTTGGGGTTTCTTAAATCGTTCTATGTTTACATGAATGGATATTCTGAGCTTTTAAAATAAAGTGCATAGAGCAATGGATATGGGCACAGGTTTTGAGAAGGAAAAGGAAAGTGCCTCATACTGGGACGTTGACAGCCATCATGGCCACTGACACAACTTACTTAGAATGAGGCGAAGTTAAACCATTCATAAACTCCAGAAGTGAAAGGCTGTGTAATACAGTCGACATCAGCGCGGTATGCTCATTTCACCATGCACACCAGACAGCAGACGAAAAGTCGGGGGAGCTTTTAAAATTATTTTGTGTGAAAACCCCAGAACATAGGTAACACAGCATTTTTCAACACATATTTGTTTATGTATAGCTGACAGGACTGGGATACAGGGGACCTCTCTAGCTCCGAAGGTTTTATAAGGCTCTCGCTTACACCGAATATTAGACGCTTGACTGGCACTACGGTCTCGGGTTCGAATTTTGTTTTGGCTGCGAGGAAGTGTTCACGTAACTCCACATGACCAAGGTCAGTGGTTTATGACACTCCGGTATACACCTGACTGCTATTATATACGTGAAAATATTTTAGCTCGGCGTTGAACAGCAATCACCAAGTGCAGGACCTTCTGGAGGATCTATCAGCATTCTTCAGCGTAGGTGACCAACATGGCTACATGGATGGCTTCTACCATTGTGCAGTACGTGGCATATCTATTTTATCAAGCTTCCTTACATACGTACAGTGCATGGTATGGACATCGATGTCTGATTTCAACGCTCATTTGTCGCCGTTGAATGTGGTCTGGATATTGCATAGATGCCGTTAAATTTAATTCTCGCTAAAAAATAAGCTTATAGAGGTAAACATCATGAATTAGAAAGAGTATGCTTTTCTCTGAAAATGTATGGACCTCAAATATATCAGTGTGTAGAGCTTCAACTGTTAAGTATCATAGACTGACTAAAGGCAATTTTGGTATCGAGTATGACTGATTTTACACATAGTTGAATATATACGACAACTTAAAAAAAAACAGGTTAT
This sequence comes from Acanthopleura granulata, assembly GCA_016165875.1. Classification (NCBI taxonomy): domain Eukaryota; kingdom Metazoa; phylum Mollusca; class Polyplacophora; order Chitonida; family Chitonidae; genus Acanthopleura; species Acanthopleura granulata. The sequence continues at coordinate 35,074,776 of JABBOT010000002.1, read as the reverse complement.
ATATCGCTGTGGTTAGTTTGGCAAGGGCATAGAACTCCTTACCAATGACCAGTTATTCCGACACTGGCATAGTATCCGCCAACCAAAAGAATTATTATTCCGCCATTGGCGGTCATTCCGACATTAGCATCCCACCGTTATCCAATACCATGCCAAAAAGCTCGGTGATATCCTGACAGTGGCATATATACCCACCGCTAATCAAAACTGTACGGCCCGCTCCAACTTTTCGTGAAGCTCATTTGTGCAGTCTAACGTTGGACTGAAGGTCGAACCATTGCGAAAAAGTGAACACCACTTCCTTTAAGCACCAATATGCACGGTTTCCTTCACCCATAAAGTTTACCGCCGGGGTATAAAGAAAAGAAAATCTACACAAAAGTTAAATAAATTTTCTGTGATTCAGTCAGTCAAACAAGTACATATTTATATATTTATATATATAGTCTTATAATCCCGACATTGGCCTACCGCCATGCACTGAACTGGCCGTATTCCGACATTGTCATACCAGTAATCAGCCCAAAAATGGCGCTCCATATATCTGTGTCACAACTTTGGCTCCTAAAGAGGTCTGTATACAGAACATATATAGCCAGACATCGTATTTAACGCGGTCATTGCGGTCAGTTATGCTATAGGCTATTTTGTGACCCCTCTAGACCTCTTGAGCAAGGTTCATCTAACTTGTACCACATGTGCACATGGTCCCGTAAAGAGCTTTCTTGTTTTTCAATGCTGGTCAGTTTTTTCAAGGCCCTTTGACCTGTGTTCTCATTACCTTGTAAACAAACAATTAATCTCTGGCTTAACTGCCACTGTGTTTACAGCCGACGGGTACATGCTGTTATAGATTGCGCTTACATTTTTATATGTACATACATGCTTTGTTTTATTTTGCAATAAGAAATGCGTCTTCATGAGACAGAACTCAGTATATACCTTAATTAATATATAGTGGATGGCATGCATTGTTTGCCCTTTGCATTTGTTATATGTATACATGTGTTAAATGTGATGACAACACAGCACTATGAGTAATTCTAGACCAGCAACATGTAATAAAATGCATTTATCATTGTTGTAATATTTTTACCTAATTCTGCTTAAGCTTGGGGCTAGGGGGGTGTAAGTTGTTACTTCTTAAAAAATTACAAGAACAGAAGAGAACACTAATTGAGGTAAACTGACAAGAGGTCGGATTTCACGCGTAACATGTGATCATTTGACATTAACTTTCACACTCTCGCCGCTGCTCTCTACGCTGTGGTCTTTTATATAGCATGCGGTCACGTGGATTGACGGAATCTGCAATTTTATGTCCAAGATACCTGATATACAATCTTTAATACTCAGCGAGGGAGAACAACGACCACAATGCATAAATCTACTTCACGGACTTGTTTTACCTCCTGTAAAAGTTACACTTACATTTCTAGGCTTCACACACAAAGGACCTTTTGTGCTGCCTATCATAACATCTGTTGGGAAACCACACCTTGTGGTCCTTCTCAGGACACGGCGGAACTTTGTTAGTTGACTGTATACACATACGAGCCATGGGATTAACACGATTCAGGGATTTTCCCGGAAATATTTCTTGTGACCAGGAATGTAACTTGTGGTTAAAAGGAGCGATTAAAGAACCTCAAATCAGGAGCATATTCAGGACAGCATCAATGACACACAGGAAAACAGTGACCTGCAGCTGTATAGCCACAACCCTAATTATCGTTATTCATCTCTATGCTATCACTTTTTCCCACATACAATCATCTTATACGGGTGTTGTGACGTACACCATAAAACACAGCATTGTCACAGTGTATTGGCTCTTTAGAGTTCACATCCAGTGTAACCATCAGACAGTATTAACTTGGCGATAAAGCTACGCTTGCTTAAAATGAAATGCAGTCATCCCATTCGGCATACAATTCAATCTTGCGCGTGCAGTTTTGTTTAGCTTCTTTTGAATCAATGGCAGACAATACATATGCGCGCGCAAGATGCCGGCTGTACTGTACATGATACCTGCTGTACTATGCATGATGCCGGCAGTGCCATGCACAAACATAGCAAAGTAAACCATGTATACAAAGTTCAGAGGTGTTTTTATTTTTGTTATTCTGCCAGCACATATTAAGATATCAAACAGATATATGCACGATAGATATAACAGGCAAAACTGTACAAGCGTGTTTAAGTTTAGCTATAACTTTCCTTTTCATATATGAAAGTCTACATAAACATCGATATGGAGTGGCATTTCTATATGTGCACAGCGACACACGAATCTCGTCATGAAAACTCAAATTAAGTTCACCTCCCCTATCGTTCTTGGTTTCTTGGATACGATAAGCAAAGCACCTTCCTTGGGCACATGCACGCATTTGTCGTCCGTGGGACATAGCTGGCCAGTGACTTGCTCTAGGTTGGTGGATTGTACCTCGTAGGCACTGGGTACGGTGTTAAATAACAATCAGATATATAAAAAAAATAAATAAATAAATAAATATTACGTGCACGCATGTGACTGGACGTATAAGTGATTTTCGTACAACGAAAGGAGGTAGCTGAGACTATACAAACGACCCTACAGATGTCCACAACCACGTATTGTCATCATGTTCTCCCCGACAGTCAGATCGGGGATATCAACGAAACTTTCTGCCCAAGGTCGGGATTGAACCCACACACCTTGTGTCCTAGTGCATGGTGGATAGACATCAGCTTTAGCCTCTGGGCAAAGACGCGTTTCTTGTTTTTACAATCTGTGGTGGGTTGGAACCTTAGAATGACGTTATGCCACCTGCCCAGTAGTTCCTTCAATCATATTCAGACATAGATCCAACGTTCGGCTATAGGTTTGCGAGGATGGATGCATACGAACATCAGATTATAGGTGTACATTGTAGGCCTATAATTAAAAAAGAATCAATTAATAATAAAAAAAAAAAAAAAAAAAAATGGCGCGCGGTATCTGTTCGCAGTAAACCGTTATAATTAGTTTACAGACCACCAAATAATTCACCAAGAAAGTTCAATCGTTTCCTCAGGACTATAGACACCTGCATTCTGTCTTGAACATTGTTTTCCTGGAGACGATTCCGAAGTTCGTCTCTAAAATATTTTGTATGAATTATGTTGGATTATTATAATCATCAAGTTATTCAAGCAGTCGACTCTTCTGTACAATGCACTTTATGTAAGAAAAGTTGTGCACTAAATATATATTCATGCGGCCAGTTTAAGTACATGTATCATGCCAACGGCATGATGCCACCAACTCCCAGGCCAGGCACGATGCAGGGGAGGTAAGTGTTACCTGAGTACATCAATTCACCGGCCCAGTGCTTGCATACACATCTGTGTACATGGGCTACATCCATTCACATCCAACGATAACAGACACGAGTTTTAAACTCTATACAATGTTTTGAACTTGAGTGGGAATTAATGGATGACTGCATGAATGATTTAAGCTTAAGGCCACATGTGCAGTACTACAGCCGTATATCCTTGCCAGGGCATACATATCTACTCTAGCAGCCATTTGCATGCCAAATTGCACTGCTGTAAACACGAAACATCAATGACATCTATTTATGAGAAATGCTTGTCCACATCTGCATACTACCACTCCATTTACTATTACTTCGAAGCAGTCATTCACAGGTACACAAACTGTAGGGCTTTTTATCAGTCAAACCGATCATTTTTGCGTCTCTCTACCTTACTGGTCCAAAGCTGACTCCCTCGTATAATCTGTATACGGTATACATGTTTTCAGTTTCCGTGTAGGCAAAAACACATTTGCTATATTTGCTATGTGTGACTATGTCATTTCCTTGTGTGCAACTACATGTATATGTAGGCCTACATATATATGGGCCAACTTGAACATCATACTTTCCGGTGTAGCCGAGTATATAAAAAAAAAAGCAAAACAAAAACAAAAAACAAAACAAAACAAAAAAATAACAACAACAACAACAACAACAAAAAAACCAAAAAAAAAACAACAACCAAAAACAAAAACAAAAAAACTCCAAAAACAAAAAAAAAGTAAGAGGCGAGGTTGGGGGTTGGCTTTTGTCATTTATACTTATGATTATATACTTACTTACAAAAAATAATCGAGGTTCGGTACGACCATCTGTTTATAGGCTCACATAGATGTACATGACTTAGTGCTATATGATGTGATTGTTTATATAGTCTCGACACAGTCTAGACATTAACAACCATATGCAGTCATGCCAGACAGCAACACTTGCTCCATGGCTTGTCACTCTATAATGAAAATAATATATCCAAACATGGTAAAAATATAGGCTATATGTATGTATAAATATTATCTCATTTTGTAAAAAAAAATGTTGGGCGGGGGGGGGGGGGGAATACCAGTACATTCTTGTATGGATAATTTCCTATTTATAGCCCTACCCGTAACGGAATGTCAGTTTTCTGACCATGCATGCGCTCATGCAAATTCGTGGTTCGAGTGTTTCATATTCTCACCATTTATCATGAATTAGATGTATTGGTAAGATATTCAACTTAAAATACCTATAAGCAATGATTTAAACGGATTTAAATGACACATGTATTTAATTGGACTTCTTTCTTTAAATGAAACTTTTTGGTTTGCGCCTATATAGGCCTGCTAATGTTTGGTGTAGTCCCTATATTGAAGAAACTGGTATAGACTGAAGAGGAACGAACAGGGATTTTTTTCCCGTAGAGCCAATACTGTGAGAAGCTTTTAATCGTGTAACTGAAAGAAAATGGGATTTTATTAATGGACAGAAAGTGTAGTAAATAGGCGGAATATAGTTGAAGGTGAATGCATCGAACATGCTAGATTCATACTGTCGAGCGCTTGAGCGCAGGCATGTGTGGGCTGTGACCAGCGGGCCGTGTGCAAAAGTGACTCAACCACAGACAAGCAGTGGAGGACGGTCGAAGGTGATCAGTTAGGTGTAAAAACACCGGCATAACCATGTCAGTGTTGAACCTGGAAGCGAAATTAGAACGGGTGGACCCTTCGACGCCATGGGGATTTCGAATGCAAGGAGGGAAAGACTTTAGCAGTGCCTTGACAATACAAAGAGTGAGTATACGATACGCAGTGATCGGCCTCTTCCTGGAGTCGAGCTACAGACTTGTTCATTATTACCTTTTATAGCTTTGTAACGGTTCGGCTGTAACCAGAGGTACTGTGACTTTTCAGGGACATGCAGGCTAGCTGGCTGTTAGTTTATGAAAAAGTTTCATTTCAGAGGTTCTAGTTTGGTGATAGGAGGCTTGAGACAGGTGAGAAATTGCGGGAAATTCTGATCACATTCCTTTCATTCCGGGCCGGTATAAAAGTGTGTCACGGACGTCATTGCCGCCTCCATTGACGGGCGGCATTGTAAACTGAGTGTGTCCTTAATACATGCTATGACCTCTCCTGTGACAATACCAAGTGACGTCATACAGGTTTAAGTGCCTCCTCCTGTCCTGCCCCAACCAATTCCCTGAACAGAGGTCAGCGTCTCACCTTCTGTCACGGTAGACCAATATGTAGCCTACAGGTATAAAAACACTAAGAAATAGTCTTATTATTTATGTAGTAAGTTCACAAAGAACACCCTCCTAAAACTGCATTCCCTAATTTTGGTTGGCCCAAATGACACCTGCTCTCAAATAACTAAATGCCTGGCCTACTATGTACCCTAATATCATCAAGGGTTGACCACCATTTTCTCAAAATAAATCAGCTGGAATGCAGGTACTAGCGTCCTATCGCCATAGAAACAGGGTGTGGGGGACACTTGCTCATTGGATGATATTTTTCTCTGTTTAATTGTAGCCTCAAGTAATGGACTTTTTTTCAACCATTATTTGTCATAGTTTATACCTGCGAAATTCCCTGTCAGTTCTTCAACACACTTCAGAGATACAGCCAATCCCTATCCGTCCCCATCATTTTCTGTGCACCTAAATCTTGCATACAAAATCGAATTAATGTTTTTATACCTATAGGCCTCTATTGGCCCTAGCCCTGTTATGGAGCTATATGGACTGAGCATTGATGATTCTGACATTTTGCACTGTCCACTAATGCCATGGAAGCAAGCATAAGAAAAACTAATGAATTTGGCGGCAGGCCAATACCACATGATTTAGAGCCAAATAAATGTGAAACATTTTTAATACATACTTTATCCACTCTCTTGGTGCCATTTTGGTTTCCTTGTACGGATTTCTACTGACCTCACTGGATATATTTCCTTGCTAGGCAGATACGATCACTGCCACTTGACGCCATGCCTATACTACTTGTATGGTACGCATGTGCAAGTACGGCACCACAAAGCGAAACACGCCAGCATGTAAACAAGAACACATGCTATGTGTGGCTGGCCTGCTGCCAACTTCATTAGTTTTTCTCATGCTTGCTTCCATGGTCTTAATGGACAGTGCAAAATGTCAGAATCCTCAATGCTGGGTCCATATAGCGCCATGTGAGGGCTGTATTGGCCCATGTCCCACTGCATTGTCAATTCAGTCGTTTAATTTATCTGTGAAAGGCACAGGTACATTAAAATCAGCGTCACCCTGGTTTACAAAAACCAGCCTTTTATCCTGCAATCTGATTTGCCTATGGCCTCTAAACCTGTTTCAAAATCTTGACCACAGATGCCAGACCTATATACTATTGACCTTTGCCCCTTTCACACACATTCACTGGTAATGTGTTGACCATGGTCATCCACACAGCCACACAAACAGTGGCCAGTAATAAATATATATATTTGTTTTTTGTGTCTGAATGTAGCCCTTAAGCATGGAGGATGCCTACTGATTGAATTGAATTGAGAATTCAGTAAATGAGAAAAGACAATAGAAAAAGAAGCCATTGTCTGACACACTGCTGAAAACTACCTAAAATATCTTCACTTTTTGAAAACTTCAACAGAATAAAATGCATTCAATCATTTGAATTTAGAAGGAGGGCTTTGTATGCACCACTCAGTTGGTTAGGGTGTAATGACGCAGAAGCCTCCCACCAATGCGGTGGCTGTAAGCTCTACTCTAGCTTATGCTGGCCTCTGCTCTGGCCGCATGTGGGAAGGTCTGCCAGCAACCTGTGGATGTTCCTGGGTTTCCCCTTGGGCTCTGCTCGATTTCCTTCCACCATAATGCTTGCTGCCGTTGTATAAGTGAAATATTCTTGAGTACGATGTAAAACACAAATCATATAGATAAATAAATAAATAAATTCCATGTACCATATCAGTAGTGGTAATGGGTGCTCTTTATATAACCCTTTATATATGTATATTACACTATGTAACTGTCAGTGCAAAAATCCGAAGGTAAATTACCAGCCACCTGTACAGTCCATGAAGGCATTTATTCTGTGTGTGAGTAAAGACTATATCTGTGTGCGGATGAGTATTGTCTGTATCTGCTGATAACATCAGGGGCACCTGTAGGTTAAGACTAACAGTAGATGATAGTTTGTGAACAGGGCAATACCTATCATAGCTTTGGCCGCAGAGTGCTTGTCCTTCAGCTTATGGGCACTTGTCTGCATGTAGAGAGATCTTATACTGTCTTTACTTGTCATTGTGAGAGGCAATTGGGCTGTGACAAGTGGACTACGTGGTGGTTGAGCTGTCCAAAATGATTGATAGGGTCTGAAAGCATTGCTTCTGATATAGCCCAAAGTTTTCTTCATAATGGCCCCTTTTTGATTTCCTTAGTAACATCAACCATGTCTTTGTCATATTGAGTTACATTTTCATTTTGTAACAGTTATTAAGATAATCAGAATTACAGGCATGGGGATTGGTCCCAAATTGTGGAATTAGATGAATTTAATCACCATGAGGCTGTGTTTTTCATGCAGTTAATTTAAATCGAACAGCAAACTACATTTTTTCCCAGTCAGATTGTATGGAAATTCTAAGGAAAATGGCAAGATTCCGCTGAAATATGAATGAGATTCCACTTGACTCAGAGGCTATAGTAGTCACCCATTTAACTTTTATGAAAGAATATGCTCATTTGAAAGAAAGTCGTAAGAGTGCTCATAGTTTTACTCTTTATACAGTTGTATAACTTCAGCCCAAAATGACATTGAAAATATCATTGGGAGTATTAATCTAATTCCAAGTCTTTTCCTGAAAAAGGGCTGTTGTACTACTTCAGTGATCAAATTTCATAAGCATACATCTGTCGGCTTGTTCATGTGCTACTGAAAAGCTTGATCCATAAAACTTGTTTAACATGACAGTGATGGTGCAGCCAGCATAGAGCTTAGTGCTGTATCACAAGTTCATTGATGTCAATGTCACTGTGACCTTTGCATGCAGCAGAGGTCATTTTTCATGTTAATAATGTTAGGATTTTACATCTCCTTTAATGGCAGTAGAAGAGATTTGAAATCCTAACCTTCGTAACATTATGCTGACAATTATTTTACTGTCTTCTGCAATATTTTATGTTTAGTTTTCTATGTTCAGTATAGAACAGTTTTTTACACTACCATAATGATAACTTTCAGCGATAAAGTTATATACAATCCTGCTTGCAAGCACTCATTCCATAATACTACTTGGCAGAGTATTTTTGTTTTGAACGAACGAACAAGCATGAATGTTATTTAGCATCCATTTCTCTTAATGGATGACAAGATTTTTTTCTGGCATATCACTGAAATTTTCGTTGCCCTGTGTATTTTAGTATAACATCTCTTTAAATACAGAGTGATAAAGTGGGTTAAAATTCTGAGCTGCTTCAAGCTGATATTGAGATCAGGAACTTTGGTGAAGGGACTCTGAGATCCTCATAAGATAGGTCACATCACCACTCTTGTGTAAGGCACATGTATACTAGTGTATTTGTAATGACATCTGCCTCTCATTTTAGCCACAGAGTACATGCACTGGTATATTAACATGAGGTTGTCAGGATACGTGTTATTGATTAACATGTTAGAGCACAGCTAAAGTATACCTGTTTAAAAACCTAACTGGATAGTGTTTTGGCAGATGTGGAATTGATAGCAATCATAGTGATTTACAGATGTTAGGCATATCTGTAATGTTGCATATGGAAAAATTTCACATAGCTAAAGAGACTCACAGCTTTGGGTACAGGACATTGATGAGATGTGCTGGGTGCGCGTTAGTCAGAATGTGATCATGCATGATGTAGAGGAAACTTAGAGATGCTCTCCTGTCTTGTGTCATCAACATCTGAGTCATTCTGAGGTCTCTGGCAGATTCAAAGAACGATATATGGCTGCCACAAAAAAGTTTCCAGCCAGCTGAATCAACCATTGATGACAACCAGGGAGGTGTCAGGAGAGAACCATCTCTTGGCATGTTTTAAAGCTTTCAACTGTCTTTAATAATTCTCATACATTACAAGGCTTTTGAGGGGCGTAGGTATTTTTTATTTCACCATAAAGTTTTTATCATTTATTGCTCATATATAAGTGAAATATAATGATTTTTTTAAGGGATAGCAATTATATTTCACCATAATGGGTTATCCTTCATGTTTCACTTAAACCATATTTTTGGTTTTAAGTATAGTACACATATATATAGTTACTGTATATATATATATAAAGTCTTTACGAAGGACATTCAACTTTTACTGTGCAATTTCCTATATATCTTATATCTAACATCTGTCCTATAGATCTTCTTGATGTATACTTCAATTAAACATTTAAATTTCATCATTACATTGACTGTATACCTGCTCTACACTTTACCTAATTATGAGCCTGCAATAAGCAATACCCATGGTACATTTCACTCATTTGTTTGTACATGTAGTTGCAAAAAGTAACTCTAAAAGTCACTCAGTCTGTCTGCCATATGGCCATTTGGTCACCAGCCATGGGTAGGTCAAACTGTTTACATCCTATTTTCTAATATAGGCAGTTCAGTTTACTGTAGGTAAGGGTGAAAAATGACATTGACCTTTTGCAAGATGTTGCAACGATTGTGCATTTAATTATACTTGTTTGCTCATTACTTTGTCCAGTCAACCCTGCCACTCATGCATGTTGTTTTGTTCGAGTGTGGAGAAGCTATCTTTGAATTTGCATTTGCCCTTGATCATAATCTATATCATTTCCTGCCTTTAGCTTTTCACATAGATTCCCTCTGACCAGTTTTCTGCGAGCCAGGAATTATTGGATAATTGGGGTATTTTCATCACCTCACCTATGTTCTTTAGCTGGAATATGTTGATCGCAGCTAGATCTGCATATCTGCTTTATCTGTGGTAACTGAGCATTGATCTCTGATAAGATTACTTAAAGAAATGACCTGATTAGTTGACCAGGTATTAATTAAATGTACCTTCATACAGTGTATGTGATCTGAACGCTGAAGAGCACTGCCTTCCAGGTAAATCCGTGATGTAAACCCACCTGTAGAGCTTTTGTGTGACTCTCATGTATAGATCCTTAGCCCTGTTTTGCATACAGCATACCAAGGAATTACCATGGGTACATCATTTATGTGCGACATTTAAGTCAGAATTCCCACCTGTGTAGACTTAATATCCCATTTAAACACTACTCTGAGGCATACGTTCTCACTCCCATGTTATAACCTTCATCTGCCATAGTTAATAGGAAGCTATCTCAATACATTACTATTAGTGTGTAATTCACAGGTTGTATCTTAAATGTACGTCATTAATATTAATGTTATTATGGTTTTAGTAATTTAGTTTAGCTTTTCTAATGAAGGCTCTGAAGTCTGTCTATTGTGTAAATTGTGTGAACACTGCCTTGGCCCATGGATTCCTTAAAGGACTTGAAACATCTGTACAGCATATATCTTACTCACAAAGTTTTTAATGTCAGTGCGTTGAGATTTTAGGCCATTATGTATAGCCTCCTCTGCTGTGTTACACAGATTACATGATGTCTGGTATCCTTAGGGTATACTGTATAAACTGCATACTGCCACAACTTACTTGTCTATTGAACAGATGCTTCTGGCCAGGCCAGGGTATAGTGTCTCATTGCTAGTATGAGATGGAGAATGTTTTATAGCTGTAACTGTACTACTATGATAATACAGCTTTTCAAACATGAAAAAAAAAAAGAAAACATGTTGGTCATTGTTGGCGAATGTTAGAATGTATATAGTCAATGGTTTGTTAGGTATGCCTACCGTACCTGGCAAGCCAGGTGGTTTCCTCCAGGATTTGATTGGTTAGCTATACTCACAAACTTGACCACTATCATATACATATTAGTGAAAATGATTCTATAGGACATAGCATACTTACAGTTGGGACCCTCCAGCAACAATCTCAGGTCAGGTCATACCAGAGACTTCAAAAATGGTGCACTTGGCACTCAGCACTGAGAGGTTAGAGCAAGGAAACAGGACTGCTGGGCCCGGTGTGAGGATAATGTGACCGCGTGGGTTGTTCTGTATCAGACGTTTTCTGCATGATGTTTCAGTGGCGCATGACCTTGGTGGCATGCACTTACCCTGCCACAAGCAGGCACATGATACACATTTTAAGGACTCTTAGTCATCATATAACCGAAAAATTGTTGAGTGCGATGTAAAACCTAAGCGTACATACATACTTTAATGAAGATACGGAATATAGCATAGTGTTTAGAGTAATGTGTGTGAATATACACATCTGTATATGTTCTCACAAAATGGTATGTACATTACATACTATTGCTACAAACAGTTAATGTATCGGTGTATGAATGTTGTTGTATGGTGTAGGGTATTTTATGTTGTATGGTATTGTATGGTGTAGGGTGTTTTATGTTGTATGGTATTATATGGTGTAGGGTATTTTATGTTGTATGGTATTGTATGGTGTAGGGTATTTTATGTTGTATGGCATTGTATGATTTCATATTACAACAGTTTTCACTTATGTACATTTAGATTCATCTTGTATTCTCACTCATTCATGCATTTTTGACATCTCAACTTCTGGAAAGTTTTCATCTTCACAACTTTGACAGGATGTCACTGCATGTTTTGGGTGGTTAAAAGTCTGAAAATAACTTCAGTCAGATTTCATCTCTTCTTTTTAACTTGCAACAAAATCATTCCAGTTGTGTAATGAAGTTGTGCCTGGGTCAGATTAACATACACTGGAATATATGGATACCTTCAGCATCTAGGTATACACAATATACTTTAGTGGTAAATGGCCAAGAACTGTGATAATATATAACAGTACTCTATGAAATAACATCTGTGGCCTTGAGAATATTACTGGTCAGTTTATCTTGACAGCATTCCAATATATGTCATTGACTTGGGTTGGTAAGCCTGTACTTGTACTCATTATGTTGTATGTAATGTGCCTGTGTCCTGAAGGACTTACAGTGGAGGTTTGTATGTCACTATCTGCACTGCAGTGTAATGATTGAGTAATTGAGCTCTGGATTTGTAATTGCCTGCTACACTGATTAATGCCGCTGTTGCAGTGGTAAATCATGTTCTGGCTGGATAATGGAAGCTGTCTAATAGCAAAGTGTGAGGTTTACAGTAGGGTTACTCCCTTCTATCCCCAGGGTTATGGAGAACATAAACTTCCCAACTTAGCAACCGATTAGTAAGTTCCTCTATCGACGGTCATGTATTTCTAACTGTGTATGAGCCAGAAGACCAGTTGAAGGTGAAAGGAAATGTGTAAATTAAAACCTCTAGTCACTGTTTTATGTATTAATCTGGCTGTGAATGGAAGTCAAGAAGAGACACCAGTTTTATGGGATCTTGAACTTGTTTATGCTTTATATAGAATGTGTAGCTCATTCAGGTTGACTAGGTTATACATAACTCATTACATGTATTCAACAAAAATTGGATTCATTCTACTGCATTTTTTTATGATGCATACATATAATGTGTGGATGGTGAAGTAGGTTACACCAGAAAGTGCCATGTTCAATTATATATCCATCAAAGGAGGATTAATTTTCTAGCTTTCTGGCAACACTGTAATTCAGTGTTATCACATGTATGATTTGCCTGGAATGGCATCATCATCATGCTAACGCTGTGATCACAAATACTGACAGTTAAACTAAATATCTTGTTTCTACTTAAACAGGCACATTATGTACATGCACAGTGTATGTACAACCTATGACAACTCATCAGAAGTGCAATTTTATATACATCTAAACTGAATGCCAGCAACCTGCGGGTGATCGTGGGTTTCCCCTGGGCTCTGCTAGGTTTCCTCCTATCATAATGCTGGCCACCGTCATATAAGTGAAATATTCTTGAGTACGGCGTAAAACATTAGTCTAATAAATACATAAATAAATCAACTACACTATAAACGAATAATGCAGATTTTTTTTTTAAGCTAAAATGTTATTTATTAGAAAGTGTGCTTGTTGGCTATGTTGTTATGAAAATGAATGTACACAATGTTTGTGATGGGTTGATTGTTCAGAGTAGCTATATGCCTGGCCCTCCCTACTCTGTGACACTACCACTGATACAATATGCTTTATGGCAGATACTAGTAATTGTAATGTGGACTTTATGTGGAACTTTTTATACATTTTATTTTTGAAATCCATTATTATTGTTTGTGGGAGTGAGTTACCAGAAATTTGAGATTATAAGATAGATATTCTGATGTTTAAATATATTTTCTCCTCTAGAAACTTATACATGTAAATTGATAGCATAACTGTATACGTCGTAATAACAGACTGTACATAGCAGTTTCGCTGCCTACACATGCCTGAGTGTTATTTGCTGTCAGTATAGCAGCATGTTGGGCTTTGTAGTTGGCTTGTCAGCCTACACTGCAACACAGCATCAGTACATCTCGCTATAAATACTCCTCCTTAAATGGACCCTGGATGTTCAGCTAGCCCTTATCATGTTCTCTGACTTACAACTGGCTAACAAACTCACCCCTGTCTCTCTCTCATTGTAGGTTAACCCAGGAAGTCTTGCAGCAAAATGCGGCCTGCAAGTGGGAGATATTATTTTGAAAATAGGGAACATAAGCACGGATATTCTCCGGCACAAGGAGGCCCAGGATATGATCATAGCTTCTGGGGATAAGCTTGATCTATTACTACAGAGGTAAATCTTGGTCTTCACAGTAACTTCAGCAAATAAAAGGTTGTCTACATGTAGACTTATAATTTCGTGTGCAGCAATCCAGTTATAGGGCCTTCACTTTAGTACGTTGTAATCATGTTTTTGTAACTTTCCTAGTGAATTTTCTAACATCACCTTGTGGCATTCTGACCTAGAGGGTTAATGAGGCCATGTACAAAAAGGGTGTCAGAAGGTATTTGGGTTTTCTCAAGTTGCATTTGTCAGGTGCAGGCCCAGTGGTACTTTCTCAGATACAGTTATTGTAATTCAAAACACTTTTAAAATGAATTTTCTTCAAAATGGTTGGGGAACACCTAACATGCAAATCTGGCTCTAAAGTGTGATTTCATCTCCATGAATCTCAAGCCCATTATCTGGTACTTGCACAGTAGGGTTTGCATGTGTTATCAACGCAGTGATATATTGTCTAGGATGTCCTTTATACAATCCTGCCAGGTTCTGATGGCATTTGGAACTGCCTGGGTACGCATGCAACACTCCATGGGTGTCTGCCACAGGAATTAAACTTTTAGTGTTTAGTATTACTTCACTTGTTTTTTTAAAATGTTTTGAATATATTAATTTTTATCTTTTTAATCAAATATTTTTGCTTTTCCACTTGGATCAAGAATACAATATGTTCTGTTTGAAATTTGTGAATAATTACATATATATATATATAGATGTGTTTTATTTGAAAATGTGCTATATTTTGGTATGAAGTATATAACCAATGTTCCAGCTGACTTTCTATTATGTCTATTGAAAGTGTATTGTTTAAGTTGAATATCCATTGTTTTATTTGAATGACCCTTGCTTCAGTCAAATGTTCGCTTAAGTTGATTACCCAGTGTTTCGGTTGAATATACCCAGAATGCTATTCGAATACTCCTTTGCTTAAGTTGAATGCCCCTTGTTGTAGTTTCAATACCCATTATATCAGTTGAATACCCATTGTTCCCTTTGAATATTCTGTTCCTTCAGTTAAATCACCCATTCTTTCAAGTGAATGCCTGGTGTACAAGATGACTACTAATTTATTCCAGTGCATATCACAGTGTTTTTAGTTTATCATCCCTTATGCTACTGTCTGTGTTTTGTGACCATATTTTTTTATTTAGATTTATAATTCCCTAGTTTTATGCTCTTCCTGTATATTGTTAGGGGATGATATTTTGTTCTATTTTGGTATGACCTGAGAAATCACACCAGTGTACTCCTGTATAGAGGCCTATGTTTACCAGCATTAAGATATAGAGAATGCAGAACAGTTCACTGTAAATAGTCCTGTTTAGTTAGATTCGTATTATTACTTTTGTCTCTTCAAAGTTATGTAAATGCCATAAATTGCAGAAACACTAAGGCTTCTGTCATTAGGATCCTCTAGAGGTTCTGTAAACCTGATATTGTGTTTTATGATTGAAGAATTCGTGAGAAATCCCAGTCAGGCCAGAGGTAAGTGCCGCGGCTCTACTAGGGTTTGAATTGTCGTCGTGCTAGAATAGAACTGATAAGTGCTAACAGTGTAACAACTTGCTCCCGAATGTCTGCAACCAGTGGATAAAAGAATATTATCTACAAGAACAGAATTCATGAAGTAATAAATGGATCATAAGATAGGACAGTGAAGAAAAAGGGCACAGACTTAAATACAAAACTGTAAGTTCATACACATTTACGTGGTTGCATGCAGTGCTAAATCCTAACTCGTGTACTGCAGTTACACTGAACCTTGTGGATATGAAGTTTTTGAAACAGCAGTGTGTTCTGCTGAAACAAAGTGGTTGTACTTATAGTACACGTGATAAAAATTAATTGTAACTGCTCATCTGAATGGAAAACACGCCTGTCTCAGGCGACCAGAAGGTGGTGAAGCTATAATGAAAGCCAGCCAAGGCTGAGCACTATAAATAGTGATCTCCATGTAACCCCAATCCAGTTTGGCAGCAGTTCAAAACTATTTACATTCCTATGTTTATTTGGCTAGATGGGATGTAACACCACACAAATATCCGTATACAACAGACGTATGTTGTAAACTGCACTTAAGTCTGATTAACCAATTGTATGATTGAATGTAATCAGTGGTATTTTGAATATGGCATGCTTTATTACAGTGTCGAGTCAGGGAAGTTCAGAGAGATTCTGAAGCTTCGATCTGAGCTCTTGGTTTTCACCAATAAGCCACCGAGACTTTATGACATGTACAATGCATTGAAACAATAATTAACCAGCCACTTGTACTGCATTTTTCTAGAATCGTTTAACCATCATTTTTATATACAGTATTTCAAAGTTAACCTTTTGCTGGGGAATGAACTTCACTGCTTAAAAGGTATTGATGGTCAGTATTGCTTTAGGGTTTGATGATGTAAACCATATATAAATCTAAGTCCTTGATGTGAATGAAGACTACTATGCGGGAGCCAGAAAATGTTAACCGCCCCTTCTGCACCCTTTGTACTAAATATAGAGAATAGCCAGTTGATCAGGGATTGTATACAGTTTAAGACAACAAACATAATGATATAGTAATAAATTCTAAATTATTCATGAGGTTTGACACATTGAGCTTCAGATCTTTTGGCTGAGTTAAAACACTTTGCCGGCCATGTTCTTGCCCAGGACAGGGTACTTTATACACTTTACCTGTAGGATGATTGCTGAAATTAGGAATGTCAGGTTTGATTGAACTAAGTGAGACCATCTTCTTATCAGCCCTTTATATCCTGTGGTGCATGAAGCGTGTCGTAAAAGACACTGCATAGCGATTACTTGGGTTTTATGTGAATGATCCATTACGATAAACCCTTGATCTACGGACAACGTTTTCAGCAATTGTTCAGGTGTGTATGACATGTTCAGCATGGTACTATTGTGGTGTGAAAAGTGTTGTTGTGTGTCGTCTGACAGCCATAGTGTATGTAACCTTTGTAGTACTGTCTGTGTGCTTGGTGTGCATGTCCACGCTGTAGCACAGGCTGTGCGGCGTAGGACAGTGCCAGCCGAGATTAAGGATCTTGTCTTTGTCATCTGTGGACAGGGAAAATAAATAATTCTCATGACAAAGACACTATCAGTTTCGTAACAAAGGGTCTAGTTGTTCATTTATGGCAAAATAATTAATACTCTAAACTGTTTAGATCTTGGCAGGTGTGCCTCATGTGGAATGAAAGTCCAGTCCAGCCAAATCAAGATTTATGGTCTGTTATGCACAGAGTAAGATCACCTTGAATTCTTTAAAGGGCTTTATTGCAACATGGTATCAAGGGACTTTGATTTAGTGACAGAGAAAGCAGATGATTGGCAAATATATGGAAAGTAATACATGTACTTGTATGTAACAGGGGTTAAGCTTAATTGTGTGGTCTTTTGCCAGCTGATTGGAAACCTGATCCATGCTTGTGGGTCTGAGGGTGTATCAGGTTTGTGCTTCGTGTTATGAGGACTGAACATAGTTATATGTGATTCTGCATGGCAAATCCTGACCGACAACACCTGCAGTGTTATAATGTATGTATGTAGTGTATGTATGTATGTGTATGCTCATTGTGTTGTGTTCTAGGTTGAGTAGTGCAGACCACTCACTTGACTAATGATGTGTGCTTTTCCATTAGTCAGGTACTTGGCACGGTGGGATGGTTTCCTCCACCAACCACAGGTCACTGATCGTCACCACCCCCATAAATCGCTGACCAACACCACGCTTGATAAGCTACTGACCACAAACACCCATAAGCCATTGACAACCACCTCCCAACCAAGATGACCGACCACCTTCACACATAAGCCACTGACCCCCTCCCCACCACCCACAAGCTTCTGACCACAACCACACATAAGCCAGCCACCCATCCACCACTAACAACAAAACACTCACTAGAACACCCATAAGCCACCCACCAGCATCACCGACCATCAACACCCCCCATAAACAATTATTCATTACCCCCAGTAAGCTACTGACAACAACCACCCATAAGCCAGCCATCCACCCGCCCACCACCAAAAATAAGACACTGACCACCACCACCCATAAGCAAATGAACACCTCCCATAAGCAATCAACCAACCACCTTCGCACATAAACCACCAACCACCATTACCACCCCAAATTTATGTCCAGGTGAAACGAACAAGAAGCTTCAGGTATGATGTGAAGTGAAAGGTAATATTTTCTTGACAGTGTATGTATAATAGATCATGTGTAAATGGGGTGCATGGGGGTCTTACATGGGGGTCTTACATGGGGTTCTTACATGTAGCCTATGAATGTTAAATGTTTACTACAGGGTTTAATGAAGGGGTTCCAGCTAACCTATTACAAAATAGGTGTTTAGAATGACAAAGTATTAGAGGTGGAGAATCTATTGTGAAACTGGGTATACTGCAAAATGCATTTAACTAAGCATTTAAATTAAATCATTATACATGAGGGACAGTATAGTGTAAGATTTTCTTGGCGACAGTTTAAAGATCTCATATACAAAGGACCCTTGAGTGAAATTGCGGTCTGTATTGCGGGATGTGTGTAGTGGCTGCAACTGCATGGCCAAGGTCACTTCACAGCCTGTGGCCTATATATACATGTACAAGTGTACGTACGCGATGTGCATATCATCTGGTTACCATCCTTACAAGTAGACTTCGCTGCATACCAGTTGCAAGGGGAGGCTCTCAATAGTATACATGTACCAACAATCTCACTGGCATGGCCATTGTAGGCCAATATTAGGCAGCTGTCATATGTGTTCTCTTGTATTTGTAGCAGTTTCTTTTAACTCTTCAAGATGTTCTCTGTATTTTTGTGTTGTATGATAAAGTATTGAAGGTGGCAGAATAGCTGTGAACTGCGCTTAAATGCATACAGTATAAAATATGTAACCTGAAAATACTCATAAAAGTGCAGCATATATGCCCTTGTGTGTTACAGAGGTGGACAACAAGCACCTGCGACCTACGAGAAGTTCAACGCTCCATCTATATTTTCTCTTCAAAATCAACAAACACCTTATTCCTCTCAACAGGTTAGTATATACAGTATATACACCGTGCAAAAACAGCAGGTATAAATGTACACAGTGTTCAACAGATCATGTATGAAATATTTGTGGTAGGTACAAGTGTATGAAAATGTTCAACATAAATACAGACCTTAGTTTTCAGCGTTTTTGTATGTTCAGGGACCTCTCTGAGTATAATGTATTTGTTTTAATTTGACGTTAATATGTCAGGGCTGCGTGGACCAATGGTGTGATTGTGGTAGTCTGCTGACAGACCAAGCAGTTACAATGCAAGCTGTGTAAACATGATGACAGACCAAGCAGTTACAATGCAGGCTGTGTAAACATGCTGACAGACTGAGCAGTTACAATGCAGGCTGTGTAAACATGCTGACAGACTGAGCAGTTACAATGCAGGCTGTGTTAACATGCTGACAGACTGAGCAGTTACAATGCAGGCTGTGTAAACATGCTGACAGACCAAGCAGTTACAATGCAGGCTGTGTAAACATGCTGACAGACTGAGCAGTTACAATGCAGGCTGTGTAAACATGCTGACAGACTGAGCAGTTACAATGCAGGCTGTGTTAACATGTTGACAGACTGAGCAGTTACAATGCAGGCTGTGTAAACATGCTGACAGACCAAGCAGTTACAATGCAGGCTGTGTAAACATGCTGACAGACCGAGCAGTTACAATGCAGGCTGTGTAAACATGCTGACAGACTGAGCAGTTACAATGCAGGCTGTGTAAACATGCAGTATTTGAGTAATCCTACTGAAGTGAAGATGTCTTATTTAATTTTGTATACAATACTGCATATGTTTCTAGTGTTTATCCAGTATCACTCAGACAGACAGGACGTATTGTTACTTAATATGTGAGCACTGTAATTTACTCCTATTGTTAAATATTACACGATAGAGAAAACTGGAACACTGACAAGGTATCCTCACTTTAAGAGTTGACCAGAAAAAAATCTATATCATATCATATTGTACTGGTACATGTAAAATGTGACTTTCTTCTTCATCTCTGCACTTGACCGTATTCCTTTGTGCATGTATGTGCAATGTGTGTATATGAATGTGCTGTAATATTTTTTGACTGAATTTTGTTTTACTGTTTCCTAAATCTGAGATGCTTAAAATATACAATACAGTCTAGTTGTACTCAGGTGAGAGTTTGTGACAGTGTAATGAGCTGCATTATTAGACTCTGGGATAACTTTATTCTTTGTGTGTATGATGTAAACAAACTATTTCTCCTGTGAACAAAATGCCCTGATAATTTTTGAAGGGTTGTTTTTTTTTCCCTTTTAAATTCTTTATTTAATGGTGTTTTCCTTAATCTCAGCTCCTGGTTTTCTACCATTATCATTTGGTGCAGCTTGAAAAATGGCATAGAGGCTGTAATCTCAACTGGTGTTGTTTTGTTTCAGAATTACAATGCTGCCCCTAAGCCATTTACCCCCGGGGGAGGCAGTGCGGTGGATAATTTGAGTGGACGCCTTACCCAGGGACTATCCCTCAACAGGTAACCTCCCACGTGTCTTGGCAGGTGTTCATTAAGCCACACTCTTCTGTGGTGCTATACTGTCTAGTTGTGTCAGTGGACTGACTCAACACAAGTGATACCTGTCCTTTATTCAGGTGTCTTCTGAGGAGTTAATTGACAAAGTGTTAATTTTACCGACCAGTTTACTAAAATACCTGTAGACATAACATAACGAATCGTGTTACCTGCCTGTAGTAGATTGTGATCCTAACATGTCTGTGTTCATCAGCTAGGGCTTCTCGAATGTTTAGGAGACTTAATGGAAAGCCTCGTATCTTCCTCTCTGTACATTGTACCTGAGAGAGAGTGTACCTCTGGCCTATTTAATGCATTTGCTTCTATTCTAAGATATATTACACCTACCTCAGTTTAGTATCATGCTCACCTGGATTCTTAAGTGTGACATTCATTAAGTAGGTGATGGAAGGATTATAATTCTAAGTAACAGTGTCACCTGTAATTTGTCATTTCATTGACACAAACTCTTTCATACTCTGCTTCCATCTGTATTCTACCAGTTTGTTTCGGTTTGGCATATATATATATATGTATGTTAATAGAGTGGAATTAAGCATGATCAAAAGTCATTCATTTCAGTAGAGTGTGTGCTTGCATTCACTTCACTTCTGCATTGCTCGTTTGTGATTGTTACACAGCCTGTTGATTGATGCTGCCAACCATATGCATTGTGATTATTTTATGTTATTATAACTTAGGTTTGTTTGGGGTTTGTTTTGATCTGGTGGCTATTTGGGTTTATACTATCCCTGACTGGCTGTGGACATGTGCAGAGGCTGGCAACAGCATTTGTCAGAGGAGACAGTCGGGCCAGAGTATCCTGAAGCTCAGGGAATCTATAACTGTGTACATGTAGTACAGTTTTAACTTCAAGGACATATTGGTCCAAAATTATAACCTTTGGTTGTACAGTAATTAAATTTGGGCTGAAGTTAAAATATACAAAAATTCTGAGACAAAATGCACAAATTGGTAATGATCAATTTATTAACCTGTGTGATTGGCTTCTGGACTACATTCTGGATTTAGTGTGGTGAACATTTCTGGTGGTTCAGGACTACAGATGGTCAGGGCTGTAGTGTACTTTTTCAGTGGTTCAGGACTACAGATAGTGTGGATTTTAGTGTGCCTGTTCGCTGGTTCTGCACCACAGATAGTCAGGGCTGTAGTGTACTTTTTCACTGGTTCAGGACTACAGATAGTGTGGATTTTAGTGTACCTGTGCGCTGGTTCTGCACCACAGATAGTCAGGGCTGTAGTGTACTTTGTGACTGGTTCAGGACTACAGATAGTGTGGATTTTAGTGTACCTGTGCTCTGGTTCTGCACCACAGGTGGTCAGGGCTGTAGTGTACTTTTTAACTGGTTCAGGACTACAGATAGTGTGGATTTTAGTGTGCCTGTTCGCTGGTTCTGCACCACAGATAGTCAGGGCTGTAGTGTACTTTTTAACTGGTTCAGGACTACAGATAGTGTGGATTTTAGTGTACCTGTGCGCTGGTTCTGCACCACAGATAGTCAGGGCTGTAGTGTACTTTTTCACTGGTTCAGGACTACAGAAGTTGTGGATTTTAGTGTACCATACCTTTGTCTGGATTTTAGTGTATCATACCTTTCCACTGGTCCTGGACCACAGGTCATTAGGGATCAAATGGTTCAGGACTATAGATAGTGTGGATTTTAGTGGACTTTTCCACTGGTTCTGGACTAGTATATAATCAAGGCTATTGTGTATGTGTTGACTGGTTGAGAACTACAGATTTTCGGGATTTTAGTGTACCTTTCTACTGGTTCTGGACTACGGAGCTATCAAGGCTATAGTGTAAATATTGATTGGTTTAGGACTGTAGATTTTAGTGTGCATTTCCCATTGACAGTCCCCTCCAGTCTCAGATCAACTCCTCCCAATCCACCTCAAACACAGTCTCCCAGGCCCCCAAACCCAAATACCAGGCCACCTATAACAAGTATGCTGAGCTGGATGATGAGAGGGACAGCACCCAGCCCCAGGGCAGGTCATTTAAACGTCTTCAGGGGCTCATGGAAAGTGGAGAAGGTAGGACTGATAGACTGCAATACCAGGCACACAAACATACACATGGTTTTCAAGCTCTATTCAGGAAATTGCTCATATTCAGTATCGCGTAATGTATTTCATGTCATAACCCATTTTGTAGAGGGTTTTTCATATTTAGAAGTTGTGGAAAATCTGTATACCAGATATGCAGATTGTACATATACATTCAAGGATATTTCACAAGCTCTCTGATCTGTAAAGTCTAAATTAACCTAAGGGAATTTGCCTTAATGCACCATACAAAACTATACATGTAACAGAGATATAGTTTGTTTATATTTAGTATCATTTTCAGGTTCATCATTTCACTGCTCTTTGATTTGAATACAGTGTGTTTTGTTTGCAGTGTTCATTAAACTGTTTTTGTTTTGCATGGTTTGAAGTTTGCAGTATTATGTGTACATTTTAGGCCTTGTATGACTGGGTTGACTTTTTCTTAAACTAGATGTTAGAGTTTGGCTTCATTTGTGTTTCTAATCTTTATCTGTAGGGTACTGACTGGGTTGATTTTTTCTCCAACTAGATGTTAGAGTTTGGCGTCAGTTGTATTTTTAATCTTTATCTATAGGGTACTGAGGGTTAAACCATCATGATTTATTTTATACTGGAAATCTGAAACTTTGATATACATGTATTTATGATGATTACACCTCACTGTTTTGCTAAAATGAGTGTTTCTCAAGACCATTCTCAACTGTCATTGTGTTTCACTCAGATCAGCGATGTATGAATTTCTATCTTTGGACAACTTCAGTACGTATAGTCGAAATGACTCAATGAAACACAGTGTTCTTTGGAAATGGCTTGATATTCTCATGGTGAGGAATGACAGTATAATTGGTGTGGTGTTTCATTTCCAGCCCCAAAGTCTGCCCTTCTGCCCATTCCCAAATCTTCAAGTTCATCCAGTCAAAACTGGGGACAATCAAAGTCCCCAGAGACAGTGAAAGCCGTCATGAACTCTCAGTACAACACGCCCATTGGGCTGTACTCAGGGGCTAATGTTGTCACCACCTTCAAGGGGCAGGCAAAAGCCTTAACGGGGGAGGATGTAGACATTCCTGGGTAATGGATATTTTCATGTTAACACGTAATAGATGTTGATAAAAGTGCAGATGTTCTTCAGGAATTGTATACTCTTTATGTAATGAAATTGGTACATTTACATTAACATTTTTCAGCGCAAAGTATGTTGGATGTAGCAGTCTTAAACTACATGTTAATTGGCCTCTGCCAGTATTGGTATAAAGATGCAGGCCAAGAGAGAGAAAAGTCCTTCAGTCTTTGTAGTAATTTTTTGCATATCATCTCAAAACGTGTCCATGTTATATGAATGTACATGTATTAATCCATCATCCCTGCATCTTGACAATCGGTTTTTCAGACATTAAGTTATGTGCTAATACATATATATACTACATTTTGAAAGCTCCATTGTTGTACCTGGTTTTGCTGTGGCATGAGTGCATGATTTGAGCATTTTTATTGATGTAGGAGTGGGCAGAAAGCATCCTCAGGTGTCTACAAGAATTCATTCAATGGTAATGCAGAGGATGTGAATGAGTTTGGGCAGAAAAAGTACAATCCTTCTGAGACGTATCGATTGGTTCAGGAGCAGGAATCGGGCCAGAAGGCACAGGGGCCTGATCCACAGGCTCACTCCAAGTCCTTCAAACTGCTGGAGCAAAAACTAAAGGGGTAGGATTAAGGGTTGCCTATGTCTGTATGGGGACGGGCGGGGAGAAGCACAGAACAATCTGGCAGTTAGCTGGAATAGATTACTGGTGCAAGTGCTAGTGTTCCACATCCGGAGGAGTGTTTTTTGCAGGCATGGAAGCATTGAAACATGAGAAGCAGATATACTTGTCATCTTGGAATACCAGGATGATTAGATGACCAATGAGCTGATGGGAATTGCAGAATTTTAACCATTTTATTATTGATAGCATCATAAAAGATATCAGTTTTTAATAATATTTTTATATTTATTCCATCTTTTTTGATTGTGACTGACAATAAGGGAGCTTCATAAAAACGAAAGACCAAAACTTGTAGAGGGGCCTCTTTGGCAGAGGGGTTTAGCGTGCCAGTGCAGAATTATGACCCCTTCCCTCTCAGCAATGCGGTCACTGTGAGTTCAATGGTGATCCCGCCTTCTTCTCTGGCAGTACGTGGGAAGGTTTGCCAGCAGCATGGGTGTGGTTGTGGGTTTCCCCTGGGCTCTGCCCAGTTACCTTCCACCATAATGTTTCTCATCAGTGAAATATTTTTGAGTATGGCATAAAACCAATCTAACAAATAAATAAGAATCTTTACAGTTCATGTGTTATGCAGAAGACTTGCTAATCTCCATCCGATTTTATTTTTTCAGAAATAATCCCCCACCTGCACCAGCACCTGGTAAGCATACTAATTAAGAGTTGTGTTAAAAATTATATTTTTTTCTTTGGGAATGCCGATACACATACATGTAAGCCTGTATATACATTGAGGTTTTGACAATGGCCCAGAGGATGGCAGAAAGTAATACTTCACAGATTAGTCCTGAATACTTGAAAAACAGTGTAGAATTATGATTTTATCTGCTACTTCTTCAAAAATATGAAATATTCCATCTGCTCCATGCATCCATTGACATGTATATTTGAGAGAATTATCTCCCCTTATGTCTAAGGCCCTCAGCCACCGTGGGTGCAATCTAAACCCACCCCAGCACCGTCCAGCAACAGAGGATGGCAACCCTCATCTGGCATGAGGTCTGGTCCAGCCCAACCGACAGGGCAGGGACCAGTCCGAGGGAGAAAGGGAGATGCTGTGACCAACCCAGGACAATCTGGTCGACAGCCTATCTGTTCATCTTGTGGTGGGCCTGTGAGGTAAGGGAGATCACTCCCATCAGCTCTGACTTCTCTGGTTGATTGTTTCCCTCTTTTTTAGTTCTGATTAATGGCTTAATAGTTCACATGTTCAAAGTCAGTGATAAATCCAGAGGTGATCGTTTTTCTGTTCATATTGGATATGGTTGATTCCTTTCAATGACAATAGCTGGTTGGACTATGGCTTTAAGTCCGGACGTTTATTGAGCATCTGATGGCTTCCTTAGAAGGGACACATTTTTGAGCACTGATACAGCATTCAGCATCAGTCGAAAACATTTAGCTTATTGCACATAGAAATTTCTGACTATGGCTTGACGAGCAGTCTCTTCATGCACCTTGTATCTGTGGGCCTACTCCAGTATTCTTTCAGGTTATGCTAGTATCATTTTGCTTCATCCTGTTTTCATGTGTGTGAATAAATTGATAACAAGCACAATACCGATCATTTATAGGTGAGTAAGTTTGTAAATCTGATGATAATATGTAAAGTGCTAGTAGGAGTGTGCTGATAAAAAGCAGATATTAACTGTTGAATGTGTGTTTTACAGAGGCCCATTTGTCATGGCGATGGGGAAGACTTGGTGTCCTGATCATTTTGTCTGCGCCAATCCGCAGTGTGGTGTGAAACTGATTGACATTGGTTTCGTAGAGGAGGGAGGTTTCCTCTATTGTGAGAGGGACTACGCCCAGCACTTTGCCCCTCACTGCAAGAAGTGCAGTGCTGCCATCATTGGGGTACTCTTTTCTTTTGTCTGCTGTTTCTTTTAAACCATTGCTCAAGAATATATTGTAAAAATGTAAAGCCGATTGTCATATTCGATTATCACTACTTTTGTTTAAAGTCAAGGAAAAACAGAAATTATAGTATATGCATAGTAGAAAGGCATACAAGACACATTCTTCTGTTTGTGTTGTAACAGTTGATGACATAATTATTATTGGTGGGCTGTGTTATGCCTTGAACTGGTAGTTTAGTGTTAGTCACATGACCTGTTTGCAGAGGTCTCTGTGGCTCAGTTGGTTAACACGCTATAGAGCAGCGCAATGAGAGTTCAAGCCAGATGTAATGTTACATCTATCGAGTGATTCTTGCACTAATGAAAGGGTATGAGTCCAGCTCATGAGGGTTTTCTCCCCGGCCATACATGGGAAGTTCCGCAAGCAGCCTACAGATGGTCATGGGTTTCCCCTCACACTTTGCTCAGTTGCCTTCCACCATAATGCTGGCTGTCGTTGCTTAAATGAAATATTATTGAGTACGGCATGAAATACCCATAAAATAAATACTAATAAATAGCAGCCTGTGGATGGTCGTGGGTTTCCCTCGGGCTCTGCTCGGTTTCCTCCCACCATAATGCTCGCTGCAGTCATATAAATGAAATATTCTTGAATATGGTGTTAAACACCAATCAAGTGAATAAATAAATGATCTGTTTGCATGTTGCAGGAGTGTGTGAATGCCCTGGGCAGCCAGTGGCACCCTGGCTGTTTTGTGTGTCACCAGTGTAAGAAGCCTATAGGGGGCAACACCTTTCACCAGGAGGATGGCAAACCTTACTGTGAAGACGGTCAGTGGTCATGGTTTATTCTCTACTATAGTTGCACTTCACCCTTCTACATGGTGGGAGAAGACAATAAAATTCATCTAATGACAAAACCTTCCTAAGATGGTTTAAATATGTCTAGTTACATCAGAGTTGGCTCCACCTTTGCGAGAATTGTGTAAAAGTTAACCGTATGGAGTTACATCACCTATGTGTACACCTACAAGGATAGGATAATGTAAATGCCTTTATATTCGCGGGCATAAACTTTCGCGGATTCGCCAAGAAGACATATTCGCTGGAATAAACTTTCGCGGATTTTAACAAACAATAGTCTTCAACACAGGAATCGTCAGACACATTTAATTTTAACTTGTTTGTACATGTGAGATATAACGAAAGCTTTATACAGTTCAATGACTTGGTTTAAACAAAGAAAAATAATCGTCTCAAGTTTTTAAACTTTTGAACACTTAGTCTCGCTGGTCAACCTAAAGATTAAGGATCCCTGGGGTCAGGAAGTTAATCTCCGGGGTTAAACTTAAGGATTAGCGGTAAATGTGACAAAAATAAATAAATACTATTGTTCAATTTACATGCCCAAAACCGGTCTGTAAACTTGTTACCTGTGACAGATTTGAGTAAATTTACTGGTAATATAAGCCAGTTGCCGCTGCCACTGAAATCATTCTTCTCTCACTCGACAAAATCTGTCACGATTGCTTCGGAAATGTCTTTGTGGAAATGGATATGCACAATGAACCCTGCCAAGACTCCCGGTCTACCAAATCCACAGACCAGCCAGTCCATAGAGGAAGCCGTCATTATTTAGGCTGCCAACGATGCTGTAGATTCTGAATTAGCAGAAAATCCCAGAAAACGAAAGCGTAGAGACTACAACAGCTATGATGATGATGACGTGAGAGCGAAGATTGCCCGAACTGCTGTGGAAATCGGCATAGCACGTGCTGCCCGTAAGTTCTCCTCTCAGCTAGGCCGCCCTGTTAATGAAAGCACCATGCGAAGTATGAAGTCTTCATACTTGAAAAAGATGGGGAAAAAAACCCGGCAGTGTTATCCGATCCCTCCCTAAGGCTACAACTGATCATCCCTTGTTAATTTGACAGAAACTTGACGATATGGTGAAGGACTGGGTAAAAAAAGTCTCTTTGAGTGACGGAGTGATAAATCGTCGAATTGTTATGGCGGCAGCTGAAGGCGTCCTTCTAAAACAGGACAAAACTAAACTTCCACAGTTTGGTGGCACACTTACTATTACAGAGACCTGGGCCCGATCCTTACTTAAATGAATGGGATATGTCAAACGAAAGGGGACAAAAGATGTGAAGAAATTACCAGAAGACTTCGGTAAAATTAAGGAAGCTTTCCTGAAGCATGTGACTGACGTCATCAGGCAAAACAATATCCCGGATTAACTTGTCATCAACTGGGACCAGACTGGCCTTAGCATGGTTCCCGGGGGGACATTGGACAATGACGAAGCATGGAGATAACCAAGTCTCTATATTGGGGATCGATGATGAAAGGCAAATGACAGCCCTACTCGCAGTTAGCAAAGCTGGACAACTTTTGCCACCCCAGCTCATTTACCCAGGGAAGACCGATCACTGTCACCCCCAGATCAAGTTCCCCGCTGCCTGGGACGTCACTCCCACGGAAACCCACTGGAGTACAGACGAGTCCATGCTGCGGTATGTGGACGAAATCATTATCCCTTACTGTAAGAAACAGCGGAAGGCGCTAAAACTGAGACCTTCCCAGAACTGTTTGGCAATATTTGACGTGTTCAGAGCCCACCAGGGGGAAGATTTAATTGCCAAACTGAGACGAAACCATATTTATTGTGTGTTTGTACCAGCATGCTGCACCGACCATCTCCAGCCGCTTGATCTCTGCGTCAACAAAGATTTCAATGATGAACTCAAAAACTGTTTCCAGGCTTGGTGTGCTAATGAAGTCATGACCCAGCTTGAAGATAGCCATGTCGATACATGGACCACTGTGTTGAAGCCTATTCATGCCCGCTGGATTATCAAGTGCCAGGAGATAATCAGCAAGAGACAGGATTTGATCCAAGCTGGATTTATTAAAGCTGGAATCCATACAAATACGTTGTAAATATTTCTCAACATTTGTGAACTTAATTGTGCCATTAAATTTGTAGTGCTTTGTATCGTATGATTGCAACAGGTATTAAATAAATAAATTATTTTACTAAAATACCTGCTTTGTCCTTTATTTTATGCCGCTCAAGTAGACTGTACATGCTGTAGTGTAGACTAATACTAGTACATAATATAATATATGTGTATTTAAGCAACATATGGGTGTTGTATTTGCGGAAAAGAAAACACCGTGAAATCCGCGAAAGTTAGAACCGAGCGAATAAAAAGGCATTTACAGTATATTACTGCATTGTGCCGTAATCAGTATTGAAGTGTCAAGAAGTACATAAATAAATAAATAAACATGGATGTATTTTTCTGTATGTGTGTGAATATCTTTGTTTTCAGTTGATGCTGCATCTGGTTAAGATACAGTTTGTCCTGAAGTAAGATATGTTGTTTCAGATTGGAACCGCATGTTCCAGACCATGTGCTATGGCTGTGACTTCCCTATTGAGCCTGGTGATCGCTGGGTAGAGGCCATGACTAAGAACTGGCACGCTGAGTGCTTTAACTGTCAGGTAAGGAACAGAGATCAGGAAAAATGTGCATGTTTGATGAGCAAGTATTGTCCCTAACAGCTGGTGATCAACAAAACTGTAGCTGCCAGCAGATTGCATCACCGGTCACCATGTTTACATGATTTTACTTCCCCATCATTATAGATGTGCAGATTGTAGATTATACAGAAGTTCTTTTCTTGTCAGTGCTAGCTACTGTGAAAGTTAAAAGAGTTAATCAGAAACTTGGGGTGAAAGGCATAATTTAGGCTGACGGTTCAGCATAATATAGGATAAGGAATATTAATGTTCAAGGGCTGGTGCTCACCTTCCTTTGGCTAAGCTGCCTAACCAATGATTTCTCTCTGTTTGCAGCACTGTCAGGTGAACCTTGAGGGTCAGCCATTCTTCCCTAAGGGAGGTAAACCATTTTGTAAGAAGCATATGCGTTCTTAAACTGGGACTGATGGAGGGGAGCGAATCTCTGTGGGTGGTCTGTTAAGAGGATCAGAGGATCACAGTATCAAAGAAACACCTACAGTGATGTCAAGGAAATGACCTGTCCTCTGCTAGGTAACCACAAAGCCCATGAGTGCTGGTAATCCTGTGGCTGCATTTAGTTTCGGGAGGCTGATGCCTCTGCTGTGATTTTCGTGTACTTATAGTTTGGATTTGTGGTTTAGTCGTCAGTTTGTGCTTCTTTCTAGCTATAGTTCTGGTAGCTTTAGGCCATGGGGTCTTTTTTTTCTGTGCCCTATATTTGTGGTTTTTATACACATTGTGCTTAGGCTTAGTGCTATGCAAGAAGACCTGATGTATTTTAAGATATGACATTCGTGGCTAAAACTAATAATAAACATGTAAATTATAATACAGCATTATTTCATATTCCTTCATATTTTTGTCTTGAAAAAACCTAAGAATACATAAGAAACGTTTGTTCGGACGTATTTGTACACTTTTATAAAAGGGACATGTGATCATGGTCTAGAACAGCTGGTGTGGTGTTAGACTTTGGGCCTGAAAAACAAGCAATAAGTTGTAGTGTGCATAATGTATGATTAAAGACTTTTTTATTCTTTCAATATATGCTCCTCATAATCTGATTACCTGCACACCTTTCTCTGTGCCACCTTTCTGTATATGTAGTCAGACATATTCCCAAGGTTGTTAGATACAAAATCTTATAGAAGAGCCTTGATTGCTACATCTCCTGACCACTGAACCATTTGTTGTCTAATTCCTAACATCTGTATTACCTGAGGAATGTGTTACAAATTGGGTGTAAGTTCTGTCAAATGTAATTTCATGATGAACCTGTTGTACTACATCATGGTAGTTACATTTGATGATATGATACGTCCTCTTCATAAAACAGGCCATGTTGCTTAGGCTTCAGTTGTGAAGATGCAAGATTGATGACGTGTATAGTATCATCATGAAATACAAAAACAGAAAAAAAGTTGCCGAGAGTGGTATTCAACAGAAATGTTACCGCTGTGAAGTGTTCATAATTGTGCTACTACTGCCAGATGTAATGTTACATCTATTGAGTGATTCTTGCACTAATGAAAGGGTACTGTAATGTGTTACTGTCCTGTGATGTATTACTTGTTGTGTGTTCAGTGGCTCCACTCTGTATATACTTGTATACTGTTGATTGTTGAAGTGTCATCACATGTGCTGTGATGTACCGTGTTCTTCCTGAAAATTGTCCAGAGAATCAAACACTGCACTTACAGGTGTAAGGTGAAGGGGAGCCTTCTCCAGTGATACATATGTATAAACTAGGAATACCCATGTTTACATTTGAAGAGTAACACCTGGTGTTTTTGTTGTCTTCTCTTGTCCTGTCACTGCCCCTGGCCTCACGTTCACCATATTATTGTGGTGTTCAAAGACACCATATTACTGTGGTGTTTAGATGTGGTAAACGGGAATGGTAATCAAACCAAATGCAAAAGCTCATAAAGCAAGGTGGAAGTGTCAACTATATATTTGCACATCTAGAGCTATGCAACCAAAGGGCTCTTTATAATAATGATGATAATATTTATATGTGATAGTTGACTTATTCTTGGAGTTGGGAAAAGGAATGAGTTTGCCAAATTAGTTGAAAAATTACTTGGGGTATCGTCACGAAATCAACAGCGATATTTGGTCATAATGGTTGGTGTGTGGCGCTAAATGTAAGGTATGTATCTGTCAATATTGTCTTAATGAATTTGTTTTTAACTCCTGGAGAGGGTGTGATCTTTCAAACCATCTATTTTTTGTTTTATGATTATTGATTTTATAGAAATTTCTGCTTGTTTGTATAGTAGCATTACTATGTATCCGTGCAAATTATTTATATTAAAGGAAAGTTCAGTGTGATTTGTGGTTGACTTCATTGTTTCAGTCATGTGCAGAATTAAGTACAATTTACTTGTGAACTTTAGTGTGGCAAGTTAGCTGAATGTGTGGCAAGTTAGCTGGATGTAATTATTTTGCTGCCATTTCTTGCATCTCCTGCAAATACTCTTACAATTTATGAATTAAATTCTTGGTTTAACCGAACCTTCATCCAATGAAAATAGTTAATGGCCTTGATACTTTTGATAAGTGACAGTTAAGTCTTGGCACTCTGGTTTCCTCCTCTCACAGTACACGGAAATATCTGTTCCATGCACCATACAATGTACCTACAAAGAATTCCAACGAACTGAAGTTTTCTTACTTTGTGCAGAAAAAACCCTCAACTATACAATGCTCCCTAGTGTAAATAGGAAGCTCAGCATTCACCAACCAATAACCTGCCTCGTTAAGTAGATCTGCTGCCTGGAAATAGACAGGGGCCTTGGTGTTATCCACCTATCACAAGTATTTATTTCATGGGTATTTCATGCCGTACTCAAGAATGTTTTACTTAAGCGACGACAGCCAGCATTATGGTGGAAGGCAACGGCAGAGTGTGAGAGGAAACCCATGACCATCTGCACGTTGCTTGCAGACCTCCCACATATGAACACAGCGGAAGTTGTTCAAGTTGACCTTGAACTCACAGCTATCACATTGGTGAGAGGCACCCAGGTCATGCTCCACTAATGCGCTAATTCCCTCGGCAACCGAGGCCCCCAGAAGTATTTACTTTGTACTCTTGTAAACAAAGGTTGAAGTGATTGCTGACTTTTGTCATCAAGCAAACATACCTAAGATCTATCAACATCAACATGTATGGATTCTCCTTATCACAAAAATCCACAATACATGTATATTCTCACAGTAATGAATCATTCTACAATAATTATGCACACACAACAAAAACAATAATTTCGTAACTATATAGTATGCACATTTTATTGCAAAATATTGTCTACAAAATCAGTGGGTATGCAACAATAAAAAAAAACCTCTGAGTAGCAAAAGAAAGTAGATAACAAACGAGAATTGCGTAGAGAAGACGAGCAACTCAGGTCAAGCATATTGTGAAATGTTAAATGATGAATATGTTACTAGATGAACTAGTCTGTACAAAAAGTCAGTAGGTCAAATCACAAAGATGAGTACATGTACATTCTAAAATCTATACAGTCTAAATATATACAGAAACCTTCCATAAATAACAAACTGTACAATGAAGATTCGATGACTGTGAAGAAAACTTGGCGGGCGAGTTACAATAGCATACAAATAACACACACTTGAGCGACACCAGCTGTGGGATAATTACTGAAGTGGAATAAATAAACTGAGCATTAGGTCACAAGAGTAGATGTGTACCTAAGTCAGGTGAACAAATTGTTGGTAAACAGCAGTTACCACCCCTTGTATGTGATTTTCAGAACATAAAATGCAGTGATAAAATGGCCCTGACATGCAGAAATGCAGTTTGTATAAAAGCTATACAAAACATTAAGAATTATTGACAGTGTAAACTTAAAATACCCATAAAAGTGATG
Source organism: Acanthopleura granulata (assembly GCA_016165875.1). Taxonomy (NCBI): domain Eukaryota; kingdom Metazoa; phylum Mollusca; class Polyplacophora; order Chitonida; family Chitonidae; genus Acanthopleura; species Acanthopleura granulata. The sequence goes on along the minus strand of JABBOT010000002.1, from coordinate 35,040,930 downwards.
TGACAGACTTTAAAAAAGAAACCCAGAAAAGCCATCAGTTTTTGACATGTAAAACATCTGAGGGCAAAGACACCAAATCAGAGAAAGTAAAATTTTGTGTGATTTACATGAACATGTAAAAACTATTTTGAAACATTATTTGAAAAACACAATGTACTCCAACAATACATTATCTAAACTGCTTGTTAAAAGAATTAAAGACTAAGAAAAAATATAGCTAATGATAACAAAGAAGTATGATATACACGGGTGGGGTGGGATGCCTCGTTATGTGTTTCTTGATTGTGGCATGCCTTACTTGATCTATATCACTGATTAACTCATCTAACAATAACATGGTGTACCTGAAAATCACGTGACATTAACAATAACACTTATCCATCACACTTCAGAAACATACACATCAGTTCATGCAATCTCATCAATTTTGATTAATTAACAATCATTAGAATCACTTGCAAACAACCACACACTCTCATCCAACATTCATGACATTTGCCTAACAACTGCATCACTTGGAGCATCACATGTACATCCTTTTAATCACATCCATGTGACCAGATATTTAACAAACAATCCATGCGTTTTCAAACTAATCACAATCAGACTACATGTATAAAACAGGACAACAACAACACTGTAAGCTCTAAGCAATTCTCCACGACAATGGCACAGCTTTACCAGTAATGGGATGACTTGCCCTATGTCACCTCTGCATCAGATCCACTCCCCACCCCCTCTAATCTGACAGTACAATACACAAGTTTAGGAACTAGTGCACCACTTCTGAAAAATACCCAGCACTAATTAGAACATGAGAAGAAAAGTTGGCTTCGTAAATGTTGATTATATCACAAGTAAAATACATTGTTTTAATATATCATCATTCCATGATAAATCCACTGCGCCACTGGCTGTTTCAGATGGCATATACTTTAGAGCCTCACATTTGTTGCAGATATGAGTTTGTTCAGTTGGAGCACGTTCACCTGGCCAGATGGACATACACTGCAGGTTTTCTCCGCTGCTATGCATGAAAACCTGTGGCTGACAGTCCACTGACATCAGAGTGATAAATTATGATGACAGGTTCAACATGACTGAATGTTTGTCACTCTCCTCAGCACGTGGACTTGATCTTGGGTTAAAGACATGCCCCTTGTAGCTCTGCCGCAACAGTTTAGCACTACCTTGAAGTCCGACGATGAGAGGGATGGCCTTGCTTTAGAACTGGACAATGAAGGCTATATCGGTAGGAGCATCCTGTGTCCGAGGGGCTAATCTGGGTGGACTGTTGAGTTGGATGAGAACTCTGTGATCAGCCTAGTAACAGTCTGATTTTCTCCACACCTGAACACACCCTCTACCAGAGGGACGCTGGCCCATGACAGACCAATCGGACATAGCACTACCTTCTGTCACTTCAACTTACATCTTCATATTTTCAGGTTATTCTCCAGTGTCTCTTGCATTTTACCTAGTGTTTTCTTGACCCGTAAAGATGTGAGTCTGGCTGCTGGGTGATGTGTCCAGCACTCTGTCATAACTTTGGACATGGCTTTCAGAGTCTGTGAAAGAAGAAAAAGCATACCAGGGTTATTACAAAGACTGACCTCATGTATTAAAACCATGCATCTCACCACGTGGTAACATATCCAGATTGGGAAGACCAGACCTTGGGCTGTTCTACAGTTAGCATTTCTCTGGGGTAAGAACCAGAGAGATACCATAACAAACACGAATGGATTTCTTCACATCTGACACTTTAAAATTAGTGCAGTTTATAGTTCGTAACAGGATAAAATTCAGAGTTATCAGTGAACGCTTTGTGTTGATTTAACCTGTACTCAACAGCAGAAGTACTTTTTCTACCAATTCAGTAAAAACTAATATGGCAAAAGGTAGTTTTGTTGCAGAATTTTTTGCTTTTTTAAATGTGATGTAAAAAAAAGGATAATGTGTGACTTATTCCCATTTTTCCCATTCGCAGACTTCCATGCTGGGTTTCTCTATGTCCATCCTGCCCAAAGTTTATTGTGCAGATTATACTTAGTCACAGGTGTGTTTTTTGGGTTTGACAATGAGTTAGCACTGTGGCTTATAGTAGGATCCATCCACCCAAATAAGTGTGAATGTGCATGAAAGATTATGGCTTAACGCCATATCAGCAATATTTCAACCACATCGTGATGATCCACCTCAGTGCCACTGAAGAATTTTTTGTTAAGTTTGACTTATATCTTACCAGAAAAAACTTAAAGATAGACATCAAAATCATTTCACAGCCCCAATGTACATTCTTAAAGCTCAGACTAAGGGTGAAATGCTATATCTCTAATGCAATCATTTAGCATAGTTGAAGTGAACTCGCTATGGTCTATGAAGGGACAGTTCTACGTAAAAAATAAACTGAGAATAATCTACAGCTGCAATGTTCTGAAAGCCTGATTCATGTACATAATTGGTGTTCTCAATATCTTTGTTGGGATGACCATGAATTGTATTTCATGCCAAGAGAACAACTCACTTCATCTCCACTCCACCGATTGGGTATTGCTGGCCGCCTCCGGTCATGGCTGACTATCTTTTTCACTTCATCAAAGCTCGGGTCTGTGGCCAAACAGTCATAGTATGGAACCTCTGGTTCCTCAACAATCCCTGTAGACAAAACAATAGATAAACCCTTATATATTGATGCAAATCTTCTTCACTTAATTTTCAGTTTAAACTTTCAACATGGACATGTTTCAACTCAGCCAATTTACAAGAGCAAATGTGGGATGAACACCTAAATGCCATTTAAGGCATTAAAAAAGAAAGGAAATTTCTGTTATAACAATGGCACTTTGTCTGAATTCAGTCTGATTAGGTGAAGATGTTCCACTATGTCAGTTTAACATTTACCGCTGACCAAGTTAATGGATCAGTGGTGTTACCATAAACGAGCAGCCAATCAAAATGGGGTATGTTATGGCTCCACAGTTTCGTAACTGCCACTGAGTCCATTTGTAAAATTCACTCAACTGGTGTTAATGATATCAGAAAAAATGCAACACAGGGGCTTAACTTAGTTAATTACTGATAACATTTTACACAGGCTTTCCACTCAAGAGGAGATAAACAAATTTCCCAAATATATAAATATACACAAACCCGTTCTCAACGCTGACTTTTCAATGGCAGGTGGTCGAGCAGACTTACCTACAGATGTACACAATGATACCAACAACCTCAAACCTAAGTTAGCCAAGTCATGTACAAAAGTAAGTGATAACTGACCTGAGGTGACACACCGCCTGGAAATCTCCCATAAGACCAGTCCAAATGAGTACATGTCTCCTTGCTTGTAAGCATCAAAGTGGGTGGGGTTGATGGCCTCCTCCAAGATCTCAGGTGACATGTATCGCTTGGTTCCCTGCCTAGTGTTAGGAGCTATGTCTACTTCATTTGTTTCACTGAAACATATTAAGTTTCAAAATATAATTCAAATCAGAGAATATGTTCGAAATTGGTCATTCTAATGCATCTAAAAACTCAATGTATAGTGCAAGGATTGAGACATAGACAAATTATTAAATACTATCCTCCAGGAAATTTCTCAGGTGAGTACAGATGTCGTAATGTGCAAGAGTATGGTTTTAAGCAGAGCTATTCTTTCAGTATCGAAACAAACCATTGTTCAAAGTAGAAACCTGTGAACAATACCTGCTGCTGAATGCATGGGATGTGATAGTCAAAAATGTACAATCACAGCAGCTGAGAAGACGCTTTGTAACCGACAGTTCCGCTGAGGGATAATATTTCAGAGAGGAAAAGCTTTTGTCTTTAAAGGTTTGCTCTGTAGACTCACTATGAAAAATAAGTAAGACGCTTAACAAGCTATGGAACTAGACAGAAAATATTTTTCAGCAGAGTAACAGCAAAGAAAAATAGTAAATAAATAGAAAAATAGCTAATAAATAAAAAAAATAAAGAATAGCTTTCAGGGAGATCTGAAGAATTGATTAAACTGGGGTGTGGAAAGCTGTTACATATCGGGTTAATCACTAGAAGTGATGTCTATTAGTTCTCTAGACTTCACTTGTAGGCACTAGGCCATTCCTCAGTGATGATGGACATACTCAGATCTTACCTCACATACTTTACAGCTAAGCCCAAATCTGCAATACAACAGCTTCCATTCTTCTTCACCAGTATGTTTTTACTTTTTATATCTCGATGTGCGATGGCTGGTTTACCTGTGACCAAAGAAAATATACCTGTACAAAATACCACATACCAGCATCACAGACAAAGCATTACAGTATACAATAGATAAATATATCTTCCAAGGGAGAAATATACGTTGTGGATTTTAAGCCCTTCACAACTGTATTCTGCAATAAAAATCATGAACTAAGATCTTCAGTATTTTGTTCTGCTGTCCAAGACTGACTTCTGATAAGACAAAAGAGTAAATATGAGAAGTCTGAATAGCCCACCTCTTGTTCCAAAGATTTCCGTATGTAGATGAGAGAGTCCACATATAGCTGAATGAGAGAGTTCCATCATCTCTGAGGCGTTGATTGTGTGACACTGGAGATAGTCATAAAGTGAGCCGTTCTCATGGTAATCAGTTATTAGGAAGAGCTGAGTCCAGGACCCAGTCCCTTTAATGTCAGCTGCAATAAATCCTGCCAAACAGAACATATCACCATAAGAACAGATTACATAATCATGCACATTTGTATCGGGCAAGGTTTATCTTTACAGTAAAGCAAGTCGGCTACAAGTGTTTTTGCATGTTTCATGTCAGAGTAATAAATTCTGATGCTCCGGTTAAAGCACTTTTACTTCTCATCCTCTACTTCTCATAGTTTCACAGTTACAGTTGACAGTCTTTGCAAGTCTTTGGTCGTTCCTCTCAGTGTCAAGGCCACAAGTCCGCATTAACATTACATTTCATAAAATGTCCGATATTTTCACAATGCCTGGCACATAGAGAATGCATACTCTGTCTCACTCCATAAAGCTAGACTTCTTTCTTAGTCACACAACAGGGGACCACAGACATAGACTGTGTCATTTATACTGGTCAAACTCCTATATCTATTGCCAATGTAATGCCTCACCTAGAATGTTGTCGTGTCGCAGCAGCACAGTCTGGTATATCTCGGTCTCCCGGAACCAACTGGCCTCTTCTGTTGTGAAGAAGACCTTGACCGCCACGTTTTCTCCTCGCCATTTGCCCTTCCACACCTCTCCGTAACGACCCTTCCCAATGCTCTTCACCAGGCGAATTTGTTTGGCTATAGTGCGTTGAACCTGGAAAATGAATCAAAACAAAGAATTCATGAAAATATAAATCAAAATGCTGCATTATTGCTAATCTGCCCCAAGGAGCAGAAAGGTCATCCCTGTTAACTTTCTTGCAAACTTGTACACGCTAGCATAGTCAAGGTATCACAAGATTACAATCAGAGTGCAAATAACGGCATAATTTGACAGGCTCTTGTTGGTTCATTCATTGAAAAGTCTTGCTCTAGCAACAGTGGGTGGAACTGTGGTCAATGAGGCCACACACTAATTATTTCCCCCTGTGGCTTTGACAGGTACTGGACAAAGATTTTTTTTCCCATAATCTGCCTGGATTCCTCTAACCATAAACCGGACCACACATGTAGAAGTAAAATGCATGTGTTCTTGAACATGGCATAAACTGAACTGCAATAAATTTATGCTACTCACTGCCAAATAAATAAGTATGCTATGGTTTATATCATAGTATGCTCCTGGTATATTTAAGGTGCAGCCTTTGGGCTACTCCTAATGAAACTGCATTTGTGTGATGTACCTGTACCCTCTACTACTAGTAACAGGGTATCACAGACCCAACATGACTGTGCCTATGTACACTGATCACCCCAAGAGCTGATCAGAAAGGTCACACTAGTCCATGTTGTACAATCAATGCTGAAACTAAATACAAATTCTCTTCCAAAAGCTCTACTTCATCCAAAAAAACCCCCCCCAAAAACAGCAACCAACTGGATTCAAAAAATGTTAAGAGATCTTAATGTCCTCTCTAAAGAGAAGAGAAAAACTGTTAACTCTTACTCAATTAGATCAGGCAGCAAATGCATTACGGCCTGAAGGTCACATGAGGGGAGTTTCATGACTGGTGTAATCAAACAGGTGAAGGCAATGCAGGCTGCAACTACTCTGACTTTGCTTTTCTAGAGACTGATGCAACTAACTGATGTACAATTACATGTATCCAGTAATTCTTCAGGACCAATTTAGATCTAAAATAAAGTCCTAACTTAGTATATGATTTGCCTCTTCCATTATTTTGTATCCAATGGCAACTAAGACTGAATCAATTACATTTTTGCAGCAAGCATTTCACTTTGAAAAAATGTGACAGGATGCCACAGGCCATACAAGGTTACAAGGTGACAACATGTCTGTCTAGAGACACCAACTTTGTACAGAGCCTACATTAGATTAGGGTGCAATCTTGGCCATTAGATAAGAAACAGGTGCCCGAGGCAAAGTCCTTTTACACTGGAGGACTTGCTGTTTACACTGATAACCCCCAGTCCCAACCCCACAAGTTCAATTGCCTGATAATAACACACCTTGATTGAACTCTGGTCAAGATGAAATCACAGCCCAAGCTACACTACAGGATTAGATATTGTAAAAAAAGGAAATAGTTCCCAAACCAGCAGACTGCCAATTGTTAACACACCTCCAAGGAGAAATAACTATGACTGTAAGCCAAGTACTGGCTAAGGAATATCATAGTATGCTACTGGAGACCATTCAGGCCATCCTTGAGCACATACATCAAGCATCCTTCAAGTCAAAAGTTGATTCTGAAAACTTTAATACTGACAGCAGTAAACGACACAAATCTCTTCCACTGCATAAATGTTTTATCACTATATGCGGTGCATGTATGGCGTAACATCTTATATTATAGCAGGCCTAAATATCTAAAAGGAGTCACAAATACAAATCCTTACCACTTGTCTTAAATTACCATACGGAATTAGACGTATGTTTAGTTTTACATGATCAAATCTGCTGAATTTGCAATATCTCCCCTTCTTAGATAAATTTTTTCACTGGAACGAAACAAAATGTCCTAGAAGTCATTTTGATTAAATTCCTTGTTATGATAACTAAATGATAAGGATATTTCGCTGAATTAACAATGTACCTCTCCCTGGGTGTTGTGTACACAAAGTTTTATTGAGCCAGTAGATTAAGGTAAAATAGGATTGGACATGTGGACAGAAAAAATGCTATATCCCCAAATATATATCGACAAACTAAACTGAACATGAGTCAAGTCACATAGAGATTTTTGCTTCAGGCAAAACCAATAAACTTTGTACAGTATTACACAGAGTTAAAAGTCCAAGCTTAGTAGAAGTATCCCTGAGGAATAAGGTAATCTAGTCAGAGAGCTCAAAGTCTCTCACTTCACTCTATGGACAATAGTGATTGATTTTCCTATTATGTCAGAGCAGTGGATCATGCAATCTAATTCCTGTGTCCTAACTGGATAATGCAGGAAAAACACCAAGCTGGAATGAATATTTTGACTGTGGGAAAGAGGAAGTGTGGCTCCTCAGTATAAAAATAGACAGATCTAAATGCTGTGGGATGGTGAAAACTTCCGGAGATTTATCAAATTTGTTGGAGATTAGGTTTTAAGTGTGTAAGCTGCATTCATGGGTCACTTGCAGGCGATTGCTGACATCAGGTGTTGCCATGTATGGAAACCAGAGCTGGCAATTCTCTGCTAACAGGGGTCAGGCATGGTGGTACAATATAACACATATAACATAATCCAATAACTGTTTTGGACGGAATGCACTCACTGGTCAAACATGTGGCCTCACTAATATGTACCATATCAAACTGATCACCATCTTTCATTCCACCTCTGTGCAACAGATAGTAGGGTATATGGGTAACGTCGAGGTGGAAACAAACAACGGCTAAAATAAATCAGAGAAATTACTGGATTCGTGAATATGAGACTGGATTCGTGAATATGAGACACTCTGACCTAAACCAAAAGTAAAATCAGTTCCTCAATATAAGCCTTGACATATAGCTTTCTAAGGGAGAAAAAAAATCGCTAAAATGTCCTGAAAACATGGAGCGAAAGAAAAGGAACCCTTAATTTCAAAACATATTCAAATGATTACTCTTCAATTTACCAGTAGGGGCAGGCCTGATCCGCTGCCAGAGGATTGTGATGCATCAATCAAGTGTTTTAGCGTCTCATCTGCTGCGATAAAAGTGTCACAATGCTCAGCTTCTTCCAGATACTGCTGCCTGCGCATTTCTCTCCTCTTGTATCTGCATGTGCAACAGAGAAAAACATGTCCCATATTAACATTAGTCACATCTGACACATCATAGTCACATCTATGTTTTCATCTCTCTCTCCACATATATGTACATATGTAATACTGTATATATCAACACTGTTTTGCTTTCATGCCACAACAGATTTTAAGTGTAGGATGCAATGCACATTTAAGCTTGAATGACATGGGGATGAGTTTGCTCTGGAATGAAGGCCTATACTCACCGAAGGTAAACAAAGATGAGGGTTGATATTAGAATGACAAGACATAGTGTGACAGAGACAAGCAGTGCAATCTGCGTAATGCTCTCATCATATCCATCATAGGTACGCGGGACATAGCCTGAAAAGCAGAACAAAGAGGCCATTAAGGATGATTTGGCTGGGATGCCTGATTCCTTCATAAATGATAGTATTCAGCAAAGTCACAATGACAAAGATGGGCCTATTCAAGTAGTCACAAAACAATGCCGGAAATGAATGTGTTCAACCTACTTAACTCATGAAAACAACAACAGTAATATTAAATACTTTGAGTAAAATATCCTAATAGAAAATTATACAATTTTACTTACAATGTACAAACAAAACTACAAATACAATTAACCAGACAACACAAACCTGGTGAAAGCGTAGTGGCTCGCTCAAGAAAGGTGGGTTGAAGATCCAGATTACACTGATCAGCATCATCACAACATTCTATGGTTTGGGGTTTTTCGTGAGGTACTATGTCCCCTTTACACTGTGGCAACAGAATATCCATTTCACACATATGTAATTTGTAGTTTGTTTTCTTAAAAATAAAAAAAATTCTCACAAACAGCATCAACGAAAAGGATAATAAACCAATCAAAGCAACTAATTCAACAAAATTCAAAATGTCAGATACAGTACGTATTTGTAAATGACACTGATGCATCATCCTTCATCCCTGTGTTTCCAAACCAGAATTTGGATACACATGCTTATTTAGAATGTGTGTATCAGAAACAGTTTCCGGTGTCAAGTTTACAGATGAACAATACACTGGTCCCATACAGCTGATGTTACTTTACAAAACTAAACTTTTACTCTCTGACAGCTCAAAATGACAACTGAACATTCCCATTTGATTTAACCCTCTCAAATGGAAAGGTTCTTCTTCATCATTACTCGGACTTCACTCTATATCATGTACCAAACTACAAGTACCTCAGTGTATCAGAAAATCAATTTTACAGAAGATCCGAGTCAGATATTGTTTTCTGAAATGAATGGTATGCAACAAACAGGGCTTTAATATATTCCAGACATTCACCTCTGAGGCTTTGACAGAGACCACATTATGCAGCATGTTGGTATAGATGGACAACTCCTCTTGTCCACACACTGTCCAATAATGGACTCCATTTAACCTTTTAGCATGAGTAATGCATTCAGCTCAATTCTGCATTACTTTAGTTTTGGTAATTTTTTAGAATAACCCAAACCCAGGTCACAAAGTATTAGCCTATTCTAAGCATGTATTGCTGCTAAAAATTGGTAAAAAGGTAATAAAATACATAAAATCTATGATGCAGGTCATTTTAAAATATTTCAAACTCAAGTATCATATTAACACCATAAATAGTACGGATACGAGGTCTGACTTTTTCTGAAAGGCAATAATTAAAGCAATGATTGGTAAAATATGGTTTGTTTAGACTACCATCGCCTGATATAGTCTCTGTAAACCAGCAACCAAACAAATGGCAACAAGGCAATACGAGGGACCATTTGGGAAAGATGTGGGGCCTTAACCTCTCCGATAATGGTGAGATAAACAGGACTAGACATACAAATCAAATTAGCAATCACAGCTAACAACATCAAACCATCACACCATTCAAACAATTATTATTATTTAGGGCAACTCAACATTAAGGGGGAAGGGGGAACCAAGATTACTTACATTCCATTTTGCCTCCAGAAGCTAATAATATTTTTATTGCTTGGCTTTTCCACCAAGTTTTTACATTTTGCTGCAAGTTATGTAGAAAGAGAGGGGGTATTTACCAGGATGATCCATTTATGCTATTTATGCCCTCATTGAAAATTAATTTTACAGCTGGTTGTATATTATATTATGCCTTGTATGCACATAGAAACTAAGCTTTTTCATTTGCCATCTACAAAGTGCTATACTTGATACATGTATTTTCGTAACACGTGGATATAAACACTTTCTTTGCCAGGACAGTAGTGAGTAACTGAGAATGCGAACTTCCAGAATTATCAAACCTAGCACCAGTGGTGGTTTCTGATGATCTCCAATGTCATTTCACTGGTGTAGTTTACATCAGAAAATACAAAACCCATGCAAGTAAAATTACCTGTAACAATGTACTTTCATCGGGCGGCAAACAGCCAAATGTCCAGATATCCACTTTCTGACCATCCTCCTCGGTAACTTCTATAGCAGTAAAACATTTGCTAAGTGGTTTGGCCACACATGTGTTGTTCACATGTGTCTCATGACATGGGTTGCAGTAGCATATTAAACTCAGAGCTGCAAATAAAAAACACAAGATTTATTGCAAAACACCACCTAAGGCTTACCCCTTGGCCTTTGAAAATGCACTTTCAAATACACATAAAGGAATTAAACCATATTTTTGATGCCAACACTTGCAATTTCTTGAAAAAGATTTAAACAAGGTTCAGAAAAAAAAACCAAAGAAAAAAAAACAAATCAAGTGGTCCCTTAAGGTAGATGAATACATTAGAATCAAGCAAGGTGTCACCTGAAAAACTTTCAGGTGAAATAATAAAGTTCATACCAAATGAAAACAACTGCCTGGTCCTAAAAGCAACATCAATGTCAATCTTTCAGGTGGGATGTGTTAAAATGAGACATATTGTAAAAAAGGCTGAAGAGATCAGATTTTCTACATTTTTGTTTCCTTCAAAAGGAAAAGGCCAAGAAGCTGATATTCTGGCCTTGAATCATGGCCATGACTTGAGCAGTACAAAGTTATTATTTTGTACACTTGTATGTGTCTGTTCAGTATGCACAAAGAACACTACTAAGTACCATTATCACACTGCCAGGAAAGCTGAAACACAGTTACATGTACACTGCTTTCCTATCATAACTTTATTTGACAGCACTGAAATTTTTGTTTCTTCCAACATAATTTCCGACTGGGAGATGATAATGCCATTACCACGGGAAAGGCACTTTACAATGGAAGGCAGAAATACACATTCATCAAAATTATTTACATCTGCCTAGTGCTGGAAATAGGTATATGACTGGCACTGTTTCTGTAATCGCATAAAACAGGGAACCAGACTGAGGATTCAATTACTGGTACTGAGTGTTTGTCATATTTAAGGACAATGAGGTACACCAACATCAGGAGTTCAGCTAAGTTTTACTTTCAACTCTTAGTTGACAGAGGCGAAATCCAACAATCTGCAACAGGTGAAATCCAGATTCTATTTTACAGACATATGGAGATGTATTTCTCCATGAGGCATCACAAAATATATTAATTTTTTTTAAATACTTATTTTGTGTGACTAGAGCAGGCTTTATACTGAAAAGATTAAAGCAGGTATAAACTGCTCCCCCACCCCCGTTCACTACATATATACCCGGTTGTACATGATATGACAGCGAGCTACTAAGCTAAGCCTTCACGGGCTCAAGGCGCTCTGACTGAAGCTTAACATGACAAAAATATAAATGTTTCTTTCATGTTTTGGTGTTGCATATAAGTAGTAAGGTAAAAAGTCGAAAGTTTACTCTCCTGCTGTCAGTAATGACTACCTAATTTTCGGGACACTGCAGCCATGCCATGTGTCTTTTCTACAATTCAAAATGTTGAAGATAAGGTAAAAGTTACTCGTAGTTTTTTTTTCATTTTAGGGAAAATCCATAGCTTTTAGTGATGTCAGTAAAATAACTTACAAAAGCAGATCAATTGGCATTCTGAGAGTGAGACAGAACAACTTTATACTCCCTGGCACTTTTATTACATTTATTCACAATTCTTGCTAGAGAATGTTCTACTTTAAATTCCATATAAGACAGGTGGAAGAAACTGGGCTAACCTACTGGCCTTTGGCAAGTGTATTGGTTAACTTTGCTACGTGATTTTAAAAAAGACTAAGTTAAAGATTTTGACCTTGTTAAAATATAGAGAGTGGCAGTAGTAAGGATGAGGGTTATGTCACATGGTAGGGTGAGGTCAATTCATTGAAAAATGTCCTCAATGAACATAGGAATAGTGGGTGAGTGACAAACAATAGCTCACCCTATTCTTTACAAATCCCTATAGTTTATACTGGAGAAAGTCATAAGATAGTCATCCTGAAGATATACAATCCTCATCTTAGAAAATATGAAATGAAATGAAAATTCAGTTAACACTGAAAGAATGATGAATATTGTTTACAGCACTGACATTATGATTTCAATAAGCCGAATCAGCATTACAGAAGTCTCTTAAGATCACGCTGGTTTTGGACGAGACAGATTGGGGTCTCTCGCACCAAACAACAACAACAGCATTGTTAACCTCCATGAAATCACGGTAGTTCACAACGTGTCTCGTCCAAAACCAGCATGGTTATAAGAGACTTCTGCAATGTCGATTCAGCTTACTGGTGAAGTGAATTCTCCTGCACATTTCAAAAGTGGCTTTGAAGCACGCTGATGATACTTTTGCCTGTGATTTGTTTGAACTTAATCTGCATTATTTTTGTGCCTGAACAGCAACGGGGAGAAAGTTTGATAAGTTGGGCCTCTTTAAACACAATCTCCAGCTCAAGGTCGCATGAAGACAAACTATCCTAATCTCAGCAGACTGAGGGAGGCCAGGGTTAAAAAAAAATCAGTGGCAATGGCTGGTTTACTCGTCTAGTGTTTGTGTACACACGAAAGGCGTGAAGTTGACAGTGTGTTGGTGGCCAGCTAATGCCACCGAATCGAACAAAATACTTGACATGATTTAACAGGAAAGGTGTCTAAAATGGGATTTCTAAAGGGCGGTCTATCACAAGAAGGTTTTACAAATGAAGAACTCAGTTTGTGCAGACTTTGTTGTTTTTTTGAGAACGAGTCACAGGACATAAATAATTCGTACCCATCACAGTATATAAATCATTACGATGCAAGCTGCATTAGTGCAAAATGAAAGGTAAATGTGGAAGTGATTTTAAAAAGACACTTACCCTGACCAGGAATGAACACCAAGGCAGCAAAGGAACTCAAAAATTGTCTTAAGTTCCAGCTCGGGCCAAGGTCCGCCATCTTTCTTCTCGCACTGTAACCCTTAGCCTTTGACGTCACGGCTTTTACGGCTGTTCCGATACAAACCTATTCACCCCCTACTCTGCCTATTCTTCTTTTTTTTTTTTGTTTGCTTGTTTGTTTTTTTCACTACAAAATAAGGTTATCTACTATGGCAACTCAATAACGAGCCTAAAGACGTTTGCGTTTGGAGACCAAAAATAAACTGTGATTAACTCAAAGTGGGAAAATTTAAAAATGCGTTACTAAACTCTCGGAACACCTTTTTTTGACGAGGTCAAAGAGAGGAAAAACTACAAGGTTACCTCCCTTGCGATACACAACTATCGTTTCAACAGCTGGCTGTCGGAAAATATGTAATGTGAAAATTACGGGTTACACCTGTTAATAAAGGCACAAATTTCAGTCCTGTTTTACACTTCATTACGTGAATAACAGGAATTTACCATAGCCTCTAATAAACAAAGAAAGACCGATACGCTTAGTTAGGAGTGAAGTGTAACATTTGACCGTGGAAGCCGGATTGAGCACCCCGCCAGGTAGTATACATGTACACGAAGCGATGTGGTAATCACCTGGAGGTCATGTCATGACTTATCTTCATTAATGTACACTTTAATCACGCCTTTCACACCCCTATATCAGGAGTATAGGTCCCTTTGATATTTCATAGCTACAGTAGCTGGTATAACATTGATTCTTAAATTGTCCCAGATTACCAAGTGATGTTTAATACACCTTGAACAGTAATCGAGATGGATACTGTGCATCTGCAACGACTTTCTGTACTAGGCCGGCGCCATTACAACGAGAAGACATATTCAGTTTATTGAGACAGACATGGAAACAAATCAAAGTTAAGAATTAAATTCGAAAAGGATCATATTCCATCTGCATTTTCACAAAGAGTTAAGACTTAATTATCAATTGATGGGCGAATATTTTAATACAAATAATAATTATAAAAATATATGTGGCTTAAAATTTAGATGTTTAGCAGCCCAATTTAATTTGCTGATTAGGTTAAAACCTATCTGACCTCCACGCTGATACTAACATGAAATCAAAACTTTTCAACCTAAGATATATCTTATGTTAAGATATATATACCTAAGTATATCTTACCGATATCATTTAAAGGCTTCATAAGGTCAACACTGGATGTGATGGATATGTAACTGCGTTTGTATACATTGAGTGAATTAGTTATGTAGTCGATGTCATGGTTTATGGTGCATGAGCATGTTCATAATCTACGTGACCCCCCCTTCCCCCGAGCCCTCATATTGACTCCACGGTTACTCTTTACCTCAGTACATTTCTGTGTAAAGTGACATGGGGACAAATAAATAATTCCAGAGTTTTAAAAAAATCAACGGTGAACGTAGATTTACTAGTCTATTGCATACTCACAAGAGCGTGAAGTTGGCTTTGCTTTAATTCTGCATGGTGACAAACTAATGTTAGGAAATAAATTCCCACCACAGCATGTTGGTGTCAAGGTTGCAAATCTGTCTGAAGTAAGCACGCGGGGATAAAAAGTAGATAATGCATGTAAATGTAATCATATAGGCCTATTAAACAGTGTGTGCGATTTTGCCTGTTGCTTGTGCTGAGGAGCTTATAAACAAATTTGGCTGTGATTATAAAAGATTGCCAGACGGGTGAATGTACGGCGGCAATGCGTCTCAAACGTAACCATGCGTACAGTAAGTACCGCAAACGTTAATTGATGATACGAGTAAATGTTTCAAACTGGAAAACAGCCGAGTACGATATTTCATCTCACGCAAATGCATTCATATCATTCAAATAATTTATCTCACTGTTTTGGGGTCTTGGTAATGATAAACGGAGGACGATGGTCGTGTAACTAATCATGGAGTCGAATTTTCCTTGAGTGAACGAGTGAATTGGGTTTATAGAGGATATTGCACAGTGAAGGTTGAATACCATAAATATTGCTCGAGTGAGAGGTGGAAATCATAACACAAGAGGCGCGAAGCGTCGAGTAGGTTACCATTTCCACCTTTCACGAGAACAATATTTATCGCATTCAACCATCACTGTGCAATATTCTATTTATTACTTATACTTTATCAATGTCAAGATTTTGTGTATTTAAAGAAGTTTTAAGCAATGTCTTTCGGTGCAGGCCTTCACAGACCTGTCAGTAGCGTGACGCCGAACCGATATACATGAAGTCTAATATGACGTCATGTGTTCTTGCGTGTAATATCAAAATGTTATAACAAAAGTGATATCTAATTAGTGAAGATATCACTTTTATGAGTGAAGGGAATACTGGGATTTCACTGATGTATAAATAATAAAACGTCGTACTTAACAATGTTTCATCCCGTCTCGTGACTTTCATATATATATATATAGTATGTCTTCTTGTTTCAGGACGATGTGTTGCCGCTACTGGAACATGACTCCCCACCAAGACACCGAAGTGACCAGACCTGTTTCCATGCTCTTATCTCTCAATGCTGAGTGCCAAGCGAGGCAGCAACAAGTATACCATTTTAAAAGTCTTTGTTATATATGACCCGACCCGAACATTCGTTGAATACCACGCTGTCTTGATGTGCATACCATATGCAGTACGTGTGATGTGCAATCATCACAAGCGGTAAAGTAATGTATACTTTTTATACATGGTCGTATTAGACGGACTTTCTTAAACATCGCAACGATATTGCTGAAATATTGCCAGTATGGCGTTAAATCGCAATAATTTATTTACACATCAATGAGTGACCGTCGTTATATATGGCCTAAATAATTAAACCCCCAAAGACATTTATCAATACGTTATTCTGTTGCAAACACTGTTCAACTCGTTTTTTTTTATGTTTATTACGCCTAAAAGTACATAGAAGATTTGCTCTAGTTTGTTGTGTATGGACAGGTAGATATGGTCTAAGATTTGTTTTGCCATATGGTGTAAATCAACAAAGGGTAATCTGGGGCCTGTTTTAATTGCGCTTGATGTAACTTCCCATGACAACATACAGTGAAGAGACACGCCATGGTGGTAAATGCGCTCGGCGTAATGTTTGCGAGAGCTTTGTATAAGGGGTCCCTCATGTGACATTGCGACATACCCTGTGAAGGATTCCCAAAGCTGCGAAAATTGGTCGACAGCGGCAGGATTTTGTAGGATTAAAAAATTCCATCTGGAGCATGTTAATAATATGTCATATGTAACAATGTGTGTGGGTGTCCGTTAATGTGATATAAACTGATGTTTTCATCATATACCGTAAGTATATACATGCATGAATGGATGTGACGATTCCTTGAATATGTTTGACTATACATTATATCGCCAACACCAAGAAAGGCAGCTCACATGAAACCATCAATAATACCATGTCGAGCTAGTGTTCAACTTCATGCATATTACTCAATTCTGATAGGATTTATGGATGCTACAATGGAATGAGAAATATGCAGGACAGAACTGAAAACACAAAAGATGGACAAGACATTTCATTTAGTGACACGTTGACTTATTTGAACTTTTATACATGGCTGAGCAATAGAAGACAATATTTTCCACATAACTGCTTTCCACATACATGTATATACAGAACACTTGGCACCCATCACTAGCCTCGCGACAATTTACTCTCACGAAAAAAAAATGTAATAATGTTATGAACTAATATTCATGTATATCCATTTCTTTATGCAAGCTCATATTTCATCATGTGGTCTATGGTTTCCAGTATAGTGTATTATCCAAGCCGCTCTGTGCTTCTTGCAACCATTTCCCAACAATGGTGTCAATTTCCTGAAACGTAAAATCAAATACTTTCAATCATAACTGCATGGTGTAAGAGAGACTAGAGCACTATCAACAATGTAATATAATGTACAGCAGTATGATAACAGTATATTTTTTTTCTGATTTGAATGGGTAGTCAACTCAAGCCAGGCGCCAATATATTTAGTTATTTGTTGTTTAGCGCCATGCATATTCAAGACGTTTGTACTGCCAATGTTACCAACTACTGGTTGTTGGTTGAAACAGTATACTTTAACTGCGATACTTACAAACGGTGTCTATACACTTACAAACGGTGTCTATACACTTAAAGAGAAGTGCTCAAAACACAAAATACTATTTCAATACTTGAAGAGTAAGGTGTTTACCATTCGGGCGGCTCGGAGAGCAGGTGTATCTCTAGGGCTGTTCGAATCCATATTCTGACAGTGAGATGTACCGTTGATGAAAACTGCGATCTCCTCGTCTGCTAGGTTCTTCAAAACACTTAATGCATGCCACGGATCAATGGAGCCTACATACAAAGGGGGAAAAGGTTAAATTGATGTATGCATCTGAAACCAAGCAATTTGCTTGACATACTTACTGACATACTTTCTTAATTCTTTGGAGGTTGGTGTAGAATTTTTTTCTTGCATTCATTGGTCTGGAATGTCCTTTTTATAGTTAACAATTGGTGTATGAATATATGTTACCATGTCTAGACTGAAACTTTGAAACTTAGAGAAATCAACGTTCACTGTTTAAAGTATGTTTGGTATGTATACACGATTTGGATATGTTACAAATTGCTAATATACTTTCATCAAAAGGCAAAATGTCAACAGTTCTGGAAAGCATAAACAATCTGAATCTGCATGTAGCGTCGACTGGAAATTTACAATCACGAATTTGTTATGCGCGACTGTTTGGAGTTAAGCAGCCTCCTGGACTTTTGTTGACAGATATGTGGTTTGTCTGCTGGCCCAGTTCGCCGTAACAGTGATAATTAACCATATACATATGGTCTGTTCATGTATACGCTAATGATTGAAAGAGGCATTGTACCAGATACACTTCCGTATTTTCCCTTACCATTGACAAATATTATCCGGGATCCACTGGGTCGGTTTGACCCATAGAAATCGTTCGTAAATGTAACCCTCTTCGCCACTTCTGCAGCTGGGATTTCAAAAATCTCCTCACAAATCACCGTGTTACTCTCTAAATCCATGAAGCGAGAAAATGGGCAGGTTGTGGTGGTGTCACATGTCTGATCTGACAAAAAAAAATGTTCATCAACAAATAGTTCTTTAGATATGTTTTTCGTATTGTCTGATTAAAACCGCGCGTATCTGAATCACTTACATGGTCACTGTTAAACACTGAACAGAATTAAGTAGACATGTGACATTTCAAGTAATGGCGTGGCTTAAACTAGATCCGTGATTTTCATCCGTGTATCAATCTATTTCTATGTAAACACTCTCCTTTGAAATTTTTTTTTTTTTGCAAGGTTTACCAAAGTTATACCACATGTACACATAGAGACTGGAAAACATCCTATTTATTTTGTGTGACCTTGGTAATTTTTTGCAAGGTCATTGGGGTGATTGGGCTTATAGATACGATATCCATTGAACTCTTTAAAAGAAAAGACAACAAAAAAATATAACCAAAGTTATTTCAAAAGAGAGGTTCATACAGACCTCAACGGGCAGAGACATTATTTTATGACGTGCTTGGTAACTCTATGAATTATCTTTTAATCTGGAATTCTTACGAGGTCACAGAATACGCCATTTTAGAGAAACCGGAAACACGATGTCGCGTCATCCAGACCCTACGCTCTTCAGCACATGAAGGGCGAAACACTCCTTTCTGTGCGAAGTACGGTCACCTTTATAATTACAACTGAAGGCCACGCACTGTGGTCTCCAGCTTGAGACCGTGGGGAATAACCCCAGACGCATTCTGCTTTCATTTTCTCGTTTAAAATGGCTTTAAAGGATCAGAATTGTCGCGTAATCACAAGGCAAACAGCGGATCTAACACTACCTCTATATGCAAAATGCTAAACAAGGTACGTGTGACGTCACAGCGGAAGCAGCGGTGGTGGAAATATCTCGCCCCTGACTGATTAAAATTGAAAGCGTGGCGCCCCATTCGATTTTCCCCACTTGGGTGTTTTTGCTTACTCTGAACTGCGATATCTTGGTAATCATACATCACAAAATAAAAAGTCACATTTTTTGAACTAAGCACAGGATTCTTTATCGATGCGTATATGCATTTGGTCTAGTGTTGTCTTTCCCAAGTCATTTTCATTAACCTTGCACCTCATTGACCTTGACCTATATTTTTGAAGGTCGTATGTCCTGTGCCTCATAACACCTTGTATACCTACATACCTGGTGCACAGTATTTCTTGAATTGTTTCTCGGCTTTAAATTTAAGCCCCACCAAGTAATTTCTGTAACTGAAATAATGTGAAAAGTAGAAGAGTGTTTAGTTTTGAAGTGAGCACTCACAATAGCCGAACTGAGTACATGTCTGGTACAACCACTGACGGAGACCGACTCCAAATCCCAATCTGTCTACTGTGGTGTTAGACACACTGGCCAGATATCCGCTCCAGGAGTTGTCTGCACATTTACTTCCAGACATGCTTAGCAGTTTCTGGAATTTCAAAAAGTTTTGGTAAACTTTCACCACTGAAATCAGCTGTACAGCAATATTTCACACGGTAATATAAAAAGTGACAGGACATGGTTATTAAAGAAGTCTGCGGTTAACCACCTGGAATGTTAAAGGAAAGCTTTAAGCGAAGTAAAATGATAGTGAATTCAAGACTTAAAATCGACAAATAATTATTTTCACGTTTACCGCAGACCACGTACAATGTATACAGAGCAAATACCGACTGTGGTGGGCACAGCGAGTGGTTATCTGTCTTTGTTGAGCTAAACAGAGGACATAAAACGGGCCGCCACACTTTTCAGCGGACCCGAAGAAACATACCATCTTTAGACTGAAAACTACTCACTAAAGCCATTTTCAAGATAATAAATATATGCTGCATTAACAACTGTCAACGATCACACATACACTCATGGCTTACAGGATGTCCAATGGAACATTCACACCATTCCATTACATATTTGGGGTGAACTATAAAACAAATCGATCATTTTGACAGAAGAAAATCATCTGTTCTGTCACATGACCTTTCAAATCAGAGACTTCAATTAAGTTACCTGTAATTTCCAATTACCGTGGTTTCATCCCAAAGGACAAGGTGCAAAGGTGCAAACAAGTCGCAAAAATTACATGACGTGCATTATGTGTTTCTTAAACCTTTGCCTTCTACAAGGCCTTGTATGTTATATAAATTACCTTTTACTTTAAGTTCTGAGCAATAACGAAAACACCCTTATTCCTATACCTCATTGTATCTCCTCAGATTTTGATAAGGCTCTTGGGATGACTCAGTCATGTAGCCACAGAATGTGGTGATATTCCGGAAGTCAATCTGGTTGTTGTATTGAGCAATACCCATGATAATCCCGGCCAAATTGCCAACGAATGTCACCATGTCATAATGAGAGGAAATGTCGTTGCAAGAGAGGAAGTCCTTCTTTAACTGTTCGAACATGCCATTCTCTATTTGCTGGTCAATGTCTGCAAATGCCCTCTTCACATTATCCAAACACTGAAATTACACAAGAACAAAACTGGGACCGATAAACAGCAGTAGAAAACATACGTCAATCAAAAACTTACTGCATGGTTATGTCTCTTTGTATTCATGGCGTCTATTGCATAGCTATGGCGGTATCTGCCATTTTCATAGTGTTTTCGAATGGAGGCTGTGTAAGCATGTCATCAGCAGACGACCGAAAGCCCGTAGTGGAATTGTCCACTGTGTAATTATTGCTTTGCGTTTGTTTTTCTCAAGACACTGGAATTATGTCAATGAGAGAACAGGTCTTCGAGCAACCTGCAAGTGGTCATCGGTTTGCTCTCACCATAATGCTGATCGTCGTCGTATAAGTGAAATATTCTTGTGTGCCGCGTAAAATACGAAAGAAAATATTAAATAAAAAAATAAATAAATACATCAGTGAACAAACCAGTTGAGATCCCTGGACAACCGGGTCAGAAAGACTTGCTGCCACAACATCATTATAGCCTTCGAAGTTCAGTTCAGCTTCCACTGGGGCTGACGATGCCACGGCCCCGTAAACGATGTGAGGGTACTAAAACGAAAACATAGAAAACCCATTCATCTCTATATTTCAATGTGTGATTTACTTGTTTTACTTTTAGGGGTTTATCGACAGACCTCGGTGGATTGTGATCCATTCAACGTCTAGATATAGATCAGTGGAAAATAATTTTCTCTGCAGCTAAAAACGTAACCACCTATATGTACTGCTGAGAAAAGCACATAACGGTATACATAAAGAGGTGTATACATAAAGATTACCGTAACATTGTGTGACAACGAGACCTGATACAACATCGCAAAAGACACACTTTTATGATAATGTATTTATCATATACCTTTATTTTTTGGCACAAAATGGTTAAAAAGCTCACGGTTTCCACTTAAACGGTACCGTGACTTTCAACAACTAAAGAAACTGCGAGGCGACATATTTCCTCAGCTCTAATATGATCATGTTATACAAATTTATATTTCATCAGTTTCAAATGGAAACTACTTAAATTAAACCAATATAGCTTGGTTAACCACGAGCTTAAACTATTATAAGGCAGTCACTTCAGGGAACGCTGATCCTACGCCACAGGAATTCCCTAACACGCTGTCATCACGTGAGACAGACGTGGACGATGCGAGGGAAGTTTCAATGTGCGGTATAATTTGAAAATAAAAAGGAACGGCTGAATACTGATGAAAGACTGGATGTTTGGCTCTGCAACAGTGGTTCGAAGTCTAGATTTACTGACAATATGTTCCGTGCACCCGATCGCCGTGTCTGGCCGCAATGACACCCGACCGGTGGAAATTTTCAAATCGGACAGTGATATGTCACCATGGTGGAAATGATGACGCTACTGCTGCATATGTGTGAACACCGGATATCTGTGCTCTTTTTGCTGTTTACATTCCGTAAATGGAAAGGCGATGGACGTTGGATTCATGAAAATAGCAATTTTTTTTTATTAGTTTCACAATGACCACTTTAGTGAAACGAGATCAGTTCGCCCACTGTATTTATCAGCATGTGATGTGACGACTTTTAATCCACTGACCGATTAAAAGTCTGAAGAACTACATTTCGCCTCCCTAATTGTGGAAAGTGAGACTACTGAATAAGGAGAAACGGTAAGCTTTCTGACCATTTTATATGAAAAAAATAAGACATATGATAACTCGATTATGATAAAAGGGTGTTTTCCGCGATGATGTATCAGCTCAGGCTGTTTGAGGTCGGCCTGCTGTATCAGCACTGGCACGTGCAAGATATGGCTATACTGTATAACACTGATTTATTTATTTGCTTGGTGTTTTACGACGTAATCAAGAATATTTCACTTAAACTACGGCGGCCACATTATGGTGGGAGGAAGCCGGGAAGAGGTTGCTGGCAGACTTTCCCACTTACGGCCGTAGATGAAGCTAGCATGAGCTGAACTCACAACGACCGTATTGTGGGGAGATTCTGCGTCATTGCGCTGCGCTAGCGCGCTAACCAACTGAGCCACGTTCATAACATTGAGGAAAACTTTGTAAACTGTTACAAACTGGAGGAAAAGGAAGGCCAGGTGGTGATCGTATCCAGGTCAATCATACATGTAAGTGAAGTTTGTGAAAAATAAGACAATAAGACAAGTGTCGATGGTTTCTACCTTAAGTCTGAACCAAGCGGACAGCGCACCCGGGTAAGAGCCACCAAAACATATCCACGTATTGGAGAAGGACAATTGGTAGGTGTGTACAGCATAATCATAGAACGACGCAAGGTCAGCTAGCCTACAACACAAAAACACAAATCTACCCTCAAACATCGTCATTACAGCAGAGAGGATTCGATCAAACAAGAAACTGGCCAAACGAAGATTACCTAGTAAATAAAGATGAATAATTGCTACCACAAACAGGTGTCACTTGATGTCATCAACAAGGGAATGGTTACAGCAGTTAAAGGAACATGGTAGCCCAAATATTAGGTATTTTAGCGTTATAATGACATGAGTATTAGGTATTTTTCTGAAGAAGTAAAAGTTACAAGGTTTTCGCTAATCTCACCCCCAGCATTGTACGTTTAGTGAATGATTAAAAATAACAAATAAATGAAAACTGAAAAGTCTGCTAGAATATTTAAATGAGGGGCTGTGAATTCAGTGGAACTGGAGCATGCCAACAGCGCTCTGTAAACTTCATATGTAAACGAGCGTGGTAGATGACGAGCGTAAGAGGTCTCACGGATTGTTTGTAACAGGATGATCCCCCCCCCCCCCAAAAAAAAAAGCGTAAAAGAGAGCTCAGCAGGTTGACAAGCCAGTCTTGAGTTGTAATTGGTTGTCAGTTGTCGCAAAACTACACTGCTTGATAGGTGGGTGCAAATGTTGTTTTTGCTGTTGTTGTTGTGGCGGTCTTAAACGTCAAACATGGCCCGCCTTCTTTGTGTTGAATGCAAATAATGACAGAACTTGTCCAAGGTCATACAAGCTACATACTCAATAAATAACTTTTATTTGACCATGACTGATACAGTTTATGAACGAACTTCAAAACTTCGTTAAGACGTTGCAATCGAATTTGCTTAAAAATCCAAATTTTGCGCGACCATGTTTCTTTAAGAAAACTTATTCAGACATATTTTCAATTCAAGAATTATTCACTACTCTTTCGGAAATTTGGGGTTTTATTTGGGTTTGTTCAATAAATGTGACAGACTCGTCCATGCGGAGCGTTTCAAACACCAGTTTCCATGTCAAAAATATGTCACCCATTGTAAACGCCAAAAAACATTCGTAGGCTCTGAATTATATGTTAATGTGTTCATGCATTGTAGCGTGAAACGAATGTCCGTTGTTCCGCTTTTATTGTTTTTACATCAGCCAGGAATGTGTTGCGGCGCGATGTGAACTTTGATACTGACATGTGGCCGACTTGTTGACATTGTGAAAGCGGTGTACTGGTCTACAAAAACGGTATTTCAAATGCACAGACATTCTACATGTTTCGTAAAGATATGTTCTCTCCTCGCCAGCGATGTTTGTACAAGATAACTATGATCGTTGAAAATGATTGTTTCATTAACTTTGTTCTTTCCCGCCAAAGATTGCACTGCTACCACAAGATATGGTAAATGTAATCAGTGTTGTACAGTAAGTACAGTTAACAGTAACGGTGGCCTGCCGCCTACATATTATGGTATATGTCAAAAGCGCGTACTAAGTGAAGGCCTCTTACGCAGATTTATGTTTGTTTAGTGTGCAGTCAAGCGTATGTTCCCGAGCTATATGTGATCGCAACTATATGTGAGTTCAAGTCTTGTTCAACTGCTGTACCACGGTTCAAGCTTGTTCATTGAAATCGGTGATATTCTTGGAGCAACGAATTGGCGTTAAGCTGTCACCTGTACCCATGTCATTTCAAACGGAGAGCCAAAAGGACTTTCATAAAACCATCATTTACAATAACCATGTCTGCTGCTATTCTATGTCTTATCGTCACTTGTCATGTAAATACATATTATTTCATGATGAGAAACTATACTCACGCCTGCTGACTAGACAAAAATTTCATATTCCTCAACCGAAGGCCATCGTCATTTATACTCGCTCCATAATATCTGTGCTCCACCGCAAACAACAGAGCGCCATATTTTTTCGCCAGATCCACATGTTCCCCTGTTCACAAAAGCATGGTACACACTATAATTCTGTAAATGATTTATATGTGTATATACGCCATGTGATTTCGGAAATCGCATTTCTTTATGTATTGCACAATAGGATTTGGTCAGAAGTGTTTATATGCATTGTACTCCAAAATGGATATAGCCTATATGGCCACAAATAACTGTGGACATGCATATTTTTGCACCTAAAACATACAAGATCCAAAAGTTCAATTTGGTAAATTTGTTGCAGGACCCATTAGGGATTTTTGCTTCCATGCTGGGACTGATTACTTTGCGTATGGAAGGTTGCTTCATCAATAAGGGAGTGGAAAACAATTCTCAACTTGACCAGTAATTTCCAGAGGCAATCTCTATTGCTATATACATGCCTGAAAGACATTACAATAAGGTCAACAGCAACACGACATCTTTACTACTATTATCTATAAAGATAAACCATTCATGAGACGCTACACTGAACGGCTAGGACTTCTCATTAATAATACACATATGAAATCCGGGGATATACCTTTTGCCAGAAGTACTTGGGTATTCCATCTCGTGTGAAAGATATGCAGAGATTACTATAAAAGTAATCTGTTTAAACTCGATCCATATATTGCTGAGTAGATGGAAGAAATCTGTCCTAATGGTACATGATGTTTGGAATTATGTCTGTTGAAGATTAACCAGTGTCTCGTCCAACATCGTCTTTATGACAAAATGTATAATTTCAATGTTTGAAACTGTATATTATCCCTACATATAGTAATGCACACATTCAGGGGCCTACATATCTCGCATTCAATAGCATTTAATGTGCCACAACGTGTGATAAAACGTGATGTTGTTAATGTGCATGGTAAGTTTTTGATTCAAAGACTGGTGTGTAGAGGATATTCCACTAAACGCCTTCATTTCTTATATACAGTACCGGTAAGTAACTCTCGTTGCGTGACAAATATACATGGAGAAAGCGTGCAGGAATTTGGGCGATGTGTTTCATTATCTTCAAGGTTGTAACTTATATGTCAGGAATTGTGAGCTCGAGAGAAGTGATGTTTAATGAGTGTCGAGCACGAGTTCACAATTCCTGACATGCAGTTCCAGGGCATGTTCTACATGTTTTATTATGTCATTACCGACAGAAAGTGGAAAAAAGGAAAAGATATGAGCTGTCCTGCTGAAGCCCTAAACTGCTGGGCTTCGGTGCCGTTGCTAGCTGAGAAAGTCATCATCCGACTGTTTACCTTAAAATCCAATTGCATTCTCGCAAGAACCCGTATGGACTAGTCAAAGATATCTTGACGAATATAGGCTTGACGAAGGAAGAAGGATTAGTTCTATTTTACAATGCTTACAATCAAGTGGACGTTAGAGAGCGGACAAAAGGAACATAACAGTGTACAATAAACGAACAAGATCGTTGACTATTAGCGCGCGATTGTTGTACATTGCACCATCGCCACTGTACATCATGTTTTGCTGAATATCATGTGACAGTGTAATGACCTGTGGAAACCAAGAATCACAATGCGAGGTATAATATAAAACCAGATATCGATTTTTGATAAAAAAAATCCCATCAGCCTTGGAAAAGCTTAAATTTCTTCAGCTTCATGTTGAGTTACCCATGCATACATTAACAAGGTAGGGAGCCTACCCATGCATTGACGAGGTATAATGGTCGCCCATAAAGGCATCAATTAAGTTACAACACATAAACAAGAAGGTACAAATAACTTTAAATTACCTTGAGAAAATCCCTGTATGGCTATACCACAACACTCACCTCCAAGAACGTCAAATACAGCTAAACTGCCCTCGCCACCTATGAACAGGAACACTGGGCCATCAGTCTTCCAGTAGTGGTCGTTCACAAACACCCTCTGTCTGTATACGCCCTGTGAATGTTACATGTATGTAGAAGTATTTTATATTCGTCATACCTAGACATTAACTTTGGAAATGCAGTGATTAAGACATTCACGCAAACTTAGTCATTCGAAGCATTAATTTCAAAACACACACTCAAATTAATCAAAATATATGAGAGGGTCGTATACATTATATATGAGTTAGTATTTGTGGTGTCACAATCTGAATAAACTCGGCTGGATATGCCCTACATCTGAGTTTATTCAGATTGGTGGTGTCGCTGCCAATTATATGCAACATTTATACATAAAAGAAAACTAATTATAAATCTATGCACAACGCACTTCTGCACACGTATTAAAGGTAAAGATCAATTTTATCTTAGGCTTAGCATCTCTGTCGAGAGAAGGTATCAGCGTCTATAGGCCTACCTCTTCTGAAGGGTCAAAGTGGTCAAGTGGCTGAGTTATGAAGGTCTCTTTGGCACCATTTGATGGATGGCGTATCCCTGTTAGCTCCACCTGGCGGCGGATGTCATCACGTTTCTGTTGTTCTACAAGGTCTCGAATTCGCCATAAGCTGGGGGATACTGTTGGCAGAGAGCATAACATATATACGATTAATTCAAGCTAGGGATATTGTTGACGGAGAGAGTGGTGTATATATGACTTGGTACCCATGCATTCGGTTTTCATTTGGTGAACCGATATACCGTGGGCGAACAAAAGATATGCTGTTGAAGATTTCATTCGTTAAAAGCACAGGCAGTCAGTCCAGGCATTCTGTGCCATCATCAGGGACAGTGAAATGCTGAAATTTTTTTATTCGTTTACAGTTAATTTGCCGTTTGCCGTTTTCATATTATGGGCAATTTGAGTTAGACCTGAAGTCGTTGACCATGTTCATATATGATGTCAGTGTTTGGCAAATTACTGACGAACTCTCTCACGATCGAGTGATACACAGACTGTATGCACACCATATTGGTGACAGACAAATGGTCAATCAACGAAGGCCACACGAGCGTCATCCATCGCGGGATTATTGTGACCAAGTCCTGTAGCGGTCGATTGAGAGCTAGGCAAAGTAAGTTTAACCATGGACCAGACCACGGCTCGCGCCCTATATCTGTCTTTACCACACAAATCAGAAGGCCACCATGCCAAAGTAGCGTAGACTGAAATAAGATTAATGTGTACCTACACGCTTTACAGTTACATATCTTATTACATCGTGTTCCCTTTTATTTCGAACATTTTCGCGCCAAATTCAGAGACCGTTTGATTGGCTGGGAATTCAGTTACGGCCTATAAGAATTAAAAAAAAAAAACAACAACATTACATTATATGCTTGGCCAGAGTTGGCTTTAGTGCTCGTCATATTCCGGTGGTAGGTCTACACGCGTAGACATGCTACATGGGCCCCACGTATGCCTCTACCGACAGGCTTACCTGTTAGGTATAGTTTTTTTACCACCATGTATACCCAGAATTAGCACAGCTGGCTGGTCGCCTACTTGCTCTGTAAGGTTGTGATAATGTATACGATCACAGAGCTGTCGTCTCCCATAAGCCTACCTTAATGCAAGACTCTTCATCTGGGGTACAACCATCTGCAGAACTATCTTACGTTGTTAACGTGATTCGCCTTCGGGGGAAACCGGTGTTAAATGCATTGCTGGATAGAGAAACGCAAGCCCAATACTGGGTTATACAAATGCAAACAGAGTCTGTTTTCAAGTCGGTATGTTTCTTTCTTCCCACCCTCTGTGTTTTGGTAGTGTTCCCGCTGAGGGAGTCACTAGAGGTTGATTCAGTGTTTAGTGGTAGCGTGGATCAGTTAGAATGTGGCATAGCCAAGTGGACTAATCATGGCGGTTCCAGGACGCTACAACGCCATGGGAACGTCCCATTGAACACTAGTAGCGCAAACTCGGCCACCTACCCTTCGGGTTTCACCTGACCAGTATTTCTCTGCTTCTGTGTTGCGTTTTTCTCATTAGGTTGGATGCTTTGCATCGGCTACAATTTCCGACCGCTAACGCCAACTGTTCAGCCATAATAAATTCGAGCGAACTCCAACCTAAACCTCGGCAATGCACGAAGGCACCATGTTTGATGATACAGAGCATTACGGGAACAATAGGCCCCTACTCGCCCCATCACCATCTCGACCTCCGTAAAATGTATCCTAGGATTTACACACTGTTATAGCAAGTTTTTCATTCTTTGGAAGAATATCTAGACGATGGCGACATTTGATCCTCTTTAATAAACACCTCAACTATTTTACATTTGTTTGCAACAACGGGTGCAAAGGGTGATGATAAATACCTAAGCATAAGGCCCTAGGATAAAATTTAAGGAGCCCTAAATCGGGATGCTTACCTTCATCAAACATGGTGAACCCTGGTGGGTACCGAGAGAGAAAGAATTTGCTCGAGTTTTATTATGACGTAACAGTTGGCGTTTGGGGTCGGAAATTGTAGCGGATGCAAAGCATCCACCCTGCTGAGAAAAATGCAACAAAGAAGCCGAGTCCGGTGAAAGCCGGACGGTAGGTGGCCGTGTTTGCGCTATTAGTGTTCAATGGGACCATCCCATGGCGTTGTAGCGTAGTGCAAACGTCATGTGAGCACCTGGGTGTAATGTGTCAAAGAGCTTGGCTTTAACTCGGTGAAACAAGTCTTGACCTCTCGGCTGACTTGGAGGGAATGGGGCTACAACAAAGGGCCACATGGCAAGACTGGGGCCTGGAGATCATGTGATCCCATCCCCACGCAACCCATGGGCACTCCCCCACAAGCATAAGGCTTGGTTACTGATGGGTGTGTCTTCCTGGTGAAAACCCAGAGCAGATCTGACCTGGGGTTTAGAATAGCGACAAGCAAATATCGGAGCGACAGTGGAGTTCATGTAGGACTAGGCGCTGCGGTAACGCAGGCGACCAGCTAACTCTGCTAACTCTCCGCGAGAGACAGTCTCAGTCAAGTTGTCATGGTTGGATAAGTCTGTTTATGTTGGTACAGATGGTGTACGTGTCTCGACTAAACTATGGGGTTATTACAATGGTATAGTATAGGCTAAATAGCCTTGCTAAGTTTAGATTTACCTGCCCAAATACCAACAGCTGACATCAAGAACACACACAAAGCCACTGAATACCGCCCACTTCCTGCCATGTTGGTATGTTAGGGGATGAGAGTTACAAGCCGGGGCCCAAGTCGCCTCAAAATACGAAATCAAAGAAGCACGCGGTCATTCTCACATGACAGCCTAGCTGTCACATGTGCGATACACATATGCCTGCTCTCCTCACCGCGTCGCAATAGGCCTACTGACAACAAAACAGGATATATTTTACCTGCATTTGGTTATATTTTGTACCGTTTTCTGAACCATTTTAACAGCATTTTTCCAGTACATATCGACAAAGACTATACAATTTACCAAAGTCTACATGTACTGATGCAGTGAATCTTACCTGAACTGGTGAAGTTCATATATAAATTTATGAATTCTTGAAGATAATATGTTAAATACAAACATAAACTATTCATGCCTATATGAAGAGACGACTGAACTGCACACACATCTAATAGGGTTACCTTCTATCAGATATGACAAGGGAGACAGCTAAATCAAATCTGTATACTTGTCATCGATATGTGATCGAATTACTACACAGGGTGACGCTGTAAATCCATGACGAGGTAGAACCTGAACTCGGCTGTCCTCAAATGGGCGTGGCAAAGTTGCACTCGGACTTCATCGGCGACGTTCGGCAGATAAGCCTCGGAAAATATGGCGGATGTACTAATGTTATCGGATCGTAACATCCCTGTCACATTCTCAGCTGCAGATGTATTTTAGCTGTGATTTCTGGTTACAGGTGGCAAGTGGGTCGTAGGCGGCGAACTCTCGATATGGGGAATTGTTGGGAGAGATGCTTCGGCGAAATTGATCGCAGGTAATTGACATATTACACACCTGTTGTTGTTGTTGCTGATGCTGCGTTGTGAGTGTTAACAGTGTATAACTTGTATTTGCCTTGTAGTCAGCAAAAGCGAATGGAGGCGGTGAGGGATGTAAGATAATCGCGTGTCTCTTGTTGAACTGCGGTACGGGCCCATACATACATGAGATATATTCATTCACCACCAAATTTTGTTTGAAATTACATACTTCCTACCAGCTCCACGAGTATGACGTAAATATTGGGTTTACTCTGTTGATGGAAATAAGTTTGTGAGTTATTTGCCAAAGGCCAGCGGTTTACCCCCACCATTAACACTGGGTATGGTGATAAACACAAGTAAGGTGAATAAGACGGTTTTAATTGTTTTCAGTATTTTCTCATAACATACATGCTTTCATTGTTATAGTGATAAATATTTGTCATAGAATTCCAAAAGTTTGCATACAGGAAAAGTTTGTCCCATTAGAGAGGTAAAATAGAACAATGCATATACTGTCTGTTTCATATTTCAGCGAATGTTTTCTTCAGATGGGCTGTCTTTTTCACATGTATATGATAGTTAAAGCATAAGTATAATGTTGGTGTCTATCTCTTTGGAACTGCACTATTATAAACAAGAACATTTAACAGTGGAACTTTCCCAAACTTTTGCATAAGGAATGATTGGAAATAGTTTGAGACATCAAAACCTTGATAAAGATCTATGTTTGTGCAGTTGCTGGATTGTTCAAGTTGCTTATATCAGTAAATCAGGCTCACATGCGCAAACCTATAAACCAATCAGAATTTACTGATGTTATCATTTTAAATGCTCCTGCTGACAATGTGTCGACTTGATTCCAGGTAGCACATGATAAATAACCAAGTGACTACATGTGTCTGGGCCTCAAAGGTGTCTGGAGGCCTCTGTGGTTCAGTTGGTTAGTGCGCTAACACAGCGCAATAGCCCAGGAGCCTCTCGCCAATGCGGTTGCTGAGAGTTCAAGTCCAGCTCATGCTAGCTTCCTCTCCGATCATACGTGGGAAGGTCTGCCAACAACCTCCAGATCTGATAGTTGTGGGTTTCTCCAAGGCTCTGCCCAGTTTCCTCCCACCATAATGCTGGCTGCCGTGGTATTAGTGAAATATTCTTGAGTACAGCATGAAACACAAATCAAATAAATAAAAAATTCAAAGCTGCCAGTAATTCTCAGGCTGTCACCCATGTCTTCCAATAAATGATACTTTCTTATGTGACATTACTTTAGTCACAACTTCTGAGCAACCACTGGCTTAATTATGGCTCACATGTTGATATCAGTTAAGTTAATGGCAGAAAGTTTCAGTTTTAAAGCTAAGCACTCTACTCACTAACTCAATTTTAAAGCTTCCATAAGGTCACATGCTAGTGTGCACATCCCAAAGTTGTCTCCCCTTAGCCTGTCCACTGTTTGTCTATGTGCATAAATGAATACTGTAGTTTGCCATCAGATTGTTGGAATTTGCTAAATTTAATGATAAACTAAACAGCCATAACTTTTTCCTTTCAGAAAATATCTGCGTACAAGGTACAGCGTGGAAAGAGATTTTTCTATTGAGGTAGGTAGCTATTGCTGGATTATGCATGTATTCTGTTATCAAACCAAACAGACTTGGCAGATCATACATGTATTCTGCAACATTTTGTTAATAAACAGTTGAGCAAATCAAAATAAACATGAGATGAACTGTTAGATGTGACTAATCACCAGTAGTAAAATTAAATTGTAACATAAATCTCTGTAATAAGTCAGGCTAATTTGAATCTTGATATTGTCAGTGAATACATATATATATATATATGCTGAATGCTTTTATTTATAAGCATGTCTTTCTTTTTTTCTCTTCTTTCAGTTTGAAAATTTGATGGATGATGTAAGTATCTGACCATTGAAATAATATTGCAGAAACTCGTTATACTGTAAAATATATTTTTGATTGTGCCTGGTTATAATACCTACTGTTTACAGACTACTAGAAGATGATCAAATGAGTTAGTAGTTTGTGGCTTGTGTGCTGTGTTCGATTCAGAAATAAAACTCATATACATGTAGTGTTTCTAACTGTTTTCTTGCTCTGAAGTATGTATAATGAGGTGTAGTGTCCTTAAGTTAAGATAATTTATTCATGTAGTACATTTTGACGAAGGTTTTAATGCTGTGAGTATACAAAGAATCAAAACAATGCATCACTTATTTATAAATCCCCCTGTAATCTAATGGTAATGAATTAGAATGCAGTAACATAAAACAGTTGTCTTGTCGTTTCAGGACCCTCAGGATGATATGCTAAAGTAAGTGTTGACTTTCTGCTGTATATCATGAATTACACAGGCTTGTCACATTTTTTTGGTATGGTGACTGTTTATTTCGAAAATACTACACACTCTTTAATAGCTTCAAACAAAAGGCACAGGGTGCTGTTTGTCCAGAAGGGGCACTTTTTAGATTTAGGCCACTGATGTTTTCAGTGATGAAACTTCAAGGGTAGTCCTACATCCAAAGATTTATTTATATATTTATTTGATTGTAGTGTTATGTCGTACTCAAGAATATTTCACCTATATGACAATGACCAGGAGTATTATGGGAGGAAGCTGGGTAGAGCTTAGGAGCAAGCCTTCCTCATCCAAAAATAGGAGGAAGCTGGGTAGAGCCTAGGAGCGAGCCTTCCTCATCCAAAAATAGGAGGAAGCTGGGTAGAGCCTAGGAGCGAGCCTTCCTCATCCAAAAATGGGAGGAAGCTGGGTAGAACCTAGGAGCAAGCCTTCCTCATCCAAAAATGGGAGGAAGCTGGGTAGAGCCTAGGAGCGAGCCTTCCTCATCCAAAAATGGGAGGAAGCTGGGTAGAGCCTAGGAGCGAGCCTTCCTCATCCAAAAATTTAGTATCAGGGCATGGAAATTCTCTCTGCTATACACGCAATTTTTCTGTGTTTCACAGCATTACCATTATATGAGAACTTCTGAATGAACCATATTTTATGTACGTGTAGCTGTAGCACTTCTCCATCCTAGCACATTCAGCAGATAACACATATGTATAGAAAACATGGATGCAGCAAATGATTTCACATTGGGGGCATGATAAAGGTGGACATTTTGCCTGATTCTGCCAGTTTTTTTTATCTTTGAAGGGTAGTGCGAGGATTTGGTTAGAAGGTAGATTAATATCCTTCTGGAAAAATATAAGTTCCACCACCAGTAATATTTGTTGATATTTATTTGCTGACAATATGCAGTTTACATTATGCTTGTGAAAGTGTGTTTTCACCTGAGCACTAATACAATATAGTGCCTTACATATGTATTTAATCCTGATATGGGCAGTGCCAGCGAGTACTGGCATTCTATTTAACCATGTAATCTCTGTTGTTTACATTTGTTATGTACATATTTGCTTCATTTTGCACCTGAGCTCCCACTTCCATTAGTACCTTTATTATACTTTATCTTTGCATTAAACTTGTTTATGAATGATAGTATAGCATTACACAATTTATCACTTGTTGCAGGAATTACAGTGTAGTATTAAAAGTCACTTAATAGATACGAAATGTCCACATATTTCAAACATATATGTTACAATAGGAAAGAATGACAGTTTGTGAACTTAAAATGAAATGATAGAGAAACTGTTTACATTTTCTGACTTTACAGAGGCAGTTTAGATCTGAATGCCCCATTTACAGTGTCTTCCTATCTGAAGATGGTAGGTCCAGCAGAGGCTTACTGGGTGTTGTTCTGTCTGACACTGTCACAGTTGTTCCCTCTGCACTCAGTGCTGTTTTCTGTTATTAAATCTGGGTATCCTGAAACTCTTTCGCGGAAGTGGACATAAATAACAACAAGATGCTCCAGACAAATATAGTGAAATTTTCAATACCCAACTGACAGCTGAAATACACCTGCATCGTCTGTTCATATGTGGCACACTGGATCATTTAATTTCATTTAAATAAATAACAACAAGATGCTTCAGACAAATGCAGTGAAATTTTCAATAACCAACTGACAGCTGAAATACACCTGCATCGTCTGTTCAGATGTGGCACACTGGATCATTTAATTGTTAGGATTGTAAAGCTGTTCAGTATTGGTGAAAACATAGGGATTCATATAACCACTTTACATATATCAGTTATACTTTATATCTAAATTTACATCTTCCCAATGCAACATGAGCAGAACATTCTTTGTCACTAATTTGATTCTAATGTCAACGAAGTCATGTGAAACTGAGCGGAGACATGAAATCACGCTGGGGAGAATCGGCACAAATGCTGATGTAATCTGCCTGTTGCTGGCACACATTATCCCCTAGATTATTGGTAAGATTGCCCCGGGATTACAAGCTTTCTGATGGCATGTGCCCAATTAAAATAGTATTCTCAGTGTTCAGTCTTCCACTTTGCTGAATCATCATCCACATTAACACCACATCAAGAAATTTTGCCATAGTATACTACATGTAATAAGTGCAAGTTATCTTAGTTATGGGGGTATGGTCATGTTTTGCTTCTGTCTATGTGCACAATATCTGTGTCAATCCATTCCCAGAAACTGTTTCAGGATGCCTTCTCATTTATTTTATAATAACTGTTGTTATCTTTGTTGCCCAGTTTTTATTTTTGCTTCTTTATCTTTTGTAATTGTCAGACCCTTGACTGATCGCGAGAAACAGTTACTGACAGCCAAAAAATATGATGCTATCCTGCATGAGCAAAAACGTTTAGATGATGAAATTGAGTCCAAGGTATTGTAAACCTTCTTATGTGTTGTAAGGTTGAAATGTCCCTGTGAATTTTGTACATATATAAGCATGCTCAAAACTTCTCAGCACCTCTCTCAGTAGAACTCAAATATAAGACTCTTGCACACATTGTTGTTAATGTTATTGTGGTTGGCATATTGTTTTAGTGAAAGCAGTGAATTAGCAATTTAAAATGAAGATTTCTTATATGTACATCTACTTGGATATAAGGATATGTTTTTTAATGCAGATGTTCAAAGAAATAATTACAGAAATCAGATAGATATATAAATTAACCCATTATTCATGTTTGTTTTTCGTTATTTGTTTCAATTTAATATAATGTAAGTGACATGTTAAATATCAAGACAGTCATGAAGATGCTATCCAGCATTGTATGCATTGTACTTGTATTATATATATCAGCCTTGGAGCCAAAATAAATGCTCAGGTT
This sequence comes from Acanthopleura granulata, assembly GCA_016165875.1. NCBI lineage: Eukaryota > Metazoa > Mollusca > Polyplacophora > Chitonida > Chitonidae > Acanthopleura > Acanthopleura granulata. The sequence continues at coordinate 35,004,545 of JABBOT010000002.1, read as the reverse complement.
ATCTGTGTGTTCGGTTATTTGGATACCAGTAGCTGTTTCTTTTCTGCATGCTGGGTGAGTGAGAGTTGTTGCCTTGTGATTGTGATTGACAGCTTGCCAGACAGGAGGAGGAGTTACGGCTGGAAGAAGAAGCATATTACGAAGCTAAGCGTGAAGCTTCTCGCCTTGCCCGGCTACAGCGTGCTAAGGAGCAGGCTGCTCGCTCAAAGCTAGGTGTGGGGTCGAGCCAAGGCTGGCCTGACGGTCGTGACAGTGACTGGGAAATGTAAGCCCTAACCTTTGTCTGTGTCACTAATTGATATGGCCAGAAGCAGGACTCTTAAGTGCATGTATAAGTAGATGGATGCCATTATAAAGCCTTCTGGGAAATCTGACAGGCTTTGGGGAAATTTTGTTTTATTACAAATGGTACTCCCAGAGCTCTCAGTGGGTCAGTTGTTAGGATTAGGTGTGGTTCATGAGATTAATAAAGTGCTGTATTGATGTTTATGGAGAATATCTCCTAAAAAGGAGATGGTGGGTTAAAATTTTGCTGAGTTGCAGGCTAAATAGCTATCATGTATGCAGATATGAATTTATATTTACAATATAAAATTTGTTATTCAGAAAGGAGTATTTGATGTTCATATGTTTAAGTGTTTCATTCTTACAATAAATCCACTATTTTCTTATTCAAGCTGTAAAGTTTCTAGATGTTTACAAATGTAAATATATTTATTTGATTGGCATTTTATGCCGCACTCAAGAGTATTTCTCTTACAAGACAGTGGCCAGCATTATGAGGAAACCGGGCAGATGTAAATATGTTTTCAAATTAATGGTCTTGTTTCAGGCAAGGTGTTTCAGTTGATCTAGTTGATGGATAATATGTCAACGTGTGCTTTAAAGTTGAATGATAAGTCATGTATGTTGCCATAATTCAGTTGCATAATGGATGTGTTATGATGTGAATTTCACCTTTTCTATCCAGTGCGGGAGGAGAAGATGATTTTGAAATGTTTCTTGCTAGTGTGAAAGCTCGTTCCATATCAACAAGAGCAAAGCAGCGCCGTGGTAAGCTGTTTTTGTAACTCTCAAAACACTTTCTTTTTTTTCCTGTATGATAGAGTTTCTGGGCCCTGCAGACTGAAAGACTTCTCACAGATGGTGTCGGTCAGATTAGGGTCCTTCTTTATACCATAGGGTTCAGTTTGAGATATGGTATAGGTTTTTCTTGATGTATTTTACATTTCAATAGATGAGTATTAAACACCCTTACACCATGAAGTTCAATGTGGAAAGTATGCAGGCATTTGGTATTTTAGTGTCACAAGCACATAAATATTAATTTGGATGATCATGTTTGTATTAAAAATTTCTACCTCTGCCCAAATGAGTAAGAGTGTTACATTTTCATTGTACCTTTTAGAATTCCAAACCCCTGAGATTTGATCAAATCAATCTGGCCGTTTAGCACTGATATTTACGAAAAGAGCTGATTTATACTTCACTATCAAAGCACCTGCAGCGGTTCAACTTTCGTTTGAATCAGTGACTGTTGAAGGTACCATTAATCAGCAACCAATTAACAATATGTATTCTGCAGGTGGTACAGTATTTGTTTTGTGTTTATTGGTTAGCATGTTGGTCCATATGTACATGGAGGTTGGAATGTGATGTTGAACTAAGCCCTTCTCAAGAAGGTGTAAATGTCCAGTGTTTCCTCTCACTAGTAAAGGTCACTAGCCAGTTCACACCTGTGGTTGTACCTGGGCTGAATGGATTGGTCAGAGTGTATTCTGTGTGTGTTGTTGTCTGACAGCTCTCTGGGGTCGAGTACCTGATTGGAATGGTACAATCTGGTCTCCCAAGTCTACTGGGAGATTGTTAAGTGTTTGTAGGCTGTGGTTTTGCCACTGTCTGATTTTGCCACTGTGTCGGAGCACCGGACCATATGTTCATTATAACATAAGCAAAAATAACCTGTCACAACAGAAACTAGTGTGAGTTAAATGCTTGTATGTATGTGTGTATGCTGTTTCGTAACAGTAGATCACATGGACTGTATGGGGTGGTCTTCACATTCTTCATCCATTCTATTGGTGTATTGTGTACTGTATTTCACCCATAGTTTAGCTTTCTCAAGGCACACATTTGCTGAATGTGGACTGATTCAGTCACTTTGTCGGGTCACTTAATAGTTTATTTTTTTTTTAAGTTTTATTAATTTCTTATCAACAAAACTTAAATGTTGGAATAAAAATTTTCATGTTAAGGACTTTATATGCTTTTGAAAGTAGATTTTTACAAGCCAACCTTGAGGCGAAGTGTAGTACATGCAAGTGAACTATTTGTTCACTTTACATCATTTTCCGTTGTTCACTTGGAAGGTTGTGACCCCAGCTCATTGTTCTAGATATCCTGAGGCTCACCATGTTGTTGTTGTGTTACACAGGTTCCGGGGATGGGCAGAGCACCAGCAGTAGTACCACACAGACCAAGGACCGCTCCCACACTGAGGCTTCCTCCATAGACTTGGAATGGGAACATGAAGCAGGTACCATGGCTATCGCAACACCCATAGCACACATCACACTGCAGTGAAATGCCCATAGCACACATCACACTACAGTGAAATGCCCCTAGGACAAATCACAATGCAGTGTAATGATGCATCAACTGACCTGGAAGTACATATAAACCTTGAAACAGCACCTACATATTTACTGAGCTTTACATATGTAGGTAATGAAGAATAATGTTTTTCACACAGAGTTGAAAGTAATTTTTTGGAGAAGATGGAGTATTGGGATAAGTTTTTGATGATAAACTTGATCACTGGCAAAGAAGTAGATTAATCATGATTCAAAACCAAACCACCAATTAAAAGAATGATCTCCCAGATATCGTGCAACCCATGAACCTGACAGCCATGAGTGAAATAAAAACAACTGGCATGTAACAATAATCAGGTAACAAGGAATCTTGATGACAAGCCAAGTATTTCCTATGTTATTGTGTCCCCATTGACAGGTATGGTTCCTCAGCAGAAGAGGAGGTCTGGCACGGAGGAGAACTTATCAGCCTTGGTTAACAAGGCCTACAGTGAAAGCCCTAGTAATTCCAATGACTTGGAATGGGACAATGATTTTGTGAGTTCTGAGACGATCGAGACTGAGCAGCTACTTGCCAAGTCAATTGACAAACTCCAGAAATCTGGGAACAAATTATACCTGTCCCAGCGGTGACCCTAAAGCTGTGAATATCATCAGTGGTCGTGAACATGCACATTCCATGCTGGGAATCTCAGCTGGTGGACCAGTATGAAATATTTACCAGGTATAAATTGCCATAACTGTATATTTATCTTGTACAAAATTTTGTGAAGTCTTTGTATATATGTCATGGGAATCAGTGGGAGCCGAGAATAATTTCGTATTGTGGCATGATCCAATAAAACTGCTTTTGTGATTAACACTCTTTGAACTGATTTTACAGTTTGCCCTCTTTGGCCACGAGCCTTTGAACACTCCTGTGCTTTGGTGTCCCGCATTTCGATTAAGACACCAGAGGAAATGGTGGTGTGATTATGCAGAATTATCGCAAGAACAAGCCCTGATTACCGTATCAGCCGGCATTTACACCTAACTGGTGAAGAATAGTGTCCTAGGCGTTTAGTATACGATCAGATTGTGTCTTGGCCCCTGTCCAAGAAATGACTCTCTTACTACTTCGTGGCAATATTCCTACAATTGACCTTTGCTGATATATTATCGTAGCCATGTATCCGCCAGATACAGCGTAAAAGGAGTTAAGCTACAGCTGCGACAGAAATATGATCAGTAATCTGAGGATGCATGGTCGTCGGTTTTCCCTGGGCTGCTCACTGTGGTCCCACCACAGTGATGGTCGCCGTTGTATGAGTGAAATATTCTAAAGTACAACGTAAAACGCCAAAAATAAAATAAAGAGAGCTATCCAAAATATTGGCTTGACATGGGTTATAGTTAGTCTCAAAACTCAACTGAGCTTGAATTAGGTCATGGATGCAACGATGGCTTACTTCATTCCTTAAGGACACCAGACACCAGTTCACAAAACTTCATACGGATGCTTTTCTCCTTAGATATATACTGTCTCTGTCTTTGCTCAATAAAGGTGATATTATTTGCATCGAAATATGCTCGTACGAAGTTTTGTAAAATTGACCTCAGTGCCATGCTTATTGAACTCAAGGTAATAGTTTTTTATTGTTCGAAGTGCGCGTGGCGAACAATTGACAGATGACTCTCACTGTAGAGTCCGCTGATGCACCGTATATTTGGTAAGAGGAATATTTAAGTGTTCGATATCTGTACTTATCCTTCGCCTGTAATCCTCCAGCGGTTTACAGTTTTCTAAAACTGAGCCTTAAATACCAGACGCTTGAAATTGTGGTGAAGGTGAACGCATAACAGATTTTGGTTTGAATTGAGTGTACATGGCAGTTTCTGTCTAAGATGAGACCGCAGGTATTGCAGTTTGTGTTTTAAAGTTACGCCTTAGTTGGGACAAGAACGAGCCTCAAATGAAACTTTCATCGTGAGATCCGAATATGGAAATACGTGACAGCTCGCTTGTAACTCAATCAATCAGTTAATCGGTGCGTACAAATATCCTGCAAAATTCTATATTACTAGGACGTTATTCGACATTCACATAACGAAAAACGTGTTAGCAATGTAGAATTTTGCTGGATACATGTACGCACGGATTAACTGATTAATTCATTGAGTATCAGTTGAGTTATTCGATATTCGAATGACGAAAAGTGAAAGTGGCGATTCGAACAAGGAAAAACATGCAACTCAATTATTAATGAATTAATTCGTGCGTACAAATAGCTTACAAAATTGTGTATTGTGAGCACGTTATTGGGATCCGAATAACGAAAAACGTGCTAGGACGTTATTCAAGATTCAGCCGACTTCAGCTTCGCAACCTTTTCTTCGTTTTTCTTACCATTTTGTTGGTTTTTCTCACAGCTTCTCAACAGACAACATGTTGACTTTTCTTAAAACTGGAGCAAACCCATTTTTTTCATATTTTTCTGGACATTTTTATGAAAATTTAAGGAAAAATGTCTTGTTCGCCTTCCATTTTAAGGAACCCTTTTTTCTTCTTTCATTTAAGAAAATGGGGAAATATTTTTCAATTTATAAGTAATTAAAACTGTGCAACTTTTAGGACACCCTCCAGGCAGTGGCGAAACTCATAATATTAATGGCTAAAATTAATTTGGTGTTTCCGGAACGCGCCTTCGCATTTCGCCTGCTTGTCTTCAGGTGTAGGAGAACGGCGAATAGAGGTCAGGAACGGCTAAGATTAATCTACAGGATGCCATGCCACCTCCCTTCCCCCCAGGAAAGAGAAAAAGTAAACCATTTGCGAATGAATCAATAATTTCAGACCTGGAACTATTGTATCTGAAAAAGGTGTTATCTCACATCAGACAAGAAAATCCAAGTAAAAAGTTTTGTTTTCCTTTTCTTACCGTGTACGCGGCGAGTTTATATGAATGAAACAGATTTCATGAGAACTGACATGAAAATGTCTTGTTTTTACCCAGTCCCTTAGGGCTTATGTTAGTTTGCATAATACTCCGCTTTATTTGCACATGTAGCTGTTCAATATGTCATAGCCCTGGGCCTGTTGAAAGGAAATTCATGAGGTGTTTCAGAGGTATCATCTAGAGCTTCCTGCAATGTGCACCTGAGTTCTGCTGAATTTTTTTTTTTTTTTTTTGTGGCGATGTTTAATGTTTGGCAATATTATTTTCATATCTACATGCTTATTGCCATAGTGTTGCTATCCTCTTGTATTGTAAATTCGTCGTTTGTTGACAGTTATCTTTCATGAACTCGTGTCAGGATGTATATGGGCATAACTTCAGTAATTTATGTGTGAAATTTACGCGTTGTGTTTTCCGTAATACTATCTCTGGAAAATTGTGATTTACTTTTCTTTTATGAGAGATAAAACAGTGGTAACTACCCAGCACTTCTGTAATGTTCAGCGATGCCTGTTCTAAGGACATTTAATAACGTGACAAAACTGCCGTCATCAGAGATTCTGTCGTGGATGTATTGTTTGTAATAGGTCGAGTATAGTACAGAATCATGGGAATTATGCTTACTAACATAACGGTTGTTTCACATGAGCATTGGTCAGTAGTTTCTTCCGACAAGAGGCCATTTCAAACCACCATTTGATCCCTGTCTATTAAATCAGCTGTGTGAACAGAATGGAGTTGCATGGGCAGGTACTACAATGTGCGCTATTTTTAACGTCGGTAAACTTTTACAAGTGCCCGAACAACTTGCATGTAGTGAATCCTACATATGCCGTCCATGTATGATGGACAAAATGTGTAGGGGTCGCTGCGTTTCGTGAGACTGTCGAGCTGATGAGACATGAGGATAATATAGGTTATTTACCACACCTTATTATATGTTATATGTCCATGTTCAGTCGCCTGGGGCACAGCACGACGGGCCAGATTTTTAATTTGAAATGGTGTCAGGCACTAGTGTATCACGTCATGTATTTAACCGGCGTGTAATAAAGGCAGTGCTACTATATACTGCCGCACTGGTTGAACAGAATATGTCACGTTTGGGTTCACTAACAGAGTGTGCGTGGAACTCAAGGTCAGAGCAAACGCGCAGAAATACGTTTTAAAGAGGCAGCGGAAAAGACATGCTATACCAGGCGACGTCCTGAAATATGGCCCAGATAAATTTCTTGACAGTTTTGTCGTCGGAAGGAGGGGGGTGGGGGGTGGGGGTGGGAAGAGATGAAATATAATTGAAGTAGAAAAATATAATAATCTAAAAAATATAATCAACATTATATGAATAGGAATAGATAAAGGTCTAAAGGTTAAAAATACTAACTTTTCAAATCGCTGGGACAAACAAGCTGTGGGTTCAATTCCAGCCTTGGACCGGGAATTTCTAGATTCCCTCACTCCCACTGCATTGTGCATAGGTCTTGCTAGCGATGGACTACACGCGTGTGACCTTTAGCACAGACTAGTTTGTCGTCCACCAATACTCTGTATTTGCATATCTGTACGTCACGCGTAGTAAAGTTCATCAGTGATTAACTTTCCAAAAGATCGGTGGTATACCCCAGACACCCTGCTTTCCTTCACCGATAAAATGTGAATATGTGAAGAATGCCAGAGCTTGGGGTTAAACCGCAATTAAATACACAAGTAACAAAATGTTCACACACTTTTATATTTACCTTTACTGTGAAGTGAATGCGCTTTATTTTAATAAGATCACAGACAATTTACACTGCTGCTGCATGTTAACACTTGAAGCGCGGGAATAAGCCTTATGAGAATTTCATGGCCACTCTTCACCATGGCTACCAACAAAAGCAGACATTATCGCCACTGTACCGAGGCAGTTTTGTACATTAGTGAGGTGCAAATCCTAATTTGGTAATCTTTCATTCTTTACCTTGTATATAGCATGACTTAGCGTTTTAACTATTGATGCAAAGGGAGAAGCAAATATGGTGTTCATGTCTGTCTCCACGGGAAAAGTAAATACCGTGTTCATGTCTGCTTCCAAGGGAGAAGTAAATACCGTGTTCATGTCTGCTTCCAAGGGAGAAGCAAATATGGTGTTCATGTCTGCTTCCAAGGGAGAAGTAAATACCGTGTTCATGTCTGTTTCCAAGGGAGAAGTAAATACCGTGTTCATGTCTGCTTCCAAGGGAAGATCTACAACCTCTGGGATGGTCTGTGGAGATTGTGCGTTTCTGCCGCGACGGGTTAACATTTATGAGGACGTGCCTTCTTAGTTACACTGTTTGTCTATTTCGAACCAGCTGAACTATTCGATATACATTCTCTCCGATGATGAAGTTGTTGAAACTTCTAGAAGTGACTATGTGTAATAAATAGTTTGTCTGTAACATCAGAGACGGTGATGGATTTCCACACACGTGGTGTTTTCAGAGTGATTCATTGTGGTTTATTTATCCATGTACATACACTAAAAATCCATTATATAGGCCTGTCAGTTTTCGCATTCTAGCCAAGTGTCGACTGGATTTAATTGTATGTTCCAGAGCACTTACACCGCGACGTCTCCGAAGGAGTAAACGACGGTATGATGTTATATATACGACGTAGTACATCTAGCTCCATCGAACCATTCATCAATTATTACTCCACGTGAGCAACGTAATTCTATTTTAAGGCTTTGTTAAGGCAAGAATGTTCAGGAAAGTGTCCAGTATTCCTATTGGGAATATATAAGTGTACACGTGTATACTGTATACAGCATAATTAATGTTCCTAAAGTTCATGAACTAATCCACTAGATATTCAAACAAGTGTGTGTTGCAGTCATTAATTGCATCATCGTATGCCCAGTGTTCAAAATATACAAATTCCCTTGAGTGCATCTGGAAATAATTTAATTTTGGACAAGTTAAAAAGTTAGACAGTATCTAAGCTCATCATGATCGTCCAGGAATGTTTCCAGACGGACTCTGCCAAAACAGACGACAGTGGTCTGGCAAGTCTGCTTCCAAGCATTTACGGATTAAGGAGGCCAACTGTATGGCTACAAAAGCTAGCTAGACGGAGCCAGCGGAATAATTGTCTTAAAGTTGAGAAATTTGGGAAAGCAACTTTGTTTTCTGTGACAGTGCTGGCTGTTTATCTTCAAAACCGAGTGGATACTACAAAAATTCCTGGAGATAATATAGGCTTGTATATATGTCCATCCCAAGATGGTAAACTACAGAGAGATCATATGTACCTACATATATGCAGATTGTGAACTGAACGTCTGTAGGGAAACATTAGTATTGTGCATAGAAAGCGTTATTCTTTTTCTACCCGAGGGTATCACATCATTAAAATACACTTTATCTTCTCTGGCTACCACTTTACATACGCCTTGTGATTGTAACAATGGAGACATGATAAACTCTTTAATTTGTGGGTGGCTCAAGCTAATGTAGGTTGTTCCCACAACTTGATAGCCAGTTTTGCTGACTCAGTTTTGTTCTAGAAGGTAATGTGCTCTGGTTAACAGTGTGCACTTTGGATATAATGTAGCACATGCTATTTATCTGAGCTTGTGTTTAACTGCACCTCATTCCTGTAGAAGCCGTGCACTGCATGCTGTTATATGCAGAACATGCATTTCACATTACTGCTGGCCGGACTGCTCGAGATCTCACGGAAGTACGCCCACAGGTGCCATCTTAATGCCTGAAGTCATTTTCATTTTTGTATATATCATATATGGTAATTATCTTTATCAGAGTAGCTTGATACCATACTGCTGTTGTCGTTGCTCTCCCAGCTGTCTGACATGATTTATATATGTATTTTATATATATATATTATATATTATATGTCTGTATTTATTTAGCCACATACATGTGTTCTTTTGGGAAATTGTTCCTGATTGTACGCCATCTCTTGTTCTCTTCCCTACAGGCATGGAAAACAAACATTATTCGACCAACAATTTGAAACAACACAGGATACGCTGCTCTTTCTTTGATTATTTCAGAGTAATATAAAGGAAAAGAACTACACCCCTTCTGTGAGCTTGACACTAAAATTAAAGCAATAACATGCATATGTGTCATTCAAAAGACAAACACATATCTGGCATCAAAATAGTTTTTTGACTTTATTGCTTTCAACAGTATCAACATTTGAAGAGAAATCTTTGACGTTTATTTCAATTATGTAGATAAATTCTTAAATATAGACAGCACTTTAATGCTCTATCTCTCTCTCTCTATATATATATATGATGTAAATTCTAAAATATATGATATGGAAGTCAGTTATAAAGGTAGCACTCGAAATGTTAATACATGGCTATTAAAAATAACTTCACAAAAATAAAATACGCTTGCGAAACTCTTATAGATATATGTAACGGTATGCATCAAGTAAAGTGAACTCCAGTGCATATATAAAGGTTAACACTGAGGCACACGTGTGAACTTCAGGTCCATTATTAAAAGAATATAAGTGGAATTCAGTCAACGTCTTGCCAGTGTGGCTTACGGTAAAACGTACGATGTGTATTCTGTATGCATATCCCAGGAGCACTTCCTTCATGTTAATGTTTACCTTGCCCACTTAGAGAATTAACGGTTATTCTTGCATAAACATGATTGAAACCTAATATAGGATCTGATAAACAAGGCATAGGAAATCAGATTTGCACTAACGATGCTTACGTCAGCTACTTTTCAATTCACACCATCTACAGATATCCAGTTACACGAAATGAGAATGACGAGCAGAGCAGACTTGTATCATAGGTATTAGTTCGTTCCTGGGCCCTAAATGATACAACGTTGGGTCATATAGACATGCTGTAGGGCATGAAAATAAAGTTCCTCTGCATGCAAGTACAATATCCAAAACTACCCCTTAAGTAATATGTTAACTGAATCGTTCTATATAGATCGTTGCAGGTTTTGGAACTTCCCTTGGTATATAGGTTCGAAAAAAAGATTGTCTGAGCTCTGCCATGACTGTGTCTAATAATGTAATGCTGATGATCCACAGTATTGTATAAATTCAGAATTAAAAACAACCAACAAAAAAAAAACAAAAGAAAAAAAGAACAACAACACACAACTCAGTCGTAATTACACTCATGTACTATAACACGCCACGCATATATCACGTTAACCAAATAATGCGTAAAAATTACTCCAGAAAACACAGTATATGCAAGCCTCTAACTAAAGTTAAATCAGAAAATACAGAAGTTTATCGTGGTTTTGGAAAATGCATGTTTAGGACATTTATAACGTCATTAGTTTCCTTCTTAAGGTACGGAGACAGCAAAAGTCATAAGCACAGAAAAGACAGAACAAAACTAATGCCGCAATTCAGGTGATTATATACCATGTGATGAGATTATACTCTTAACCATTGGCTAAACCCCACCATGGTCGATTGCTATTACTCATGATCAGATACGCGCACACCGAAGTTATACCACAGTGGTGAACATATATGTACATACACTACGTGAGGTCATAACGTCACGATATTAGGCGAAAACTATAAAGTGATTTACTCTCCATTGGTGGCCCATTTGGCAACGACATTCACAATGCTATAATGTCATCGAGTTGTTTCACTCGACTTGTCGGATTTCTGTCATACACCTGTTACCTGAATGTGTTAGTACATGAGCACAGTCAGTCACAATCCACTTTCCCTTGTATAACCACCGCGGCTAGCTTTACAAGAAGTAAGCCAGGAAAATTCGCGTGACTTTTTTTCATAAATTATGGGGACGAATTGTACTTCAAGCTCTAGAAAAGAACTGAACGCAGTGAACAGAACCATATGAGGAAACAGGTTTCATAACAGGTTAATCTTCGGGAATCCCTGGCAATCCCTGTTTAATCATTTCATGTGTGACCTCTGCCTTGGTTGAAATTCCGCAGAAAAATGTCATCTGGTAGAAGCTTTTGGCGAATTCTAGTCACGGAGATTGGTGTGGAGTACCTTTACTGCCACTGCCAGTGAGGTTCGCCATAAGCTACAGGCGGACGGTTCGACATCTCCACGATATAGGGATAGGCGGCTGCGGGACGAGAATGCGGGTAAAACACCTTGTTATAGTATGGGTCGTCCACATAGCCCGGGTCCTGGACTAACATGGGTCCCCCAGAATACCGGTGTTTGAGGATTTCGTCCGAGTCCTCCATTTTCTGCTCACTCTTCAGCATCCAGGCCGCAATGATGTAGCAGACGGCGCAAATGGCAGCCAGGATCATACCAGTCCAGCCGAGGATGTACGACCAATCATAACGTCTGTTGGACGCGTCTTGTAATTCCTACAATCGTCACACAGATGTAGTCTTAGTGCTAACAACACAATTTAGCAGGGACAAAAAACGAGTCTAGTTTATGTAAAGGGGACTCAAAAAGACAAAATATTTCGTGAATACACATACATTTTTGGACATTCTTGTTTATACAGGCATTTCTCAACAAAACAATTTTTCTAAATAAACACACTGTTAAATATATAGTCTCTTCGTCTGTAACATTGTGTTTATATAAGTGCTGGATTGCCCATAAATTGGACGTATTGCTGTATTTATTTAGCCAATTCGTGTTTCTCTGCTGTAGCAGAGATCAAGTTTGTGGGTGGAGGAAACCAGGAACCTAACAAGCCCCTTGATTTAAAGCCGCAGTCGAACCATTGAGAACACGATGATTGTTCAGGAGCCAATGTGCTTCAGAGAGAACACCGCACTGTTCAATGAACCAGTGGGGCCTATATAGAGAGAACGCACGATGAACCCACCTTTGGCCAGTTCTGGTAGAACTCTATACCGTCAGATTGTGCTGTGATAGTGTTCCTCTCTATATACTCAGCGCCGTGGAAAAAAGCAATAGCAGCAGCCGTGCAAAACGCTGCAACGAATGATACTTATATGTTTACTGTGCACATTCAGTGTGTTTTATGTCGATGTATGAATACATATAGACAATTCACTTAATATACAAAAGGGAATTCCCAGTGGAAAAAAAGTGGATAGTATCAAAAGCGATTAGAAAGTAACGCTTGTTCGCGTGAACCGCAATGAGATCAGGTAAGTAAATGTAAATACAGAATCTATTACGACATTATAAATGCATACACAACGATTGTGTTGCAATCATGTAAGCATAAACAAGTAGCTAGGAGCATTTGGGGCGTAAACACTGGCGTAATAGATTAAACTTAGCATGTAACTAAAGCGCCTTGCGAAATCCCCACTTTATTACAAAATGCTAATCTTCGTTTAATACAACTACCTTTATTGTTTTTATCTTTACTTCAAAGCTGACAAACTAGTAGAGCACAAAACTAAATACTTGACAGGATTTGCTGATTAATCAGCCGATACGACATGTCAGATATCATACATATAACTAACAGAATAGCCAACTGATTAATGAAACTTGCCAGCTGACTGGTCAGTTAATTATCAGGAAATGCGGGGAAACATCTGGCAACAAAGGAACCAGTCTGTCATGATTTTTTGTGACCTAAACGCCGCCAACCTAAATCGTTTATACCCCCAAGGATATAAGATGTAAAATAATGAACATAACTGTACATATCTATAATTGCAATTTCCAAGAAACATTTGCTCAGGAAAGGGCTTTCCATTTCACATTATTTGGTGTAATTAGGTCGTCAAATTATTAGAAACCAAATCAGGATGAAGGCTTTTATTATACCTGACGTGAAAGCGAAAAGACCAGCGGCTTTGAGGAAGCCAGGATGTCTCTTACAACAGATGACCATACCAGCAACGAAGGCAATAGTATACGTTACCAGCCCTATGGCCATGAATGCCAAGTGACAGCGCAATAAATCTGAAATCGGATGAAAAAGAAATGAGCATTCAAACGATAAACATTTCAGAGTATGCCTCATTAGGGACACGACCTGTTTGTACCATGGACATAGTCATATCAGTGCATATTGCCTTAGGCGACCCTTTAATAGCAACATACTTATATACACAGCCGTACACATTTACAGATAAGTATTCTACATGACCCCAAGGATCACATGCAACCAACTTATAATTTTATTCACTCTATCTATAAGAAACATTCAAATGAAAAACAAAACCATTTACCTTCTACTAGTGTATGCACGGTGACAGTACAACCAAGCCAAAGAAAAAAATCAACCGCCTGCAGTTGTATACGTTATTTATAGACAAAATCAAGCAACAACAATAAAAACACATAGCTTAATATTGTAATCTATCAGTCTTCTCTTAGATCAGGCATGTATAACAATCAACATAATAAAAACTCCTAGTCTTAAGATGCAATACTCAAATTTTCTTTCCCCACGATTTGGCTGAAACATTGCCGATGTGGCGTTAGGCCGAAATCGTTCATTCATTCTTTCAAATTTTCAATTGGAAAATTACAAGCCCCGTGCAACAGATGTGGCCTAATGGCTAGCAATAATACCGTGTTAACTGAAGTTTGTCGGTATAGCGATACACCTCACATGGTATTCGAAAACACAGTAAAGTCGTGTAACTTCGAAACACGCAGACTTCATAATGAGCGTACTGTACTTACGTAGTCTAGCCCAGTACTGATCACTGTAGATGTTACTGATGGTTTTTATAGCTGGTTCATAATTAACGTTGAAACAATGGATGTCTAAGGCACCGTTATTTGTGTCCACAACTGCAAAATGAACAGAGAGAGAGAACTTCATTTCTGGCATAACATAAGCTCTTGCCTTTTATTCTTTGGCATTTGTTGAAAATCCGGTCGACACACACGATTTTACCTTCACACCTCTACCATTATTACAACTACTAATTTTGGGAATAATTAATATTAACCATCACAATAAGATTACAAAGAAAGAAAATAAAACTTCACAATGACAATGTCGTGTGGTTCATTGCGTTTAATGTGTGTCAGAAAGCATAGTCTGATTACACACCATGCCTTAGGTAGACGTCACCTTTGAGGAATGGCAACCGTTGTCGTTCGGCCGTACAGCATTTCAGTCAACTCTTTTATAAACATGACTTAGTTTCTGCGGAGGGTCATATTTTTGACCTCTGCACACAGAGCTGAGCAAACACGACCTGATCTGAGAGAAGTCCTGTGTTAGGCCGGTGAGCCTTTGTGTTTCACCTTTCTGCTCAGTTCAGCTACAGCAGTGGACAACCGAGTCAGGTTCTCTCATTATTCCTTGTAGATGTTCTGAACAGGTCAATAGAGAAGGACAATTGTCCAAACATCCTCCATACGCCAAGTATTCATACCGAGAGGCTTATTGTTAGTCAGTGAGACAACGTAGCAGAAGCATTCAGAAACACAAACGCAAGTCTAAACTGGGTGTCTATATTAGCCAAAGCAATATAACCCAGGACATAGTTTACCCAATCCCAAAACCACTTGTTATTGCCGCCAAGGCCACCGAGATTTTCACCAGAAAAGCAAAATGCGAATTCGAGGAAATCCACTCAGCATGACATTGTTTACATCCCGAAAAGACGAGGTGTTTTTAAAGAAAAACGCCCTCCAGGGAGTGTGGAGGTAGTGGTATCGTTTGCAATAAACCAACTCTACTGATTTCCGATTTTTGTAACAAGTACGAAAGCTGTCTGCTACCCTGAATCCTTAATTAAACCAAGACGATCTGTCTGGCCAAGTTGTATGATGTTAATAGAGTGCTTATAGAACCGTGTGGCCGGTAGAAAACAGCTACATAATGCATGCTAATTAGATGTACCATACAGCTGTGAGATCGCGATACAAGATTTGATTGAGCGCAAATGTGGAAAGGACATCAGCAAGCCTGACTTGATTTGGTTGTTGTTTAAAGTCATGATTATAGTCAAGAATTTCACCTCACATGATAGGGACCAGTTGTTTGGGCGAAGGGGATGGGATAAAGCACTTATCTAAATTATTTGTGAATATCAACTGGTTTAAACTCGGTGGATGGACGAAATTGGCATAATAAAGCTGGACGTCTTGATACAGTCATACTACACGCGTTGTGCGTAGTGCAGGTGTTTTGAAGAAAAGGGCAAGTTATAATTTACAAGCTGAAAACACGATATCGTTTACTTATATGACTTTTCCCTTCTCAGACATAGAACAACAAAAAAAGAAATTCTGAAAGAAATAAATGCGAGTTTGTCGGTTTCGGCTAGATGTTAAGCTGAACAAAAGAAGAGGAAATTTATTTGGCGGTTTCAGGCTGAATCGACGCCACTGAAGCATGTGGTTAATTTTTCAGAAAGCAGATGTATATTAATATTGTGAACCTTTATCCATCGAACTGGGAATACGATGACCACAAAATGGAGTAGTCTCCATTGTAAACAATACAAGCCACAAAAGAAAAGATTGCCTAAGAGCTCGCAGCTCTTAACAGCAGGAACAGCAAACATATGCGCCGATGAATATTACAAAATACCTGTTTTCCGTGTTAAAATTATCTCATATAAGCTTCTGCTCGTGTAATTACATCAACGGTCATTCTATCAATTATCATTAGAGGAAAGCTTGAGCACGATGCGGTCGCTTTGCGTGACTTTTTGAAATATTAATAGGTTAGCATTTACATAAGTGTGAATACAGCGGACAGCGGGACTGCTACACCTGACCTGTATAACAATATGTGTAGAGCATATCTGAACTCTGTATATCGTGATTTACCTTAAAGCGTGCGTTTAAGCTCAGTTCACTTCTGTCCCAACAATCCCTGTTTACTAAACCTCACAAACTTTCCGCTTGTGATCCATGTTTAATAAGGAGACGACGTAGGCCTATAGCTTTATAGCATGCGTTAGCAATTTTTATATTACAAGGATCGTTAATACGTACACTCGGTCTCATTGCCTTGAACACACTCGCGGAAAAGTCCTCTATTTCGTGAGTGGTAAAACCTCAGGCTAGAGTCTTTGCGGGACTGTGTTCTCCGCTCGTTGGACAGCTGAGTCCGGTCCACGGTGTAAGATACCCAGTAATCCGTGGAGAAGGACAGAGCGTAGAAGAGTAAGACAAACGGTCCAAGCAGGCTGGCCACGCAAACGAGAACAGACGAACACCTGGTCATCGTGAAGCCGGGGAATCTCACTGACAACACAGAGAAACACACTCACGTCCTAACCCGTCGGGAAATGTTTTCAACTGTCCACAGGTGTTCAGGCCGTACTAATGTCCTGTTGTGTCAGTAAGGCTGGTAAAGCCACCCGTCAAAGTCTCTCTGTAACCTGAGTATATGAGAACAGGATGGCCACACCCTCTCTTCAATCTGACAAAAAATGTGTTCACGTATTTTCTCGAGTAATCACGTCCACAGGGCGTTAAAAACGTCTTGTATCAAGAAAACTGAGATATTACTTTACGGCGTTTCAGTGAGTGGAATGTTAAACATAGAAGACTGTCCATTCGCCGTCACTCCAGCGGCAAGTAGGCCAGGAAGTCTGGTAAAGTATGTAGGAAATTCGAGCCTACCTGGGTGCCGTCTATAGTTAATAGACTGCCCAATCCCCATGACTCGGCTTACCGTACCTCTAGTCGGGCGCTGTTAAGTGAGCAGCCAGGCAGAACTAAGATTTCATCTGTCACGTACATGTTACGCATAAAACAGGCCACCTGGATAAGAGAGAACTCTGGGTGATAAAAATCCTCCAGCAGTACGCGTTCGACACGATTGCACACGGCTTACATGGGATAGGGGTCGCGCTTATTATATGGACCAGTAACTTGGCACAGCCACTCGCTGTTGCATCACCTACAGGGTGCAATGTTTATCTGAATACGCTGTGAAGGTTTTAAAACAAAAATAAACCCAACATCGGTGCGGTGTGCACCACGGTTGACAGACTGCTGGACGGATGGACAGACGAATAGACAGAAAGATGCGGCACCTCTGACGCATCTTTCCCAAAGAGAGGAGACCGAGGGACTTTGACCATTGTTGATACAGGAAGGAAGGGAAGAGAACTCATTTACTGTATATGTATATATTAAATGTATGTAATATATACTGATATTATACACAGTTCCATGCTGATTAGGCCTATGCATGATCTATGTTGGTGAAGGTATGAAATTGTGCTGTGAGGCGATAGTGCAGAGTAGATTAGATACAGGAAAATGGTTGACACTGAATTCTGATAGTTGACGGTAACATCATATGGGATGTATCTCTCGTGTGTAAATATGGGCAATACAGGACAGCGATGTTCAGACAGATCAGCCAACACTGGATGTAGTCAGAAATGGCGGGTATAACAAAAAGGTGTACTCCTAGCGTAAATGCGGTAGAACGTTCCACCTTAGAGTGTCCCAGAAAATTGGAGAATAGAGCCAACCATTTGTTGGTACCTTAATACCGGGTGCAGAAATAGTGAATTAATGATTTATTAAAGAAATGTTGTTACATGAAAACATTGCTTAAAGTAGAAATGTCATATGCATCATTTTTTTCTTACACGCGAACATTTACTTTTGTATTGTATATATCCGATGATTTCCTTTCTAACATAAAACACGCACACAAGGGACTCTACCCATTGTTCCTTTACCTATTGTATGCACTGAAAAAGAAGGCAAAAATAAACTTCAGATAATAGATCTGTAGTTCAGGTTTGATTTACGCAGGTATAATATAACACCGTTGTGGTATAATGACGTGTCAGTCCAAGTCAGGCAACTGTGAGGTGTGTACTTGAGAGGACCATGATCAATCACCGCCGTACCGATCTTGGGGATAGTCTACCCCACCCCGAGCTGTGGCACGAGCTCAGGCGGTGATTGAAGAGTTCTGACAGAGGAAAACTGGGATCCTCACTGTTTAGGGGCTGTACAGGGGCTGAACATTTAATAATTAAAATTAAGTAGACTGAGGTGTGGGTTTGAGATGTGAAAAGAGTCATTAAATCTGCGTATTTATGTTAGGTAGGTTTTCCACTATAAATAGAAGGCTATGTGGTGCCTAACTGACGCCGTACACTAAGCTCATTGGTATGAATATATTATATATGCTCTGGTCCCTATGTGGCGCACACGTTAGGCGAATGTAAACTATATAAACTTTTTTGGAAATCTATGCAATTCGCACGATACTGGAAAGCATTAAACATTAAACATTATGCGAATACCCAGTTTTTCAGTATACTTCCGGGATGAAACTAACATGTGGATATGGATGTACAATAAGAGAATATAGCTTTAAGGGGAGAATACTTTGCCCGCACGCAAAACTAAAACCACATGTTGCTCACGTGTTACAGGTCTTGTTCAGGTTTTCATTACTTTTGATTATCACAGGCTAATGTCCTTCCCTACATCATCCAGTCACATGCAACTTTCATCCATCGGTCAATAATCACACCAAGAAACCTCCTTGGCTCAGTCAAATAGCGCGCTATCGCAGCACAATGACCCGAAGCCTCCCACCAATGCGGTTGTTGTGAGTTCACGTGGGAAGGTCTGCCAGCAACCTGCTGATGGCCGTGGGTTTCCCCCGGGCTCTGTCGGGTTTCCACCCACCATAAGGCTGGCCGCCGTCGTATAAGTGAAATATTCTTGAGTACGGCGTAAAACACCAATTAAAAAAAAAAAAAAAAAAATTTTACTGGTCAAAGATAAAGACAATGAAGAGATGACAATAAGCGCATGCGTAGCTGTTATACGAATCCTGTAAAGAACCACCTAATCAAAATGGCCACCCGATTACCACAGTTGTAATCATAATGATAAGAGAGCAATAGTTTGACAGAAAAAAAAACTTCCACATACCTTATTCTAAAAATCAAAAATTGCACTTCCATCGAGATCACAAAATATATCTCTCAAACTTTAGGAAATAAAACCTCATGCCCCTGCCTCAGCTCTGTGAAGTGTTACCCACTGACCAACAGCTTTAATCATTTCTATATAAAGTGCTACACTTTTGTCAGAACTACCGATATAATGGATTCGAATAGCCGACTAACTAACTCAGCAACAGTCTGTCTACGTCATGTATGTTGAATTTGTTCATTTCATTTTGTGTCAAGGTAGACAGCACTATGCTGCGTGAAGATCTGTCTGTTGTTTTCAGTCTGTTACTTCAACCTACAGCCGGACAAGATTGCGTTTTTTCGTTCAAGGCACGGCGGAAATGAACATCTCGCGAGAGGAAGTGGTGACTTTTAGTTGAATGACCCCCCCCCCCCAGTTAACAGTCAACCAAAATTCTAGTGGGAACAGTTTAGACAAGGTTAAAACTTACTTTGAAGCAACAAACTGATACTGATGTTATCTTTTCAGCCAGCAAGGTCGTTGAAGTGCTCAGCTATTTACGTTCTCCCTAAATAAAATAATTGGATCCTTAGATTCAGGATCAGGTCTCTTGTACATATCAGCTCCGGCGCTTTGTCGCTGAACTATAGAGCTCTACATGGCTTCCGTCCTGGTTACACGAAATTGCCTTCGAGTGTTATGACACTGCCTGAGCAGTAAAGTTTGTAGGTTAACTGCGGCCAGAGACGTCAGTGGACAAGGAGCACAGTTGTCAGAAGTGAAGTCCAATGAAACGTCACTATTGCAGCCAAACCAAGAAACTAATAACACGACGGGGAATATTTCATTTCATCATGAACTTATTCTTTTTCTACAGGCATGTTGTCTTTCATAAATGCACAGCACATTTTGTATGCCATTACGATGGTGGATACATTTTATTGTTTACAAGTTCAACCCTTTAAATTCCCACAAACATACAACCAATCACACCATTCTATCTTGAATTTAATTCAAGATATACTTCATACAGTAAAGAAATGTAGTGCATTAAACCATTCAAACAAGTTATGCAGATTGCCAGTAGGTTCTTCTCACATGCAATCTAAATATTAATGCAGTCCGATATAAATTTATCGGACATCAACAAGTTAGAGACAGACGGGCACAACATCACTCATGCTCGATGGAATGTCTCTGAGATGTATTTTTCTTGGGTCATACATGTATTAACACAGGCGAAGAAGCAGGTTTGGCGTCTGTTAAATGACCCTGTGAACTAGGTATCTTGAACAGTTCTAAATCAATAAATTTCATACTTACGCAATGGCTTGGGGCCAATGAAGGGACACTTGTAATTCTATCCATCTACCCATGGTTGCTGTCAGACATCTTGACTTTCCTGACGGCCACGCTTTTTTCTTTAAGACTTTAGCATATATGGCCTGCAGACAGTAACAATTTATCTCATATTAAAGAAGATAACACATCGTGCACATTGAGAAATCTGCAGCACTGCCAGATGGCCAGTTTTAGCTAAGCATAGGCAAGTCATTTCTATAACCCAGCTGTTTCCGTTGACGTCTGGCGAACAACCTTTCGACTTTATACCTTTCTCTTTAAAGCAATGGTGGGAATCTGTTAGCTATATTCTGAGCTTACGTGTACCATCTGAGAAAGGTTTTAATCAGCAAGGTTTTAATAATGAGAATGGCTTTAACACTTATGCCGAAAAGTTGCTGTCTGGAGAGTGTCATCCGAAGCCTTGTGCTATGTTATTATCACATCAACATTGTTTTCAGCCATTTACACCCTTGCGCCATGCTTTGAGCACGTTCAACGTCTGTGTTTTCTACAGTCCACAACACTGCATTTTCAATCGACTAAACATGTAGTCTGATCGTATGGCCGTGTTTACATACGCTTTATTCCTGTATCCCGAATCCCGTTCCAGAACCTTTTTATGCAAAAATGATTTGTGTAAATGTTCTAGCCACTTGCTATACTGACGCATGTTTTTGTAATCTTCACACAAGCTCTCCTGACAGATGGCAAACACTCGACTAAAACGCTTCACTCTCTGACTGATTCCGTATGCAGTGGCGCTCTCCGATCCAACCTCCCATGTGCCTCCAGATCTCGCAGCCTTGGGGTAGTTTTTGTTATGTCAAATTCCAACAGTTGTTAAATTTATCACCCGGCGTTCTAAATAGGAAAAATTCTCATTTTGCGTACCGGTATTTACCTTAATTCTGTACATTAGGATGTGTTCGATCTGTTTGCTTAAGGCAAATGTACTTATGTACCTGCGAAACATACTGAGTGTTTCCATATTTTAAGGTCGCGATGTCCATGTTTTGTACAATAAAAGTCCAAGAATATCACCAAAAAGTGAGAGGAACCCCCCAGTGTGACGAAAACAGCGGAATGGCTGCATAAGTGGACTATTGCTGTCAGTTGGTGAGTTAGTAACCTTTCGTCTGGACTGCCAGGTGCCAAATCAAATTCGGCCAAAAGCTTAATGCAATAGAGATGAAAACACGGGACTGTATGCTGGGTGGTGTTTGGGGGGGGGGGGGGCGTGTGTCTCAAATCTCTGAGGACATGTACTCATCCTGAAAGCCGAATGGCTCAGGAACTACATGTCAAGCGAAAGTTTACAAAGACTGGTTGACAACTCCAGATCCCTCAGATAGCGTGGATGAACTTAAGGGCCGACCCACCAGCCAGAATCAAATTCAGGACCTTCGAAAGCCAAGTGAGAAGAGCCTAACCGCTAAATTGAAGGTTAAGTTA
The DNA here is from genome assembly GCA_016165875.1 of Acanthopleura granulata. NCBI lineage: Eukaryota > Metazoa > Mollusca > Polyplacophora > Chitonida > Chitonidae > Acanthopleura > Acanthopleura granulata. The sequence goes on along the minus strand of JABBOT010000002.1, from coordinate 34,982,419 downwards.
TCCAAAAAGGCCAAAAATCAAATTTGATGAAACCAGGATAGACCAGCTTCATAAAACTTCTAGTCAGCTTTGTCGCAACTATTCTCACAAGACACGTACTTTAAGGATATAAAATAACCCAAGAAACAAAAAAAAAGTTACATCGAAATTTGATAAGAATTTCAGTGAAAAATGCCTTAAGCTATTACTCGAAGCCAAGCCTCGTCATGATCCAATTTTTGACAATCTGAGCGGTTTCAGAGCGAGTAAAATCTTGCTTCCGTGTGCGGGTAAATGCAAATTACGGCACACTAACCACCACATGAGTCGATAACAACCTTTAAACACTGTATAAAATGAAGGACTCATTCATGGATAGCGAACACGCTTTACAAGTGAAGTTGAGGTCTTTCTGACTGTAACCGACCTCCAAGCTCACCTAGGATAGACCTCTTCTAAATGCTTTAGCACATTCTACAATAGAACTGTTAAAAAAAATGACCTGGGAATCCTGTAAGAAATCACTTTAATAAAATTGCTTTTCAAATCAGCTGAAAAAAGCTGCGCGGAACCAATGATTTCTCTGCAGTTCGGCTTCAGCGGGCTTGCAAAGCTGTATTCTGCTAGAATGGACATCCCTCATCTTCGAAAGCCAAATACAGTTATTGCCCTGTCTGTTCTTTGGAATACGGACTGGTTGACAGGAAACCTAAGCCAATAGTATGTGATCATTGTCTTATGTATAACTCCTGCCCTCCTGTTTGTAATGTATGGTACCCTGCCACCAATAATCTATGTTTCAATTTTTTTACAAAATTCTGACGAGAAAACAAAAATGTAGCAAATATATTCAAATCACAAGTACGTGACAGAGTCTTTCGAAAAGCTTAATCTTTATTTGTATAATTTGCACCTTTAAAGCGTTCCACGCATTTCTATGACGAAACTGGTTTTATCTGTACCCATGTACGGGACAAGATAATGTAGTCTACAAAATGACCGCTGGCTACGGAACTGAGGATTCTCATGTACTGTTGATGTCCAGGATTGACGAGCAGATTAATTCCTGAATCATCCCTTAATACAACAACGTTTAACTTTTAACTAATTTCCGCTTCATTTTCAAAGACTTTTACTCGACCTTCTCTTTCAGAATGCGAATAGGAAGAGACTAAACCATAAATAAAAGCGCATAATTTGGATGTCTCAGGGATAATACCCTTTAAAATCATTTTGTATAGTTGATTGGTAAAAACTTGAAAGACGCGAGGCGATTATGACGCACTGAAGTGGCAAATATGCCTTTTCATACACGTTCCGTAAAGACTGAATCTAAAAGTAAACACAGTACTTTACAGAAAGAGCTTATAGTTTTTCTACAGCTAACTCTAAGCGGTTTTTGAGGTGATAAATGGCCAAAAGCCGTTAAGCCTGCGCCTGTGGTAATTTTTTGAAGGGCATTAAAAACCGAAAGGAAGAATGCTCCTTAACAGTTGTGCAATGCCATGCAGTTTGTTTATACTAGCATGATGACACACTCCCGTTATAAAATTAAATGACAATAACCGGGAATTCTGTAGAAATAGCCCATACACCGTGATTATTCTAAAAGACTCACATCTATCATCCTGCTGTCTGCATGGCAGTGCCCAGCACCACGCTAAGTGCCCTCTGTATTATTTAAACTGCACGCCCACCCCGGAAACCCTTCCACGTCTTCCTCGGCACAGTACCAGTGGAGAACGCCTTTATACTAAACGCTCATTAGCTAAGTTCCTTTGACTATATCTATATACATTGGACATGAGCCAGATACGACTGTTTAATCGTTTTCTGGCGTCGTTTCCTTAGACACAAGAATAGCACGCAATGGGTACGCTATTTGGGATTCGGCAATTTGTTATCGGAAGAACGCGTAACGATATTAAGCTGTCCGTTTACTGGGCATAAAGACATATGTGTGATCACGGTTGACACCTATACTGTTGGACTGCACGGACACAGAGGATACCACACTCCATAAATAGGCGGCCGATGGCCGGGCGGCAGTCAGCAGCTCCCCCTTTGTGTACTGCCACAGTTATATTGATTGCCGGAACCTCCGTGCCTTGATCCAGCTTCCAACATTTAGCCAGCACTGGGAGTCGGACACTATACACTACCCGCATACAAGTATACTTCCAAGGAAGAATTGGCGATGGAACGAGGATTTTGCCGCCGTCAGGTCTTCTGACAACACTACTGGACGTGTTGTGCATTTTTGCACACAAACAGCCAGTGCGCGAAAACTGTTTGGCATGAGAAATGATGTAGTGCTGACGTTGAACTGAAGTGGCAGTAAGCAATTATCAGTGTGTGTAAAACTTTGGCAGACCCACGACTTAATCATAGCATGCTACAGGGAGACCTGTACGTTGCACTGGGAGGCGTTGTGGAGAGTTAAGTTAGTCCGTGGCTAACAAATGTGCAAACTGTTGTCCCCTACTGGAAACACTTACCACTCTGGCCTGACCGTTATAGCTAACGAGGTGCTCAGTATGGGGCTTCTCTTGTTGCCTTACTGACTTCATGACAACACAAAGCAGCAATTCCTTGTGATTTACTGAATAACCAGGTGTTACCATTATATGAGAAAATGGAACTGCTGTTCTAAGGCAAATGATTCCTGGCATTGGAAGCAATCAGTGGAATTGATTAGTCTCGAAAAGCAACCATGTAAGGAAGTTCAGATCATAGTGTTTAATATTTTGACATTGACAAATAGTCGTGTGCTACTACGTCTAATCCTGAAATTAAAACGGTTGGCATATTTTGTAGAAAAAACTGAATTCAATGCGATTTCGGCATCGCAGACATCCACTGGAGAGGAGTGTGATGTTACAATATAACTTAATACTAACTTTTAAAGACGGAACCAACTGCCAGGGCCGGATTTCAGAATTTTGAAAAAGAAAACCATATGAAGAGGGACAGGTCTCACAGATTTTTGAGAGAGTGGGACTAAACTTCTGATGGTTCAACTAATACTTTGATTCAGAGAGCTAGAACTTTGAATAATCTTTATATATTCCAAGACATAAATGAATTTAGGATGAAACTTTTACGAATCTTGACTCACTCCTGAAAAAAGGATGCATTTGTCATGGAACTTGGATCTGACATCTAAAAAAGAATATTTTTGGCTGTAGAACATTTCTAAATCTTGGCATTGGTAAACAGACAAGAGCTGATCCATGTCGGAGATGCACTGTTCCCCGCGAATCATCATTTTCACATCCCTGTGCCTGGGCGCCGTGGCTCTCTGTACACTGACACTGGGAGTCAGCACAGACTTCTGGCTGTACACTACCGAGATGACCAAGAACGCTCTCATGATGGAGAATTTTACCATGGACACCCAAATACAGATGCGTTCCGGGCTCTGGAAGATGTGTGTCATGTATGAAGGTAAGTCGGTACAATAATTATTATTCCTTTTGCTTGAAAATTTGTAAGGATTTCTTCCTCAGAATATTGCAAAAAAGATTTCTGCTCCTGGTTTTTCCAGAATAAATGGTCAGCTGGTCTTAGAGATCAATATATATGTTGTGCTAGTGTCTTACGAACATACATCAACATTCCTTCAACACTGCTGCGAAAACATTTACTTTGAGTTAAAAGTTTTAAGAACCCTATACATCTCTAGAAGCTGTTTAAAGTTTCACAAGTTACGCAATTGAATTGTTTCTCGCGTCCCTTCAGTGGCCATTTCCTTTTATGGGATGACAATAAGAACGAAGCAGCCTGAAAATCCAGTATAGTTAAGTGGATGGAATTTAATAGCTTCCTTCAAGTGTAAAACAATAAGCTTAAGATGTCCGCCATTGTATTCCTCCTGAGTATTGGTGGTACGTTAGCCTAATAGCCCTGATGAATATATTACAACATTATAGGCTTCCAATGGGACAACTCGAATGGATTATTCCGCTTCTCTTCATCTAATTTCCTGGCACTCTTCCGCTAATGTCCCCTGCACGTGGAATATTCACCGTCACTGCGGACTTTTACCACCTACGGGAAATCAATGTTAACCGACAATGAAAGCAAACTTAATACCGATATATGTATTGGTGGCCCAGAGCTGTCGACTTAAGGGCATGTAGCCCCCGTCGGAAACAGTGTGATGCTCCCCAATGTTAGTGCTGCAAACAGCCTCATATATAACGGCCATTTAATCCAAGGTCGAGTGATCCGCCTATACATGGGATAGCAGAATTAAGCTTAAGTCATCCACATCGATCATCCGTCGATTGAAATACGCAGTTATAGAACACCGTCCTGACAAAGCGTTATTGATATGCACACAAGCATTCAGTAGCAGCGTTTGTAACCTGCTCTCTCCCAGCACCGTCAAGTCGTCACCTGTTTCCTTATGGGGCCGGATTCACCATGCGAACCAGCCAACCAAATTGCCCAAGGACCACACGGCTACATTCCCTGCATGAATTTCGATTAAATCAAGGGATCACATATTTAATCTGGAAACATCTGTTACCGCGACACTATCCAGGCCGTGACAACGGGCCTGGGACGAAACCGCCTTATCGGTTAATATAATAGACATAAAGCGCACTTCCAAAGCTGGAGGTGTGTTTTTTGTTATCCAATCTCCACCATACCCCGTACGATCGAAGTAAAAAGGATTTATCTGAATGTTAGACGCCATTTTATTAATCTCGAGCATTTATCGTATTTATTTCGTATATATTAGAATTTTATGAATCTGTTCTAATATTACGTGCCTGTCAAAACATAGATTTGTTCGCCGTCTGGTGGCTTGGTACGGCTTTTCTCTGGGCTTAATTTACAAGATGGCAATAACAAGTGCTTTAATGAACATGGCTCTTCTATAATGGCCACGATTATTGCAGCCTGGCCCATAACCAATGCCCATAAATGCACTGCTAACAACACTCATTTTCACCCCTAATCACCTTGTTTATATGGTATTAATACAATCGCTGATTTCATATATTATTGCCTCTACAATTAACGTGTTCATGTATTTCATCTAACAAGGACAGAGTTGCCATAACGAGTAAACTGGTGTAAAGGAGTCTTGTATGCATATAACCATGATAACTGACCAGTATAACGTAACTGTGATTACACAGCGTGCAGTGGGACCAGTTTAGGTTAATAAATAAAGATATTGACATTATGCTTTAATTATTGTATACCAGTCCAAAGTCACACAAGGCTTTACCGATTTACACAATCAACTTTCAAATCCAAACCATTTCTATAATTATATCCTGTCACGACAACACATCAAATGGTTAATTTTAAAGCCTGAGTCGCAATAGAGCCGTTTTGAAAAATTATGACTTCAGAATTAACCGTCACTATGTAATTTGTATTATACAAGACCCATGCAATCTAGAGAGATGCAGAATCGCCGTAATGTAGTGTCTAAACGATTTTCGTACTAAACTGCTGTCACATTTACAGCATTGCCATATAACCTAGATAGATTCAGAATCGGTGTCAAAGTGACGGAAGTACCAAACCATTTCCAAGTGAGCTGCTGTAACATTTACATCATTACCATATAACCTAGAATGACAGAGAATCGCTGTCATAGTGACGGACGTACCATAACCATTTCCAAGTAAACTGTCTATCACCATATGACCGAGATAGACGCAGATTCGGTGTTATCGTGACGGAGGTGCCAGGCCTTTACCCAATGAGAGCGTTTGGCTATGTGATCTCATCTCAACCTTTGAAACGCTCACAGCAACGCCATAACTTATTAAGGAAAGTGCCGTGAAAGTGAAAGAAACACCCAAGAACTTGTGGCTTGGGAAGGAACCAATTTAATAATGGAAGAATCAGACCTTTGCTTCTGACAGACCCTCTCTGATAGTGTCAGAAACGCCTTATGACGTATACACTATCAGTGAAGTGGTGAAATGTCTCTTTAGTCTCTAACACATATGCTTAAATAATGCTAGAAACGCCATGTGATCACTACAATATATTAATGTCCCAAAATAACACCATTCGCTTTTTTTTCAAATGGAAAAAAAACCAAAAAACAAGAAGAACAAAAAACAAAACAAACAAATAAGAGCAAAAGTTCTAAGAAGACTACAAACCGTATCTCCTGATGCCTTAGACCTCGATTATGATTTAATTGTACACTCGTTACAACTAACATGCACTATGTTAATGAAAATATCACATACATCCTGTTCATTCCAGGCGGAACCAATATTGGAAACGTCTATGTGATAAAGGTCCTGGGCTCAATGTCATATTACCAAAGCCGTGAAATATTCAACGTAACATTGTGAAGAACTACACACATATAACCAAATATCATTCATTTAATGGGGCTGATATACATAACAAAACTTAACAGTATTAAGGAGCAAGCTTCCCACGATTTTGTGTCTGCCAAACATAAACAAAACACTTTTGATAAAGTGAACGCTGATTTGTCAAATTTGATTGCTATTCCATGTCTGTTTCCGTTGCAGAATATCCACCCGATTGTTCTCACATAGAATACTTCCAGCAAGACTCGGACCGATCGGACGAGGCGACGATATCCATGTCGATAACACGTAAAGTAGTGCTTCTGAAATCTACCAATGTTCTCATGAATATGGATAACGTCAAGTCCATAGTCATTTCTGTCACGGTCTGAATATTTGCGCCGCTGGGAAATCAAAACGGTTCGCCTGGGCGTGAAACCACACATGAATAATGTGTATAATGGATTTGGGGAAACGTATATTCATTTGGCTAAATATTAATACCATACTCTTGTCGAAGATGGAGATTCTAGCTTACTTCATATGTGAAGAGTATTACTTTGTGGAAAAACAGCAACCATTACGAGCTGTGACAGATAAGTGAACGTGGAATCATAAACCCGCATCGATGTATCACATTAACCGGAACATAACAGTTCCTAACGAGATTTAGCCGACGGTGAAAATGACAATAACACAACACTCGGCACTTTGTCACTGTCATCGACAACAGTTCATTACTACGCGTTGGAAAGCGTTTGTTTGCTGCTAATTCTACTCGTAACAATGTTTTATTAATACCTTTCTAAATTCCCATTTACCCATGCTCTTTTATTAACATTGCATGTCAACGGTTTGCTAGTTCACTGGCAATTAAGCATATTTTTCGTGTATATTCTACATCCCATGCTGCGCTAACTTTTGTCCATTTTTTTGTACAAATAGACTTTATTCTCTGGAGAAACACCTGCATGCCATGTTATGCGTTTTCCAAACGGTTGTCGTCACATGGTTGTCACGCCCTCGATTGTAACAAAATTATAATTTTTACAGAGGCTGAGGCAGCCAGTTGATGACCAACCGGATAATATTTACACACGATAAATGCAAAAGCGCGTTTTTCACAATCAGATCACACCCCTTAACATTTTTCTGGGATTTCTTTTTCAGGAGCTATCCGAGTGTCGGCACCGACTCAGGTGGCAGCTTTGGTGTTTGTTGTGTTGGGATTTTGCTTAGGCGTTATCGGAGGAATCAAGCAAAACGCAACAATAATAGCAGCTGCCGTTATGTACATATTCTCCGGTAAGACTTCCTCACACTACCACAAGTTCTAAATAAACTCTCTGGCTAAATCTAATGCAAGTTTAATTAAAGTCTAGTGGTGTAAGCAGGGGCCGTTTCCACAATGCCACAATTTTGGCCTATCTCAAAACTTCAATACAAAAAGTTTATTCTCGTAAAGTTTTTTTGCTAAAAGTTTATGGTCCTTGAAATGAAAACATATCACTTGTTGTTCCCGGTTTTAAGCCAAGTGGTCTCGAGGCATTAGTTTAACCCACTTCTCAAATTTTGAATCAGTCCCAGAGCAAACACTGCCATAAAAGCCAATTTGTCATAACGTAAGTATCGACACTGTAAACTTTTCAACAGCACATAATGTGCGCACATAATATGCTACAAAATGTCGGATAGTAACTGGGCAAGGGAACGTGGCCATCGGGTTGACATGATTGCCTTTGGGTCGTTCGACATACGAGTATTGGTTTATTTCCTGACTTGGATGAGGCTTTTTTAAATTCCCGTGTCTTTAGCGTTGATTGGGCCTTTTCTGGCAACATATGACCTTTTAGGTGTTCTTCCACAAATATGGTATACAAACATGGAAAATGTGGCAATGTTCCTTTGTGTGAAACTGTAACATGAAAACTTGGTAAGTTACTTTTCAAGGTCAATGGTTTATTTCTGAAGAAACAGTATGGTTGACTCACCGTTTAAGTGACACATACTTGATCAAACCAAAGCCAACGATAGTGGAAATGATAAGTGCTCAAAACTCCGGGAATGTCTTTTCCTAAAAACAAACAAAATCCTCACTGATTGGATGTCTATGGTCTGTGGATATTTCAAATGTTATATATATAGTCACAATCAACCTACTTTTTTCTGCAACTGGCCTAAAGGCGCACTTTTTCTCGCTTTGGCAACCATCCAGTCAATGTAGACTCTGCCTCCCTTTAAAGTATAAGATTAAATATTATAAAAACGAAAATAATATGGAATGCTAGCTCCATTCAATGAAGTGTCGCCGTGACAATAATATGCCAAAATTATCCAAGGTAAGGTGCAAGTCAGAATGTTTCATTCATACATGTACAATTATTGAAGTGATTTCCAATGCAAACAATACCAAAATTCCTAATGAACATAGATACAACTGAGGCAACTTATGTGGGTCCAAACGACAAAGCAGAGAGCACTCGAGAAGTGGTTTCAGCTTTAAATAATGTAAACTTAGTAGGTAATGTATACTAAGACATGACATGTGATCCTTCAGTTTTGTAAGCAGATCGATAAATCAAGGTACATTTTGTAAGCAGGTGCGATAATGCAAGGGGATATTTTGAGTGCGATGTTGATACTTTATAAGTAGATGCGATAATATCAAGCAGTCAACATTTTGAATGCGATGCTGTTTAATTCACAGGGCTTAATTCATAAAGTTTATGTCCCTTTGAATACTGCTTTAGTCAGAAGGAGACGACTGATACAGTTAAGTCGAGATAGTTTCGAACTTCCCGTGACAACACCTTTGGTTGCGATATACACTCAAAGCAACCGGCATAAGATTCACTCTGGTCTGAATACAATATGGATACAGCGTCCACAAGGCCAACTAGATCAGCCTTAATTTCTCGGAAATAAACCAGAACGATCCTCCGCCAACCATATATAGACAATACTGACCACAATTTCCAAAGCCCGTCATAAATTTCATGCAGTTATTTTATAGTTTATCCTGCAAAATAGTAGTCCTATTGTGCATACAGCTAGTTATACTTTTCTCCACTCGGAAGGCAGTTCTCACATGTAGGGCACGCTCACATATAAACCTGTTTATCAGAACCCCTGTTTGTCCAGCACATCGTGAGAGCCATTATATTTCAATTTCATTGATTTGGTCTCAAATTCAGTAATTCTCCTAACATTTTCACTTTAACATTTTCACGAAAATATTTTGTATTCAACACAGGCAGATGTTATAGTCAGAGCTCTGTCAGTATACGTGAGTCATATAATGAGTTGATAATCAGCATTTTGAGTAATTTTAGACCAGTGACGTTTAATAAAGTGCAATTGACATAACTGCATTTCTTGTTACCTAATCCTTCCAAAGTCTTGGTGCTAGAGGGCGCGTAAATTGCTACTGTTTGTGCATTTCCGTGGAAGTTAAAATAAAACATTTAAACAACAGAACATATTTCATAGGTTACCTGTGGCCATTTGCCAACCACCATACTGTCGTTGCTGCTCTGGTTTAACCCATGCTCGTATCGTACTGTTTTTGCTTATTCCAGACATTCTCACTCATAAAAAATTTAATGAATGTCCTACGTTTATATTTTCAGGCTTGCTGGTGGCCGTGGGTATGATTCTGTATATATCAGCCATAAATGATGAGGTCGGCCACGGGATTAAATCAAAAGACGGGTCAGTGTTCTCTTACAAATACGGCTGGTCATTCGTATTTGTGGGAATATCTTTTGTGTGTTCTGAACTGGCCGCCGTAATGTGCATTTCTGTTCACATCGGTTTAAATGCCCGTCGATCAGACATTCTCCGAATCATTCCAGGGTTAGAAGACAAACTGCAGCTCAGGGCTCACATATACGATGATACAGAGGAGGAGATGAGCTGTAAGCCTTCGGGGTCTGCTACACCTATCTACTGAGATGGACAAATTTAGTATCTCTGAGACCTCTGACACTCACTTATTCTGGACCAGATTAACCTCTAATGAGGAGAACGGAACTGACAACAAGATCTTGATTTAGGGTCCGGGAAGAATAAAACTATTATCACCGATATTCCGAGGAAAAAATAAATCCAACAACACTTATCAACGCTGGACATGCAAAACTAGCATATAGCTGTAGGAATAATGCTAGTAAGAACAAAACTAACAACTCTAATCTACTGAATCTCCTGAAAAACAGAATGGCTAAGGATAACTCCACGTCTATGGTCATTGACGTTATGAAATGAAGACGGAGGAGCAGAAATTGTATGTCAGTATCACATGCAAAATCTTCACTTTTGAGATGCAAACATTTATTTGATCGTTAGTATTAATTTTCAATACTTTTGTCCTTTGTTTTCGGGGATATTTGTTGTCCTACATGAGGTGCTTGCTTCAAGAACAGAGAACTTTCTTCTACAATGCGATGACAATCTTGTTTGCATTCACTGTGCTTAACAAGTAATGTAAGGTTTCTGCTTGCCTTGAGGGATTACGCAGAGCGTGGACATGTTATTGGAAAACCTTATGCTGTCTTAAGAACCGTCCAAATTGCGGAAACTGTGAAAAAGAAGAGAAACAATTCCAAGACAATTTTTCACACCGGTACTGTCTGTCAATTTCTCTAGAGCTGTGTTAAATATTTTAAGAACTCTTTCTCTGTGACCTCGATGGTGGCTCGCAAAGGATCACTTCCAACGTTAATGTGAGCGTTGTATAAATCACACTTTAAAGTTTCTCTCATTATCAATTCGAAGAGTGCAACATGCATTTAATGACCATGACTCTTGGGACTTTTGAAAATTAATCGTGTTCTGAAGTGGTTTACTTTACTATACATTACGTTTCTAAATTGAAATATGCGTCATGTCTTTACGCAAGTTTCATTTTTTGATGCCATAAGCTTTCAGTTTCTCTGCTACCACAAAATGACCCGCATATTACCATCGACAATGCTGAAAGGCAACCCGTGTTTAATGTGCCTTTCACACATGTGTGTTCAATATACACAACGTATACGATCATGTATATGAAAATGTGCTTGTATATATGTATATGTATAACATTATGGCTTCTTGTCACATTTCCTGTTATCAAATGAGCTACATGAGCTTTCGTCGGTTTTCCCAATAAACGGATGGTGTTTTCAAACGACTGCATTTGGTTATCCCTCAAATGTGACAAACAAATTCATTTATTTTACATAAATTAATGTTTAATGCTAGCCTGATAGATTGTTCCCTGTGGCATCTGCATGTGCGGGAAGCCGAGAGCCTAGGCTCGATTTACTGACACTTTAGACCGATTTACTGATGGATTGATCGGTGCATGGAGCCATTTAGTTATGAGCATCTATTGACGAGGTCACACTACAACCGGTTCCAGCTTTATCCGATCTAGGGCCATATCTATACCAGGCAGTACAGCATCGATCTGAATCGGATCCCGTTTGTCTTCTCAGTTGCTCCATTATCGTTCCAGAAACGTCGTGTGCATACTGGCATGATACACACTGGATCGAGAATAGCACGGGTGATTTCGCAGTAGCTTGCCTGATACCGAATGATGAGGTACACGTATATTAAAATGTTCTGTATGAATAATTACTTTAGACTTTCTTATTACCTTACAGGAACTGGAAATCTAGATTCTTACTGAAGCAAAATTCGAATTTGTGCATCTCTTTGTTTGAAACACTGAGTTACAACTTGTCTCTGACGTCATTCACACATCACAACAGTATATGTCACTGACTTCGTCACTTGTACCTGACCAGGTGTGCATGTATGTATGCTTCGGTTTTTATGTCTGACTCAACAATTTTTCAGTCATATAATGACAAGGAGTCCTTAGAATGTAGATATGCTGTGTCTCCTTGTGGCAGGGCGAGTCCATCCGGCCAAACACCAGATATGACACCCCACCCAGTCACATTATACTGACACCGGTCAACCAGTTCTGTTCCCTTGTTCTCACCTCTCAGTGTCACCTAACACTGGTGGTGGATGTACAGCAAGATCCAAGTTTTAGCATGGTTATGTGAACCACAATAGACACGTGTGTTAACGTCATTAAATAGTCGCCGCAGGACAATATGTTATACATGACACATGGTATAACAGCCCACCGAGCAACAAATCATGATAGGGGTTAAACCTCTCTCAATACTGAACCAGTACGATTTCTTATCAATACCAGAAGGATATCTTTTATTTTCGTGTATTATATATAGAACTAAGACGATAAAGACCAGATGTGTTCTGAATTTTTGGCGTATGGGGCCAAGTACATGAATGAGATTATCTTGATGCACGGCTTACGTTTGAGGATTACTGTGGAGGCTTATAAGGGTCTGATCTGTTTAAGGAACGAAATACATGGGTTTGTGATCGTTGTGTATATATAATGCTTTCGCTTCCTTCGTCCTTATTGGTGTTATGTTCAATGAAAGCGCAAAATCATCCTATTTATCTATATCTAAGTCTATGTACGATGCGTTCACACTAACACTTTCATGGAACTGAGAAGTGGTACGCCAGTGCGCTAATTACCACTTCGTTCCCCTTCCCTGTAGTTCAGTGTCATGGGGCGAACAGAACGTGATGCGTCAGGACGGAATTGGGCTTTAGAGTTCAAAGTAAACTAGATGGGGAAAGTGAGATTGTGATAGAATCCCGAGGAAACAATTACATCGTGGAAGGAAAAAAAATGACCAACAAAAAAAAACCTTTAGAAAGAAACACATGTAGGTATCATTAGACGAGCATTATTTATCTCAAAGTTGAAGGCCAGGAGAGCGTAACGAGTCTCTAAAACCTGGCATAATTTATTGACGGTCACAGTGGACAATCCTCCGAAATTTCTGTCCCCAGTGTGATCTTATCAACAATTATACTGGAGAAGCGATTTGTGGTTCTTCGCGATTGATTCTAGATATTACACTGTTCAACTGATGTGACGCGCTAAACCTTCTATACAATGGCAACACCAATAAAGGCAGTCATATCTGTACTCTCCTCGCTCCAGCGCGGTTAGCACTATAATAGTAAAGCAATTACGTCACGGAAAGGGCTGTTTGTGTAGTGGCCAGACGGCCCCGCTGCGAATGCATGTAACGCTGTGGGAGGCCATCGGGACAGAGAGTCGTGGATAAAGCACAAATTGGAGTCGGTAGGTTAAAATAGAACTGGAGGGCGGGAGAGTGGCTGGAAGCTGTTTGACGGAAAGGTTTCAAATTGAATAACGTTCCCCCGGGGCGCGCTAAATCGTTTTGGATCCTTCATATTTATTAATGTAATTTTTGTAACGGACATGCTACAGAAGATCACAAAGCCACAAGCTAGGTGATGGGCTTAAGAGCCCTATCTGTTCTTTCCGCTCTGTTGACTTAGTTAACGAAATAACTGGTTTCCAATCGAGAGGAATTGTTCCCTTCGATCCATGTTTTTGCGGGTATTGCCAACATAAGAGCGTTCAGGAGTGCGAAACGCATATTGCTTGCCAATTCCTTGAACATCCGGAACTGTCTATGGGCAAGCGAACTATGAGGAACTAGATCTATATATAGGGCTAACTTGTCATTCGAGACAGTCAATGTTCTCTTGCCCAATATTTCACTGGTGTCCAATAGATGTTCTCACTCCTTGCGCAAGGCAAGGCATGGGACGAGAATAGAACATTTGGAATTGGAAATATGATCAATATAAGCGTAAGGTGCCTGAAACCATCTAATAAACCCTGAAGGTTTCATATTTTCAACATGACAGGATATCAACTTACCTACCCTTGGCATGTAAAGGATCAGTGGGCGTTAACTTTCTACAGTATATATACAGAATGGGTAGGCATTTTTACCAGGGTTGGTCCGCCCGCTTGGTCAGATTTCGTAAATCCAAATGATGCAGTCTAAATGTCACTCAACACATATACATGTTTGCGGGATTGTCGATAGTTGCCTTTAACACATCCGGGGTCAAGCACATTTCCCCTGCTACAGTCTATAGAGGATATGGTGTGTTGTACTGTATCACCCATCAATCAAGCTATCAGTTACAGTCATCTGTTTCAATCGGCGGATAAATCACTTCTGCGTCGAGAAGAAAATGAACGTCGTACTTCTCCCGATAATTCCATTAACTGGGGACTTGCTAGAACTAAAGCCGGTCGGAACCAAATGACGCGGGTTTGTAAGATTTTAACAAAGCCGTCGTTACTGGAAGCTCTTGATTTTAGATGGGAGGACGAAATCCTTGCATGCTATTTCAGAATGATTAGGTGCTTTCACGGCCTGATTGAGTTTTTTCTATGTTCTTTATCAGCTGATACAGTACTAATGTAATGTACTTCAGCTTAATGTAACCAGATCATATACTTTGACTGTAACTTCCATTTGTTTACCAAATTACCCGAGTTAGATTACACATGCATTTCAAATTTTAATCTTAAAATAGGGTCTCCAAATGTCATAAATAACAATCATATATAGTAAATTGTAAGGTTTTTGTCGACATGGACATGGTCTACTGTCATTCTTCAACCTTTTTGCACGTTTGCAAAATATTTATGCAATCTTATTCTGCGGGCGTTATTTTCTGCAGATTGATGAAATTATATTTTTTTAAACAAACCCCACCAATCTAGTTTTGTCCCCAAAATCAAATTAGTAAGGTGCATAAACTGAACTGAAACCTGGTTTTCCTTATGCGAAAACGTCGAGGGCATCTCTATATAATTATAACTGCAGCGTGACTAAAATATTGGTAACTCTTTATATACAAGAATTATTCCATGTTGAAAATGTTCCATACAATTTCAGAAAATGTGATTATTCACAACATAACCTTGAGACAACAAAATTGGTATGCTGTCTGCAAGTTTTCAAGGGACGAATCACTTCCAACAAGCTCCTTGTACCCAAAATGTTTTTCTAAACTCATATTACTAGTTGAAAATAAATTGAAAATCCGTATGTCTATATCATGTAAATATGACCTTTTAAATTCAATTGATTCTGATGGTATTATTTCTGTTATTTATCGTGGATGTTCTTACACATCTGTGATAATAAGGGGCCAGCATTTTTGAAAAGGAACTATTTTTTGTGATATAAAATCTGTGAACATGTTTAAAATTTTCCTATAACATGTAAGAATGTTAAGAAAATAATGACTATACAATCGCAAATTGATAGACAAAAACTCAAAATTCTGTATTGAATTTGAAGGCGTTTACATCCATTATGCCCATAAAACCTGCAGACTTCCCTTATTGAGCTAATGTAAGGCCATTCTATAACAGAGGAGTGTTGAGCCGTCACTGACTTGACTGCTTTGGTAAATACGCGAAGTGTATCTCCAACTGCCAGGATCAGTGTGTGTATTAAAACAAATTGCCTTGATAACAACACTTCCAGTCAAGAAAGCACATTCATATATACTTTTTTTGCGTGAAATCGTTGCGGATGGAAAGCTTTCTTGATTTAAAGCTTCTGGTGAGGAACGCAGCCTTCTGCAGTGAAATCTCTTACAGCAATGATGTCGTCTCACTTAGAGAGACGCCTGCGTCTCTGTAGTATCGATTCCAGAGAAAACTACAAACGTTATGGAAATGGAACAGATTAAGATAAGCACGTTTTCTTTCCTCTGCGCCATCGCTGTTGTTTGGCGGAATAACATGGCCGGTACCATCCTTCCTTCCCTAGGGGATGTTCTCTTCTCAGTTTGGATTATTAGGATGCATGGGAGTGATGGATAAAAGTGTTGTGCTAGATGAGTGTTTTACGAATTGGCAAAGCATAAACAAGTAGGGAAAATTATCCTATTCAGGTGACACATTAAGCTCGTAAAATACAGACTGACCAACCAAGAAGTTCTTCTCTCTTCTAAACAGACTGATTATGTGATGACGTCATTATCTTCTGTATTATGGGAGTTGTCAACTTTACTATCGTTCAGTATGACAGAATAGACCAAGTATAGTTGTTGGTTCGCAGATTTGCTGAGGCACCAGGTGTCTTCGGGATAGCGTTCTAGTGGCGTGTCCAGTGTTTTTTTTTTTTGTTGAGGGGAGGGTGAATCTGTGTAAAATGCCCTGCACCATCTGCAATGCGAAACCCAGCAGTTCACGTTTTCGTCATCGTCACCCAAAAATGTTGATCGCCTCCAACTACGCCCTTTTCCGACATCGATAAAAATTGGGGAACTTTTCGTTAACTGCAGTCATAATGGGAAAATGGTGATGCTTCTAAAAGATTTCTTTGGAGTCTGAGTTAAGATACTTTTTTTCCTCTTGTCACTTTATTGCTTCAGCTATGGCACATTTGTAATAAATATTCTAGTAAGTTAATCTGACGGAGGTTATGCCTCCAAAAGACAGTGAAAGGTTAGGGGAGGTTAGGCTAACGAAACTTACCACATCAACAGTGTTGGCTTATGCATTGTAGCATTGAACACGTCCGTTATACAACTTTTTGTGCGAAGTAGTTGTAAAAATGAAACAACAACCTGCAAAAAAAAAAAAAGCAAAGCAGTATGATGAATTATGGCCTACCACGATCAGTTTAGTTGGACAGGAGATAGGTTACGTAATTAGAATACAAACAAGTCTAAAGAATATATTCATGCTTGCTTTTTAGCTCTGACTGATGCATTTGTGACATTGCTAGCTGTGTATATCCTGAACGTGTCTCAACCCATCCGCGGCATCACATGATGGGACTGGGCTGCCTACAGCCTGCTCCGGAATACCCGATTATTTATTAACGACTGTTCACCATATGCCTTGCTAAAAAGATTTCAGGTGAACAGATGGTAAATGTCATTTTTATGTCATGGAACATTTGCAAACTCAGCTAGCTGGCGTATAGGGCAAGCCAATCTGGTTAACACCATAATGTAGAGCTCCACACAGATGAAGCAGGTTCAGCCTGTGTACACATTGATATAACAAAGACTGGGGTCGTGGTGTCACACACTAGGGCTGATATTCCACTTTGCTCAGTGTTCGTATAAATCACATAAGAAGAAATCCTATAATAACTAATTGTTCGCCGTTTTATTAAGTTATTTAATTAAGCTTAAAAAATCAATATCCTGTTAATGTAATCGTCTTCAAGAGAACTATGCCGTTGAAAAAAATTTGATGCCGTCTTTTTGCAATAGCAAGTACCAGTGGCTGACATAGGGAAGGTACGCACAGCTGAAGGGGGTGTGGTGGGCTTATCGGAGGCATGGCGAAAGTGACAACTGGTTCAGTGTTGAATTTATGACCAATCTGTTTATGAGGACTTGCCGTTTGAGGCCTGGAAAAGGTGGAATATACTCAGCAGTCACGCAGAAATGAATGTTCCACATTTCAAGGAGGACCGTTATATGGTGTTAAATCAATAGCAGGCTGTTGAATTTAATGTCAACAGAGAATCGCCGTATAAAATCAGCAAAATTTGCGACCTGGGGCTCAGTTACTTAAGTGTATTCACTTCTGATTAAGTTGAGACTAATTGTACCGCCACAACAGAAGTATAATTAGATGTGATGCCATTAAAGAGAAATTCATATACATCCTTCCTCTCGGTATACAATAATGCAGATGTCGCGTAAGGCCGTAATCAACCATTCATTCATATGTACCTTATTACCAAATTGTACTTTAGATGCATATTTAACGGGAACTATATCAGACTTAAATCTATTGTGGATTCCATACATGTGATACGGTTTTCCACACATATTCTAATTAATACATTTAGAGTTGTCCCTCTGAACAGACATCACAATACATGTGATGTTTGTAGTACAGATTTTTTTAAATCGGTATTAATACGTAGTAGTACTGACAAATAAGCCGGAGATATTCACACCTGAACAACCTGAACAAGACAGCTTGCGATACCTGAGTGATATCATTGTCATTTTATTAATTACGAGTGCAGTCGACCGTAGAGAAGCGATAGCCGATAATAATTTCCTGTTTTGCCTTCAAGCAAGTGTTTGTCTTATCCATCAGAATGTTTTAATGGAGTGGTTTCCTGGAGAAACTAATTATCGTACAAGTGGATCTGGACCATATATAATACTTCTTCCACATATGCCAGCCCGTGTATTATATATATATATATGCCTCTGGTTCAGCCTTCCTAAATGATGCGTTATTACAGGTGCCTATGATTTGGGGAGTCACTTAAGCCTGCCTGCAGATTTATAGCTGTCTGTACGTCTGATGAGGTTTCTACGCAGTGGCACGTCTCTGGAAACTGAGAAACGACTCCAGCCGATTGCCGAACGTGCTTCCAAGATGGCCAGGGTCGTCCAAGAGATTTAAAGGCCTTTACTCAGCAGTATACACAGTGAAAGAAATGAAAAGAAAATCATGTCTCTCCTTCTCTCAGACAGTCGGCCAAAAAAGCATAATTACGAAGCGATTGTTCCGAATGTCTGAAGTACCAGGCATGGAGAGGTTGTTAAGGAAATGCTTCTTGTCACATGCAGACAAGGGTTTGGAGCTGAGTGAACAGATTAGCGTAACCAGTGGGAAATCCTAAAAACCGGGTCTGTAGACGTGAGCATCATGCTAACCGGTAGATCCCTCGACACTCGTACCTCGCCTGGTCTTGCCGCCAAGCCGCCACACTCGACACCGCCACGGCTCATGAGGTGAAGATGGTGCTCCGATAAGCCAGCATCATCCCTAGAATTACTCTGTCCCAGAGACGTCATAAATATGACCGATCCCTGAACAGTCTGCCATGTTATTGCCCTCTAACACATCATGTTTCGTGTCGTCTCAGGAACATTTTCCGAAATCTATTCTCAATACTAGGAGAGGGAAATACAATACTTTTTCACTGGAAAAGAGGACTTGTTAAAGGGGAGACTACACAAAAAGTGTCAGCAGTAAACAGACTCCGGTAATCGAGATTTATCAACACACATGTTAGATGGCGTTTAAATATGCAAAATTATGATGACGTAATGTAGAGAAATCTTTGCAAAAACAAAAATGGCAAGCTGAACCATGGTTTGAAGTAAACATCTGATATTCACAAAGCATCCGTTCTTGTATCCATGATAAGAAGGCTCTACTTTCCAAGACATATATAGTTATCTTCCAATGACTGGTCTTGTTGAGTGTATAGTTCTGATCGAAAACATGAACTCTGCATGATTATTGACTTTCGTACATCCTTATGTGGTTGACTACGTATGGACGAATGCATGAAAGGTTGTTGGCATTCTTTAATTCACAGATAAAACAACTAAGTAATCATGAACGTGATAAAGTCTAACATCATCTACATTGTTAGATCTAACCTTTTCATCTATACATTATCGTGATTTTGAATAAAAGTAGTATAAGTGTAACGGTTGTATTGATGCACAAGCTTTGAACCTACAAGTTTGACTGGACATTAGCCTTGTATGCATGACTAATTGAATTCACAGGTTTGGCAACTGTTGGCTGATCACACTTTAATAGCTCTTTAAATATTTGAATATTAAACATACTAAAATATTACAGTTATAGGTTTTCACGTCGACCCTATCGTGTCATCTTTACACGTTAATTTTGATCAAAGGCGGTGAAATAATATTGGTGCACAAAATTGGAACCTTCAAGTTTGTCAAGACATCACCATTAAATGCCAACCCAAGGATTTATTGTAATAGTCAGATTGAAAATTATCCTTATTTATATTTATTTATTTGATTAGTGCTTTTACGCCGGACTCAAGAATATTCCCCTTTAGTTATACAATAATACATTAAAATGTCCTGCAACGTTGGCACACATAATTGGTCTTGCAGGCATTTATTAAACCTCATGTATCGTGTGACGATTCTACTAGAAAATGACTTGTTGGTAAATAAGCCCCTTTGAGGTTTAGGAGTGGGGTGCCAGTAGCGGCTTGACGCTTAGATTTCTGTGTAAAGGATACTCATTCAGAACTTTTTAAGGTTTATAAATTTTAAAACTGAACTTCTTACCCTTGTTCAGAAAAAGGAAATCTATTTTCTGGAATGAATGAATAATTTTGGATTAACGCCACGTCGGCAATATTTCAGCCATATCGTGCCGAGAAAGCTGTTTAGAATACCTGCATCTTAAGGTTATTTAAGCACGAACTGCTGTTATTTAATTTGATCGGGAGTTACAGTAACTTCACGTGCTGAAGTGTCAAACTCACAATCTACAGGTCTTCATCTCGAGAAGCAGGGCCTACATGCAGATACCGGAATATCTGTTATCTGAAGGAAATTAGTACGCTCATCACTCAGTCTTAATCGAAGGCAGGGGACGTGGATTCAGTGGCGAGTCGGATCATGCTTAAGACTTTAGAATTGCCAATCTTGGTACTACCATCCTTGACGCTCAGCGCAAGGCCACATATCTATCAGTAGGCCACAAAGTGTTGGTGTTGGCAAGAAATGGCATATAGGCCTTTACGTACAATGGCTTTATGCTTTCGGCATTAACGAGGCATGACAATGGATAAGGCGACATTGACACAGCCAGTCACCGTTGTGATATAGTGTCAAAAACAAATGAAAGAAACTAAAATGAAAACATGCAGAAGCCGGTTAAGGCCGTCATAGTATTATATTACTATAGCTCACCAATGGAAGGAAGCAATGGTAAGACGGCACGAAGCGATGGGACAATGGAAGGAAGCAATGGCACGATATTGCGAACCAATGACACACTACTGCAATTCGATTGAACGATAGCTTGAAGCTCCGACTGATCGCCCTCCAAGAATACTCACATGATCAAAATTCTCTACTTTCTCTTTCCTTATCATTCATCAAAAATTTGAAATAGTGAAAATGATAACACTGAAGGAATCTCATGATGCTTCAATATACCTGGATTTCAAGCATTGAAAATTTTTCATTATAATATGTGTAACACGTCCAATATGTATAACACATCAAATTTTGAGTATTAGACTATATTAAATGAACAGGAAATGATGAGCTCATGAGACGAATTTATGTTAGAATGTAGACCTGTTTGATCATCCAGTCAAATGCCTATAACAGCGTAGCAGACATGCTTAAATCTGTGAGTTATGCGCGCTGTCAAATTCAAGTACAAATTGATTCGAAGAAAATGCCTCAGGTCGATCTTGGCTTTTGGTTTTAAAAAATTATTCTGGCCTTCCCTTTGATGATGAGAACTTGGTAATGGCAACAAATTACTAAACGTCACTCCAAGTTTTCGCATTTCTTTAAACATTATTTCGGTCACGTCAAATATTTCCCTTCAGCTCTCTGGTCCCAGTATCAATATTAATAGTGCCACACCGAGACCCTGTGCGTCTCTGTGTTAGCCATTGAGACACTGCTTGATTAACTCAAATCAAGCTTAACTCTTTCGCTCGACGTCCACAACAGCCTCATCCCAGGTCTAATTCCCCACACAGACATACAATTTTTTTCAGAACCAAGGCGTCGAAACCGACATTCGCATGCCAGCCGTCAACAAAACTGGACCTTCCGGGACAATAATCGCAAGACCAGTTTCCAAAAGTGACAAATAGCAAAAACCACCAAAGAAGTAAGAATATATATAAAATATAAACATTAGGATTCATGTAAATAGAAGCAGTCAATGGTTTTCAATGATGACGAAAGAACGTAATGGATTTTCTAGGCGGATGTTTCCAAATCGTGTACCTTTTAATATGTACGGTGTCGATAATCAAATATGTACCTCATTTGCGCTTTGATTGCAACTGTTCATAGGTCCAACGTAGTGATCACATTCAGCACGATGAACATACGGCCCCTTGACGCGGGTTAAGCGGGATTACACACGATTATAAAGCAGAGTCGCAAAGATTCTGAACGCTCAGCCCTCATTACTATAACAAGAGAGGCGTACTAATTCTAAAACTTAAGAAACTTAGAGTGAAGGCGTTTGATGGAGTATCCTTGACATACTAGTTTTTACAGAACAACTTGTGACGTTGATTGAAATCATCACACAGCACACATGATTTAACAAATGCTACAAGGCGAAATATATATGCGCCATACGCAGGACCGTTCGGTATATTGCTATCCAAGTAGGGAAAATTCACAATATCAAAATCGAAACTATCCGTCTTGTAGTAAAGTCGGTGTGACAGGAAACCATTGTCGTCTTTGTACAGGTACAAGTCCAGATAAGATGTACAGTCTGGAAAATCTGTAGTTTACTTTAAATCCAGCGAAGGTGGCGCTGGATCATTCACAGCCTTTGTTATACATATGGGTTGTTTACAGCTAGCAATTCATCAATATACCGTTTGGCTAATGAGAAAGATCGAGCCAGATGAAGATTACTCTTTAATGCCTTCTGCGTATCGTATTCATACGAGAACAGGCACACGTCTGCCAAAAGTGGGGCATACTTTTACCCATGGGAATACCTATAAAATGTTGATAAATGTTTTCTCATATTCCCCAAATATATTATACATGAGAAATTCAAGAAACTCATTAAATTTCTTAAGAAAAACAAACAAGATACAACATGCGAGACCGCGCACATACGGGCACTTCCCTTGGTACTCGCACCAACAGCTGTATGTGCTTTTCTGGCGCAGACACGGCGATGAAAGATAGCCTGGTAATCCAGGTACAGATAAATGAACAAGAATTGTAAATGAACACAGAGTGAGGCCCTTGAAAGAGTCAATGTAGCATAACAAACATCTAAATTTTCAAGGACTACAGCATTTCACCGAAAATGTGAGACGGTGGAGAAGCAGGGCTTTAGTCGTTTTACTCG
Source organism: Acanthopleura granulata (assembly GCA_016165875.1). Lineage (NCBI taxonomy): Eukaryota > Metazoa > Mollusca > Polyplacophora > Chitonida > Chitonidae > Acanthopleura > Acanthopleura granulata. Next base: position 34,959,346 of record JABBOT010000002.1, on the reverse strand, counting down.
CAGCTACATGAAGGTGATGCCATTTGAGTCAGGTTTGTAACAAAAAAACAACACCACTATTGTGTCATCGTTCCATCGGTTTATCATTACAACACTTCGCGTTATCTTGTCAAGGCTTCGTACTATCGTGCTGTCGCTTCGTTTCGTTGTCGGGTGATGGAACGGTAGGACGATGGTACGGTGATGGCCTTTGCCAGCCTACACAAAAACGTGACAGACTCAGATAATTAGGTTATAGGTCCTACACAAAAGAATGCAGCATGGCGACGACAGTGTGAGAGTTGGCAAATAGTTCAACGTAACCGATTGTTTCTCGGTAATTTACCCCAGTCACGATTTTATTCGAACTGCCTGCTTGGAACCACTTACGCGGCCTCTAATACAATCGGTGTAGCAAAGTTTACGTAAGAAAAATGCAGTGATCATGTTAATTATAGGCCTACAAGTTATTATGTACACGTCACTGACTAAAATACTGTGCAGTCGTCATACTGAATACAGAGATCTATGGAAACAATGCGACGGGATCAGACATGGTGTCTCGTGATTTGTCTTTCATGCCGCTCTGTTGTGGTTTATTCCCATAACATGTAACATATAATTCGCATTCTAACCGCCAGCGTTTGTGTATGGCACAATTGTATAACTAAAAGAAAAACATGACGTGTTTAACTACGGGTATAGCATTATGGGCCTAGTTTATTCTTGTGTTTAACTACGGGTATGGCATTATGGGTCTAGTTCATTCTGTATTTAACTACGGGTATGGCATTATGGGCCTAGTTCATTCTGTGTTTAACTACGGGTATGGCATTATGGGCCTAGCTCATTCTTGTGTTTAACTACGGGTATGGCATTATGGACCTAGTTCATTCTGTGTTTAACTACGGGTATGGCATTATGGGCCTAGTTCATTCTGTGTTTAACTACGGGTATGGCATTATGGGTCTAGTTCATTCTGTGTTTAACTACGGGTATGGCATTATGGACCTAGTTCACTCTGTGTTTAACAACGGGTATGTCATTATGGACCTAGTTCATTCTGTGTTTAACTACGGGTATGGCATTATGGGCCTAGTTCATTCTGTGTTTCAGAGTCTTGAGCTATATGTACCTGGTAAGTAATTTTTTCTCAATTTGCCACACGCAAGCATATTCGGGTTCATTAGGGAAATAAATGATTGATGGTTGATAACCCTACAGCTACTTCCCTCTAGCCTGTTCTATACTTTCTTAGTTCACGGCATGTAGCTTACATATTGTCAAATATTTATCGGTGAATGTGACACATATTTAACTTAAAATACTTTTTGAAAATGTAATGTGCTATTATCAACCTATCCTTTTTAAAACCGGGCAAATGATACAGCTTAACCAAGAAAATCAATTACTGAGATGGATACTGTGCACATACAGGCCTAGTCTACACATACAGGACCCAATCTGGAACCAAGTTATGTACCATACATACAGAAATGCGTTTGATTTATTTATTTCATCGGTGATTTACGCAGTACTCAAGAATATTTCACCTATACGTCGGTCGCCAGGATTGTGGTGGGAGGAAACCGGAAAGAGCCCGGGGGAAACCCACGACAATCCGCAGGTTGCTGGCGGACCTTCCCATTTTCGACCGGAGCACCTTGACAACGTCAAGGATTCTTGTTTTTCGCTTCGCTGCCGGAGAACCTGTAGGGATGACGTAGCGAGAATGGGCAGAGAGGAAGCCTACATGAGCTGGACTCACATGAACCATATTGGCGAGAGGCTCCTCAATGCACTACGCTAATGCGCTAACCCTTTCGCCCACGGAGGCCCCTGAAACGCTTTTTGGAATGGTACCTTGGTGGCTATATCGATTATTGGAAGCCTTGGGGAACTGAAAATTTTCAGTCACTGTGACATTCGCAGATTTGCAAGAAGCCACCTTACATTTTGCTCTTCAGTGAACGTTAAGCTGAAGTCAGCCAACAGTAACTTTCATTAAAGGGAGGCTATTCCCTTTCTTCGTACCAATTTATCGGTAGTCTCCCCTAAACATTTAAATTGCATCAATTGCTTCACTAAAGTATTGGTGGAATTTAATTTCTACTCATCACCAGTAGAAGTTACAGCATATAAAATATACACACTTATTTCACAATGTATTGCAAATACATACGGGAAAATTATTTGAAAATCAGGTCTAAAAGCTCTATGGTATATACATATATACATAAATGTTACTAAACCCATCGCTTGTGCTACCTGACTCACTCATGTATCTGAAAAGAATTCTGTATACAGCAAATATGTATTACATGTACTTTTTTTCCCACTAAGTTAACTCTTTCCATCTAGTTCAGCAGACATTTGAAAATAATATACTATTGCAAAAATTTTACCATAATTATTTTCTGGAGCATTTGCAATTATAAGAAAATGGGATGCCTTTAGCTTCAATGATTGCGATTGCGCTAAATGAAACACACTGCAATGAGAACCATGAAACCAGTTCAGCTTCAGCTACTGTATGATGGCGATACATTTATGTGGGTGCATTAAATTAAGAATGGGTATTAGGTAACATTCTGTACACTCAAGGTGGGCAGCACAATCATTTCATGCAGAAATATCTACCGTGTCGGAGAATGACATTATCAATGAAATGGTCTTTAGGAACATTACTTTGGATATCGTTTTACCGGTTGACGTTCGGAACTATAATTTGGATTCTTTGCTTATACTATTATAGGTTTTCCTTTCCAATGTTTTCCTGGATGCTCTCAATAGCACATCAGAAACCACTTACCATTCCATGGTTTAAGAAATGTTTTCGCCACGATATGGCTGCTATATTGCCGAGTGGCGTTTAGCCATAATCATTCAAATGTGTTCTCACTATCTCTGTCTGTATTAGTAAATGGGACTGTATCCAACAACTTGGTCACTATTCTTGTCAATCTGTTATCCAAAAAGTAATGTCTTGTTTAATGTTATCACATGTACCCAAGAGTAACAAGGGCTCACGACATAACTGAAACTGAATAATTACTGTTGGTTGGTACATAAGTCTATGACTTCTGCCCTAGAGAGTTTGTTATGACAAATATACTCGCAGAGCCAAACCAAAATGGCTCATATATTTAGAACTGGATTCTGTGGACAGCTCGTATTTCATCCACCTAGATCATGTATATAGAAAATATCTATCATTCCACTGTTAACTCTCGCTCTCTAATTCAGCAGATGTTCTAAAATAAAATATTATATAAAAATATTGCCAAGGTTGTTATTTTCTGGAGCATTTGTTTGTAAATAGACTGCACATAAATGGTAGTATACACATCTACACGTATACAGTACTAACACAGCATGCGTACAGTTGCTCTCAAGTATGGAGCTCGATGCCGCCTTAACTGTACCGTCTTTGTGTCACGCGCAAAGAAAATGTCATGATGGGTCAAACTTAAATGTCATGTGTCAGGAGAGGTAGAATGTGTGGGAGGTCAGTATGTTTGCAGACGGATTCAGAAAATAATGAATATTCATGAAGCTGATCGTAGGCTAATTAGTAAGCGAAGTAGCCAAATCCACAGTAGGCACAGTTCAGGTTATCAAATGTATTCAAAGTAAGATTCCCAAAGACCATTAATAAAATTAGCATATTGTTCTCTTCAAAATAAAAATAATGTTAACGGACGATAGTTACCTGGAAGCAGAAGTAATATACCCTAAAATAACGTCAGAGAGACATATGTGTGTACATTGAGTTTTATGAATAGTTGAAAACTGTCGAATCCAGGTAGGGGCCTCTGTGGCTCATTCGTATGGCGCGCTATCGCAGCACAATGAAGCGAAATCTCCCACCAGTGCGGTCGCTGTGAGTTCAAGTCCAGCCCATGCTGACTTCCTCTCCGGCCGTACGTGGGAAGGTCTGCCAGCAACCTGCTGATGGTCGTGGTTTTCTCCCGGGCTCTGCCCGGTTTCCTCCCACCATAATGCTGGCCGCATTATAAGTGAAATATTCTTGAGTACGGCGTAAAACACCGATCAAATAAATAAATAATTAAATAATCCAGGCGACCTGATTGTCTTGTGTTATGCAGCTAGATACATGACAATGTCACTAAAATGTGTTATCTCGTCGTGTAAGATCCACTAGATCGATACGTCACCCTAGTAATGGTGTATAGGGCAGAAGTCGAGAAGAGTACTGTTGTGGCATGCGAAAGTCACAAGTTCGTCTGCGAAATGGAGGAAGATCCTTAAGTCATGGCCTTCCGTGTTGTAAATTAATCTGATTTTCGTCAAACTCATGGTGGATTCGGGGTCAAATATAGGCATCACATGGCGTTTCCTTGTTGTATGTACCAACTGATGCACATTATACTTGAAACAAACCATCCCATGAATTTTTCGCTCTACTGACGTATGAGCTAATTCTTTATTTGGGGATAACCATTTCACCGATCATTTCAATCGGCCTACACAGCGTTTTGGGTAATTGTAGACTAGTGCAATTAACGTCACTGCATCTTTTTACCTTATTAACACTCAAAAACCATAAAGGGGTGTTCCAAGTCGATAATCGCAAGAATCATTTCTAAAACAACCTAGAACACTAGTTCCCAAAGGAACAGGTAAGAAATAATAATATAAATAGTAAGCTGGCAGCATAAGAGAAGTTGTCGTGACTTTCGAATCCAATGATGCTGAGAGAACTGTCGATATTATATGTATGACGTCCAATTCACATTTTAAAACTGGTATTCCGAGAATAATTTCCAGGTCGAATACAATTATAGGTATATATCAGTCGATCTTTGGTTGCAACTATTCCCAAAAGCGCCATGTTGACTTCTAATAAACATGAATTCCTATACGACCCCTAGCCCCGAGGTTAAGCCCAAATAGATGACAAATGTGAAGCAGGTTCTCAGTGACTCTCGACCTAGTTCTCATCGTGATTGCCAACATGAGTTTCATAAGTCATTCCTACCTTGCAACTGACTATTCATGTTAGTGTCTTGTCCGCTTTTAATCTTAATGATAGTAAACTACAGATTTTCTTGTCATTACAGGTACATGTAATACATACGGCTGAATTTGTTCAGATTATTTGAATATCTGAGCGATGCAATTTGTATGCGATGTGGAAAGATTTTTATACACCTTGGGGGCCTACATTTGTCTGGATGTACATCCTTCATTCCAGTTTCGTACATTTCACAATTAGAACAGTTCTGATAAAAAGAGTTGTAAAATGACAACTTTCAGTTAGTTCAATTTATTTTGTCTGCTATTAAAGTAAAGGACAGCTAATGATTGAAGTACTGCTAATTTAAAAGATTATACAAATCTCTCTTGAATGTAAAAAAAACTGTTTGAAATTGTATGAATTCGTTGCTGAATTATCTTCATTTGGAATGTGCAGTATTGTGTTGCAGACTGGGGATCTGGAGGCGCCCATGTTTTTAAGCTAATGAGGGACTGAGCAGACAGAAAGCTGGGAAGATATCAGTTGTTTATAAGCTGTGACGTAAATGTTCTGAGTTGTCTGTCAATGTAACATGTAATAACACAGGGACAGCACAGTGTTTAAGGCCATATGTTTTAATTATAACAAGTACATGTCTGAACAACAATGCAAAGTATTTCCAGACCATTGTGTTGTGGCCGAGGTAAGTTTCTTGATCATTTCATCGTATAAATGACATATATACTTAAGTTACAAACTCAACCTAGCAGCTGACTACAGTCTCGGGAGACAAGAGTGTTCCGCCCTTGCGTCACAGCCTAGACAGAATGGCGGCGCTTCATTCTACTCGATGCAGCGCAGTCAAATCTCAGTTTCCGCTGTCGTAGTAGCTGTTAGAAAAAATACTTTACCGAAATAAAAAAAATCTTGTGTAACCTTTGTTGAAAACTTAACTTAATAAATGGTCTATGTTTCATTTTAAATTTATGCACCTAGAATATTCCTTGAGTCTGCCTGGCGTCATCGAAAACTGTTTTTTAACATGCTTCGGCTCTAATATCTTATACTTTATATACTTTATTAGTTCTTTGGTGTCTACGTTCAAAGCTATTAGCTAGATAGTGGTTTCGAAATGAGCATAATTGCACATGAGCAGAACGTGTCATGCGACAGACAAACAAAAGCATATGGCCATTCATGTATAACTCTTAATATTACAGATTTCGGCAACAGCCCAGTGTAGAGCTCAGTGCTAATTTTTTTCTGTGTTTTTCACAGAATTTTCCACTTGAAACAGCCATAGAGCCCACACATAATCTCAAATGTCACATAGGCACATACAATGCACGAAATGGGTTGAATTGTGTGTGACTGCCTACGGTTACAATGCCTTTAACACAGCCACGAGTGTGTTTATCCATCAGTGAAGGATCGAAACAGCTACCTGGTTTATCTGGGGAATTGGTTTTGCGATTATTTGCATCGGATGTCCAGTACTATCTGTTGTATACCAATGTTTGTTTCGATGCCTAGATTCAGCAATGAACCAAACGACAGATAAAATTACAGGAATTTTTACCACAAGATAGCGAGAAACATGATATATATACAACGGAAGGGAAACTATAGAATGGTCAGATGTGGCCATGCACGTTTTCTTAGCTTTGAACCCCAAAGTGCAAAGCGAAAACCAGAACATTCGAAGCTGTGAACGAATTTCGCACTTTCGCGTTTTCGGCCGTCGCCTTTTCATGTTTCTATGTGTTTAGAGCTTTTCATGGAAGGTCAACACTAAGAAAAAGCGAATGGCCACATCCGGCGTCCATTGGTTATGGCGGTTTTGAAGGGACCATTTGAGAGTTATATCTTCTGGCATGAAATGAGTGGAGGAAACTGCAAGGAGCGCCCCTATAAACCACCGACATGTGGAAAGTTACTGATGACCTTTTATCAAGTTCCTGACGAACATCTTTTATTGATTCAGATATGCACACCGTGTAATTATAGGTAGAGGACAAGTGACCTACAACGAACGTGAAACTGCGCAAACTGCCATATGTCGCCATGCAAGGCTCCAACAAACTGGGGGAGCGGGGAAGTCCTCAAATTCCCTGTGTACCACAGCCGATGATAATCAAGCGCCTTTAACCACTAAACCACGGCTCGCTCCCCATTTAGAAGTAAATTATCCGCACACCAATACACGGTTGAAGGGTACGTCTAGTAGTACAGCTACAATTAACGTTCACATTAAATTAGGGCCAAAATATCCCAGGCCGAACACCTGAATGACGCCATAATGACTAACGTTATTATCTCCCTCTAAATCACACGGCTGCAAGTCTGGCAATTTTGTACATCTATATAGGGTAATATAAGTAACGCCGTTTAGAACTGTTTAACTGAGAGGTAGGCTCACGTCACTTATCTATCTATAGCCACAATGGGCTGTTAGCCCTTTCAGTCACACGCTCCGCAAACCCACAGGACCACTGTTTCAAACCCCATACGCAACTACGAAAATAAACCGTAACCCTCTCACACTAAACTTTTTTGTCCCATCTGTTTACGCAGGTTTCACCGATTAATGCCTTACGCTATGCCTCTACATCAAATTAGGTCAGGAGAAAACCGAAATAACTGAATGAACGTAAAAGTCGGCGGGTTTTCTAGGTGTCCACGTATGAGCTACGCGACCAGACTCATCTGCATCTACGTCATAGCGCATTGTCCGAGCCGGCGTATGGAACACGTGTGAACAGATGTCTGCAGCGTGGACCTACCCTGGCGTTATACGCGTACTGGGGAGATTTAACTCCAATCACTGCATCATAGTACGACCCCGAGTCACTGCCGCCTTGATCATGTAGGCTGGGCATCATGTAGTGCAAAGTGGTGACAAGTGACCTCTACATTGGATCTGTGGAGTAAGTCACCATCTCTGGATGTGACAGGGTGTACTATCGGATCTGGTGGTAGACAGTGACTAATATTATCAGTTGTGGGTGAAGCGTAGACGAACGGACCCCCTAACCCTTTATCTGCATTTATATTTGTGAACTCAGCTCTACACTTTGTCAAAAACCATGGAGTAGAGCATTGCAAGCAGGGCACAGCCTACAGATCATCTAATGCACTTTGTGTCACAGACATTCTTGTTGATGATTGGGCCACTTTCTCACGCCCTGTAGACCCACGCTATACGCCCAAAGGGACAATATCAAGTTGTACATGAAGTAAGTATGTTGTAGATACGTGTGTATTGTAATAAGTGGTAGCACATGTTTAAACAATTGCGCGACATGGATGGGGCTTTGAAGTATGGTGAAACCATCCTATAACGGTGAAATATCCATAATGCGTGCTTAGGTATAATTTCCTTGCATGTACAATTAATTGCATTGCAAGGCTTTGTATTCTGTATGATGTTTTCGTCCAGGTTAACTTTCAACTGCAGGTTTTCCGCATTTTGTCACCCTGAGTGTCTGAAGGATATATCTATCAGTCTGGTTGAAGAACAAGCCTAAAGCTTCGTTGTGAGGTTCGTGTTGTGATGATAAACCACGAAGTCGCGTGACCGGTTAAACTGGATTAGTTATGTATACGTAATATACCCAGCATGTCTGCATCGGACTTTTTGACTTGGTGATTATTTTCAGTGTAGAAAACTCAGTTGTAGTGACTAGTTTCCAGGGATTATTTGCGGCGCTGTGGTTAAGTCAGTGAACTGACCAGATGCCATGATTATTTCATGACCAATGACATATCGGTGTTTTTGTACACAGTGTGCCAAACATAGAGTAAGTCCAGACATCATGACATGCATTCGTATACCAGTCGCCAACTATGATGAACTTTCCAGGTTAATCATGAGACCAATTTTAAAACAACCTTCAACACACACCAGCAAAGAGCTAAGTGAAGTAAGAAGTTAGGACGGAGATGGTCATCTAGCGAGACGCAGTTGACAGTGTCTAAGATGTAAGGAATTCTCTAGGCACCCAAATTTAATCCTGATCTGTGTACCATGATACTTTAGAAGTTATCGTTGAACAAAAATTTGCATCTGAATAGCGCTTTAACTGCAACTATTCGTATATCCAAAATGGCGATATTATTTAACACGACGCATATCCGGCCCCGATAGCCGACATTTAAAGCCGAAGTGCATATGATATTTTGTTCATGTCAGAACAGGTACCATATGCGGCACAACTAGGACAGTTATAAAAACGCGGCTGATGTTATCGATCGTTGTGTCGAATCTGCCAGGTAACCTTGTCAGGTCTTATCCTACATATACAGGTAAAGACAGAAGTCAATGACATAGTTCACGGCGGACTTCTAACATGACTCAGTCGCATTTCATAGAAATGAATGTTTATCTATGAATAAGTGTAGAAAATGAAACAGGCTCACGAGGAAGTCTTTTCATTTCAAATAAGTTTCTTTTTCTTTACAGCTGGGGTGTATCAGGTAATTTGGTAAGGACTCGTACGTAAGCTTAACTTGTGTTCTGGCAAAAGGAGTATTGTATGTGACCCTTACATGGCAGTAGGCTGTCTGTCAATATCCCATGCATTGGTATAGCATGCGGATTGGCTTATATCTCACTCTATCCGTCAAATTTGGCAGGTAGGCCTATCAAAACAACTATGAAGGTCCGTATTATGGCATAATCTTGACCAGGTAAGACATTTAAACGTTGAATCAAGGAGATAATGAGGATAGCAGTGTTTGGGAGAGTATCACTGAACACGGTATTTAAAGACTAATTTAGACAAAGAACTGAATGTATAATTCGGATTGTTAGGCAAAACGGCTGTAGACTGTGTCTTAGGAAAATGAATTTTATCTTAGGTATGCAAGTTCAAAACCAAATGTCATGAGATCAGGTTACTAATTTTTGGAGACAATATAGAGCATAGATAGGGCCAAAGTGACTACGATGTTAACACACTGGCCGTACTTGCAAACCAGTGAAGGACAGATATATGTAATGGCTTTAATAGGACCAAATTAAGACCTTCGCGGTTTCACTGAGACTAGATTCGACAAAGGTTCCACTGGAGAATGAAATATAATTCATATGGTCTACTATTTAAAAATAAGTAGCAATTCATTGTGTCCTGCAAATTACAAAGAAAAACTCCAAATACAATAGTATGGAAATTGACTCTACCGATCTCACCACCAAGTTAGGGCTGAATAAAAGGGGCAAAGACAAGAATAACAAAGGCTCAGACAGAGTACTAATACATCAGGATGGCAACGGCTTAAGCAAACTTCTCAAGAAAGACCATAATAGATAGTTTTGAACAGCAGCAAGGAGAATCTGATAGGCTTGGATAAAAGCAGGTAAAACTGAGGTAGGCTAACACAGTAGCAAAGAAATCCAAAATAGACAGAACTAGGAAGTGTCAAGGCAGACATACATATGTAACCTTGGACAGAAGCAAATCAGACCGAGATAGGCTTGGAAAGTAGCAAAGAAAAACTACACACATAGGTGTGGACTGTATATCAAAAAACTTGCTAGGGTCCCTTCCTATCTGTGCTGCTTCCCCTTCATTGAGACGAAAGTAGATATAGTCAGGGGCAGTAGCAAGGGAGATCTGAAAAGACATACGCTTGGAAAACACAAAGGAAACCAATACTAAGAAAGCCTTGGAAAGTGGAAAAGAGTACTTAAATAGATAGGCTTAGAACTTAGCAAGTAAAGACAGAATTGATAAGTTTCAGTCTATAGGATGTAAAACCAGAATAGATAGGTTTGGGCTGGCGCGCTAAGCCCTCGACCAAGGTTTCCCCCACCGGGTTTGGGCTGGCGCGCTAAACCCTCGACCAAGGTTTCCCCCACCGGGTTTGGGCTGGCGCGCTAAACCCTCGACCAGGGTTTCCCCCACCGGGTTTGGGCTGGCGTGCTAAACCCTCGACCAAGGTTTCCCCCACCGGGTTTGGGCTGGCGCGCTAAACCCTCGACCAGGGTTTCCCCCACCGGGTTTGGGCTGGCGCGCTAAGCCCTCGACCAGGGTTTCCCCCACCGGGTTTGGGCTGGCGCGCTAAACCCTCGACCAGGGTTTCCCCCACCGGGTTTGGGCTGGCGCGCTAAACCCTCGACCAGGGTTTCCCCCACCGGGTTTGGGCTGGCGCGCTAAACCCTCGACCAGGGTTTCCCCCACCGGGTTTGGGCTGGCGCGCTAAACCCTCGACCAGGGTTTCCCCCACCGGGTTTGGGCTGGCGCGCTAAGCCCTCGACCAGGGTTTCCCCACCGGGTTTGGGCTGGCGCGCTAAACCCTCGACCAGGGTTTCCCCCACCGGGTTTGGGCTGGCGCGCTAAACCCTCGACCAGGGTTTCCCCCACCGGGTTTGGGCTGGCGCGCTAAGCCCTCGACCAGGGTTTCCCCACCGGGTTTGGGCTGGCGCGCTAACACCCTTGACCACGGTTTCCCCCACCTGGTTTTCAAAACAACGTTTAACACAACCTCAAAAAAGAGCGAAGAAAGTGTATAAAACAAAATATTAGGACGGGCTAATTCAAAGAGAAGCGGTCCACAATTTTCATTCTTGACGGAAAAACGCAAGAAATGCTCTGTAGGGGGATAAATAAAATCTGTATCCAAATCCTTGAGATAATCTTCGTATGTATAAAGGGTATTACATACATTATTGGGAGCGCATCATTTGAGTTTTTATTTATTCCATTGTTTTGTTTATTTATTTACTTATTTATTTTATCTATTTGTTAATTATTTATTCAATACTAGAAATTCGAAGGTAGTCATTCTAGAGTAACAGGAGGAAACCATGCAGGTACCTGACAAGTACCTTGCCTAAATCTGCAGCCGAACCACCTAGAGGTGGATTCGAACATGTGACCTCACTGTTCTGGCGCGAACTCGATGAAAGGCTTGTAGACAACCATTGAAGAGAACATTACGTTATCACTGCCATTCACGATCAGTCAGGTCTGGGCGCCATGATCACTGCCGTGACCCCAATTTATCTCTGTGACCTTTGATGGTTAGGTTGTTACAAATATTTAGGCATGACCACCATCATGGGTAGATCTTGTTCGTGCAATGTGAGGATTTGAAGAGATTACCTGGGAACCGCAGAAATCTATATTTGCTAAATATTTGCAAGAGTTCTCCTGTATTCGGCTGTATTTACACTGTGAAGTCAGTATCTGATCTCACACAGATACTGGCGATTCAACCTTCCATTTCAGGAATTCCGGTGGGGGGTAGACTAATGAGAAATTAATGAGGAACATTCATTAACGGATGTATTTGGCGACCTAATCGTGTACACGATTATAGCATGTAGTCTGTCGACGTATGCTATACATTGTCTCCATTCATAAGCTTTTCCGGAAACACTGACATTTCCGTGAGCGTCCATTCAACCTGTTCCATGAACTTATGGTTGGGATAATGGATGCACAAACTGCAATTCCCAAAGGGCACTCTTAAACATCGTGCCTGCATTGCAAACCCCATGCCCCTGGCGTCATAAAGCTGACACACCTTCTCCCCTTGGGCTCGGTTTGTATTACATTTTGTGGTCACGCCAAACATACAGGAATTGTACATTATTTGCTATCTTAGCTTACATTTTGGCAATCCTTGCATATTCTAGATTAAATTTGTTCTTTGGGTTTCTTCATTTCTGGGTTTTAACTCGTATAAATATAAATGTGACTAAAAATAATCAGAATTTAATTAATATTTGTACACATAATTTAATGAGCGGATAGATAGTACCCGTCCATGGCTGAAAATAGACCATCGGAAACAATGTTGATGAAACAAAGTTAACAAACTGTCTATAAACTGATACACTACTACTAACAGTCTCGTACACCGACTGCAATGTTCCAGAGGCTGGGTTTTAGAGGGTTATACGTCCCCAATCGGAATGTCCGTAATGTCCGTGTATGACATTGGAAAGGTCCTGCTGATTTAACTAAACCTACCACAAGATATGATAAAATGTGCTCAGCACGCAGTTAAGGTAAGTAGTGACCAAAATGCACCCTCTAGCTGGTGATTTTGCCATGTGATGAGAACATAACTGCGTATAAACGTCAGCACATTGCTGTCTACGAAGTTGTGAAACACCGAGTCTTTTATGGTGTACAGCAATATTAATTTCATGCGCATGTAAGCATACGCACAAAGCTGTTGAATGGTAATTGTGCCAATAATGTCCTAAGCTTACTTTGTCTTTTCCAGTTGAAGTCCACCGCTATAAATTTATCCAACTGGCCGATGATGTGAGGCAAAAACAATTACACCGGCATAATTATGGGTAAGCGTTTAAAACTCATGACAACTTACATTACACATCATATACCATGTGGAGGAATTCATGGGTACCCTCTACCACAACCTAAATACATTGTGGTCAATACAGCTAGACTTTGACGCTTTTCATAGGTTAGAAGTTCCTATCTGGCTCCTTATAGTTCTTTTGAACAAATGTATCTCCAAAACCGCTTGACGCCAACAGTTACATGTATATATCCAGTCGTTAGCATTGGGGACTGGGTATTTTGTGTTGAGCTGCACAGCCGATGGATTTCCCTGGGGCACGGCAATGTTCTTCTGGTTAAACATTATTTCAAGTCTGATGGTGGAGAAAATATCTCACAATGTGAAAAAGAACACAATGTTTAATGTTTTCTGGGAAAAAATAAATACATATCGAGAAAAAGACATTTTTTATTTTTGCAAAGTAAATTTTTATGTTGAAATATTTTCTTTGTGTAAGGCAGGAACCAGAACACCAGCTCGTGATGATAGGTGCTAGGTGTTTATTTCAGCATGTGTGGCAGTCACAGAAACCAACCCTGAATGGAACAAACAGGATGACCAGATTACAGTTAGTTTGTATACCACAAAACAATTATATTGATATGAGCGGTTTACACAAGATACAATTCCATTCATATCTACATCCACAGTTCCGTACATGTATTATGATAGCTAGGGCGAGATTCCAAATTCGAGTGTCCTCAATGCGACAGGGTGCCGCCGCTCCTAACAACCTACCTCAACCTTCTTACATATAACAACTATATGCAGAGAACAGCAGAACTAACAGCGTCAAAAGAAACTAATACCTGAAACGTTTGAAACCAGACGGTAATTAAAAAATGTAGAAATTATTGCTTCTGGCTATTGCAACGCAGCAACGCTATTTGACGTCCCACGCGTCTTAGAACACGACACTTGGAATAAACTTTGAACACATGCATAAAAAACCCAATAACCAATAGAATTACCATACATTCACCCTAACGCACGTGTTATACTACTTCACAACGTACCTACGTTACTTTGTAACTGTGTAACATATTATGCAACCGTATGAACTAGAACGTTTAAAGTAGCGGTATCATTACTTCATACATGTGTCACTTACCCGTAACATAACACAGCAGCAGCCACTGTAATCAGACGTCAGCATCGGACAGAGTGTTGACACGTCAGTATTCTAGGGCGTATGACTGCAGAGTTAAAAAAAGAAAAATCCACAACTATAGAGCACTAAAAATAGCATGTTACATTTTCATATGTGTCATAAGCCAATGTTCAAGTCAACTTAGATATTAATGACAACTTATAGAATATATATACAATGTTCACATTATAGGTGGTTGTTTTCGTATTGTACTCTGTCGTTTTCATGTTTAAAACCTTACAGACAGCTGCACTTCGTACTTTTGCATTATGTTCGCACATTGAAGCACTTGATGAGGGAAAAACTAATTTTGTTATTTTTAACGTGTGTATTGAGTATCCTATGATATTCAGATATACCTGGTAACATGTAAGTTTTTGTACGCATGACGTAAGTCGCTCACATTTCTCACAGCTGAGAGGTGACTCGTGTCCCGCTTTATTGGCAGATTATTCCAAGCTTTCCAAGCAGGACCTAAAGGTGAAGAATGCCACTCTGTGTTACGATGTCAAGCAGAAGCAAATGTTCTATGAGCAAGCCCGTGCTATTGTGGAGAAGTTGGACAGAGAGTACGACCAGGCTAAAGGTTCCTTCCCCCCGTTCAGATATGGAAAGTTAAAACTAATGATTAAGGAATCCACAACGGAGGAGAACTTGGAAAAAGTGAAACCTAAACCATCACCGGATAGTGACGAACAGAAATCTGATAAGCACAAATCCAACGGTTCTGGTGGATTGCTTCAAAAAGTGAAGGAGTTCTCTGGAAATGTTGAAAAAGTCGATTTGCTGAGTAATCCAAAATATGAAAGTAAGTGTGAAATAGGCCCAGAGCGGCAAGCTTGTCTAATCCATCCCGGCAGCAGTTGTGTAGCATTATAAAAGAAAGTGGAATATAACATTTAAGCTTAAAAAATTAAGGATTTGTCGGAATTTATCCATTAATTTTGGAGGGAGAAAGTGAATTGGCAGATGTTGGTGATTTTCTTGTAAAGTTAAAGTTTTCAGTGTAATAGCCTTTCTTGCAGTAGCTGACATGAAACCTTCCGTATGGTTGAGGATTGGGATATATATACCTGAAACGATGCCTGTAGAGTTCTGTTAAAGTCTCCAATCTCCTTATATTATATGCCGGACAGGAAAGTCCTGGACAGCTGGAGGTGCACGCAACTCTCTTCCATGAAACTTCAAACTATGCAAAAACATTTCTTAACTGACGCTAAGCCTGTGAAAATGCACGGCAGATTGTGCCTTAAATGAACGACTTAAATGAGCGATATTTTCTGAATTTTTGTCCAGATTTAGTTTAGAGGAGTCACAAGTTCTTGAAGCCAATAACAACAAAATAACTACCATGGTCAACAGCTAGATGGTGGTCGGATACTAACAGCGCCATCTTGACATAGATTACATGCGTTAACAGCAAAAAAATAAAGAAACAACAGGTATAGCTGGATAACATTACAAATTACAACCAATTTCGCCTTTCTGCGCAGGTATGACAAAGCAAGAGCTGGCCAGAGAGAATGAAGAGAAACAGAAGGAACTTGAAGTCCTCGATAGGAAGTGTCTGCGACTGTTTAACCGGTTAGACAAACTGAACCGGGATTACACGACCTCCAAACAGCTCTGGCCATTCCCACGTTACCAGCGCATGAAAGAGATGATAAAGGAGGTCACATACGACACTTACATTTAGATAAAACTTTTACATGTATATACGTATTTCATTTGTTTCAATTTTATTACTTGTATACATTTGTATTTATATTCGTTGCTTTGACTTCTGCTGCTTAAAACTGACTAATGAGCCCAAGGTTATGTTTGTTTCCTTCCATAACGCACAAGTTAAAACCTCTAATTAATAACTTTTATTAAATATAATGACCCGGGTTCTGAATCCGAGAGCCCTTTGTATGTTACCTGAGGTTCCTGTATGGTTCCCAATGTCTGTGGTTACGTAAGGTTTCTGTATTACCCCTGAAACCCATGTATGGCCCATGAAGTTCCTCTGTGGTTCCTAGTCTTCATGTATGATCCCTGCATGAGGTCCATGCATGGTCCCAGAAGTCCATGTAGGGTCCCTGAGGCCCATGTATGGTCCCTCAAATCCATGTATGGTCCCTGAGACTTCTGGTCTGAGATAGCCTGACTTGACTTCGGCGATCGGGCGTCCTTAAGTGAATCTATTTATAGATCACCTGTCAGTGAGGAGGAAATTTATTATAATCTAAAATGGTTATATATCGGAAGTTGGAATTAACTGATTTGCACCGAAACACATGCACCATTGCAGTTTTTATTGTAACACTAATTGTGAGATATAATTTCTTTTTCATTAGCTGTAATGACTTTCCAAGGTAAACCATTCTGTTTCATCTGCACGACTGAATTTTTTGCTTTTACGTATTACACCTTATTTTAGTTTATCCCTGTTAATATCATTAGGCTGCTGCTCCTGCGGTAATTATTTTACCACACAGGCCATTTGTCCGTGTCATTAGAGTGAAGATCGCCGACATTAAGTTTTTGGAATCATTGGTATATCCATGCCAAGTGGTTTGCATGCAATTCGTTCAATTCAAAGCACCAATACATCTATTTAATTAAGATTGAAGACATATTGTGTCAAAAACATCGGATTGGCCTCACACAGCTGGACTGTGTAATCACGCATTTACCATTAATACGCCACTGAAATAGATTTTGTGTCACCTTCTGGCACGTTTTATCTACTAGTCAAAGACTTGTATTTGTAACTACAATTGTAGAAATTTCCATGGCCTTAAAATTTACAATGCCACTATGTATTGTAGCTATAAGGGAATTAAGACTCAGGATTTCCATCAGGGAGAACGCACTGGGGAAGAGGGCACTGCATGGATCTATACTTCCACAGATATGTGTATACAGTAATATGTATGCTGATTCTAGCTGATATATGAAATAAATTACTTATAGGAATAAATATTAGGAAGTTCTGGTAAGGTTATAGGTTAAGGATGCGCACCACTCATTTCCATTTTAATCATCAGCAACTTTGGCATGTGTAGCCCTTTGATCAATATGGCTTTGTTCTATGCATTAACACCAGTTACTTTGCATGACTTGAGAGACCAAGTCAGAACTATTATGAAGGTTAGGTTAAACTATTAATTATGCCAGTCTGAAGCGGAACCAAGTCATATAACTGTTTTGAAGATTTCCAATTTAATATTTTCACAGCAAGCCCTATTTAAAAAGAAATTTGGAAGTTGCTTTGGGGTATTGCGGGTTCGTAAAATATATAAAAATGATATTTATTCAGTATAATTTCGATATAACGTAACAAATTACTGTATAAATGAAGTGTATATCTTTACTAGTCATTTGGAACATAGTCAACACAAACACTCCATGCATGCAGACCCATCCTTGGTTGTGGTCACAACACCTATTGTCACATCCAGCCGGTGCCTATTTTTTTGTCAACACCTCACAATGGCTCTGTTCATACATATAATTGAACCCAACGGTGCTTTTTGAGCAAAGGTAGAAAACAACAATATCTAGGGGATTTTTGTTGCATTCGAGATCCAGTGGAGAATGTAGTGCGCAAAGGTCTGATGCAACATCAGTGTTATAAGGTTAAGTTCTTGTTGTCGTGGAAGATGGTGGATAAGTTTTGACTGTTTAATTATTTATGACTGCATATCCTTTACTCATAAGATGCTATACATTTTATGCCGATCAAAGTAATCTACTATGGTTTTATGGAATCTCGTTAATAAATTTACACACAACGTTATATCCACAGCTGAAATCGTTTTCATTCAACATCACGTTCGAGTAT
This sequence comes from Acanthopleura granulata, assembly GCA_016165875.1. Lineage (NCBI taxonomy): Eukaryota > Metazoa > Mollusca > Polyplacophora > Chitonida > Chitonidae > Acanthopleura > Acanthopleura granulata. The sequence continues at coordinate 34,941,088 of JABBOT010000002.1, read as the reverse complement.
CGGACGTCATTATCATATAAAGTCTCTAAAGTGGCTTACTTTTCTGGCCACTCACATTCCATGTGTGAATTAAACTGCTTGGCCATGTCTGTGGATAGGTCTAATACTCACGGATACACCGCATCAAGCATCCATTCAGTCCAAGTCCAGCTCAAGCTGGCTTTCTCTCCGGCCGTATGTGGGAAGGTCCGCCAGCAATTTGCGGATGGTTGTGAGTTTCCCCCGTGCTCTGCCCGGTTTCCTTCCACCGTAATGCTGGCCGCCGTTGTATAAGTGAAATATTCTTGAGTACGGCGTAAAACACCAATTTTCAAACACGGCAACTTAATATTGGTATGTATATAACTGACAAACCCTCTGATATAACGCCTTGACTCAGCCACCAGATGTTTGATTTCTTAGGACAAATCCGATGACCTTCCATGATGATGGGTTTGTGCACGGTCTTTGCAAAGGGCGTCTTATAGAGGGAGAGCGCTGCGCTCTCGACGGCGGGGAAAGTTTTACATGTTGGCATCATGGTTCTTTAAAAAATACATAAGACAGTACCTAATTGTATTACTAAATCCATGCACTGATAACCGAATTAAGTGTAACCGGTGACTGACGTTTAAAATGAAGAAGTTCCGTCCTTGAAAGGCTAAAGTGCCGACCCGTTCACAAATGGTTGTTTAATTTTGAGCTCATCACTGAGAGGTAAAAGCAAGGAAACATTGCTCGTGACTGGGTGGAGTGTCACATCTGGTGTCTTCGGAAAGATGTTCCAGTGGCGGAGCACTTTGGCGATATGGAGTCACCCTGCTGCAAGAAGACACGGAATATACATACATTCTAAGACTTCATCGTCATATAAACCCCAAGCATACATACATACCTACCTACATACATACATACACATTTATAAGGTGTTTCCATTCTGGAAGGCCATACCATACACACCACACTCGACGCCGCATTATATACGGACATGCAGAGCCGAACCGTCCTTGGCCCTGCAACATTCTTTTTACGTTGGACGTCAAGCAAAGTTGTATCAAAGTTATTGGTTTTAAAGACATTAGGTATGACTAGACACGGGGTGGATCCCGAGGGAGGCATGAGCACTTCAGCGTAAACAACTGCAGTACATGCACATGAATCCGTCAATATCCAGGAATCAGGAGTATACCAGGCCTTGATTCCAGGGAGCAGAATGAAACGTGCCAAAACCGCGAGATCGGCTTTAACATGAACGGTACTCTGGCCATCGCAACGAGCCCATATACTGTGGACTAAGTTTTACAAATAACAGGAGCTCAAGGAAAGATATAGCAAACTGTACATATCCTATCGAGGGAGTTGTTAATGTTTTGGATAGATTATCTTGTGATCCGACAAAATAATTTATATGTATAATTATACTAATTCATTTATTTATTTGATGTTCACGCTGCACTCAAGAATATTTCACTTTAACGACGGCCGCCAGAATTACAGCTGGAGGAAACCAGAGTCGGGGGAAACCCACCATCATCTGCAGGTTACTGCCGGACCTTTCCACGTACGGCCAGAGAGGAAACCAGCGTGTGCTAGGCTGGAATTAACATCGATGGCACTGGCGGGGAAACACACGGGCCATTATACCACGGCCACGGAGGCCCCCAATTTTACTAATTTGTACAAGGTGAAAGCTATATACAGGTTCGTATCTCACTGAGGCAAGCAAATTTCATGGCCTTCCAGGACTTTTTCAATGACTTTTGCCTTAATTTCCATGACCAACTCAATACCAAACATATACACAAATATGATCAATCTGTCCTCTTACCCAAAAGGGAAACCATTTGATTATTCGCCTTATGTATCAGACTGAAGAATCTTTTAACTTATGACTTACATTGAGCAGCATTTACTCATGATGGGAGAAAACCAGGCATTTGCTTGCAATGGGAAACTCAAGACCAGGGTACAGCTATTAGACTTAAGGCCTGGAGACTCTCAAAACTTGCACGAGTTGAGTTTGAACTTTATTCAAAAAATTTTAAAATACACTCTCAATACGGTAAAAGACCTAAAACTTTTCCTCTAACTAATTTGCACATTTTGCCTTTAAATTTTTTACTGTTAGCGTTTTGACGAGTGGAAGGTAAAATTATATCTAGCTGGGAGAACACGAGTTATTTAGAACCGAAGTAACACTTTACGACCTCTACAGGCCTCTAAAATGTTACTTAGTACATTAGGTTAAAGATTTTTAGTATTGTGACAATACTAGCAATGAGACAAGATTGTTTCAATGAATATGCACAGGTGACGATGTTGTTGCAATATTACTTCCCTACGAGTGAGGCTTCGTCAGCAGCGCGCAGCACCAAATGCTATGCTTCACTCAGTGCCACTGACCTACCTCATGAAGGGATTAATATTTGTACATTTTCGGTAAATGCCTGCAACATTAATCAGATTACTGAACAGATATCAGGCAAAGTGTGCATAATGTTACTTGAATGTAATAATCGTGAAGTTCAACAAATTGGACCCCCATTTCATTTCCTAAAAACGAGAGGAAGCCTATAGGCCTAATGCAAATATCAATTATTATTAACCTATAACTAATTTTAGCCCCAGATTATGCCTTCGAATATATTGCAGAATTATTTACTCTGGAACCTCAAACTCTTTCATTTTTCACTAATGGCAGATGAATGCATTACCCTAGCCATACATTTTTAGAAAAGTTGCGGGCATGTAAAAGTCTGACTGAACAGTGACTTTCACAGCTCCATGCTGCTTCTGCCAGTCACCAAATATGGATTTACAGTTCCATCCTCAGTGCACCGACTAGTAGGCCTACATTATATGTATAACAACAGCTACAGCAAAACCATTTTCATGGGAGTTAAGTCCAAGAAGCAGAGACAGAAACTGTAAGCAAAAAAAAAAAAAAACACAAATGTGATTCATGAGAAACTTATTAAAATTCAGGTAGTTATTTTCCAGGATTTTCCATGACTGTTGGTTAAATTTAATGACCTTCCTCGCCTGGAAAAGGCAATTAACAAATACCATGACTTTCCAGGATTTCCATGACCCGTACAAACCGTGTATATAGAGTGACGACTTGATGGAAACGCCATAGATTTCAACAGAACATGCAATTAGATTTTGACAAATAAACATGCGCGACTGATACATTCAGATACGTCATGCTAGACACACCAGGCGTGGCTTCGAACTTAGTTTTGGACTGGGCATTGGTATAGACTCTCCAACTCTCAGTGTTCATGTGGCCTGTAGGTGACAATTAGCTTTCGACGACCTTCGTGTGACAGTTTGCGATGTCTAACGTTCGTTAACCACTTGTCTTCCACCTGGCGACATAGTGTGCATATCTGTTCGTCAGATATGTGGGAAAGTTAATCAATAACTGACAAAGGTCAGTGGTTTACGTGGGACATCAGTTGCGACGTTGATGGGCAGTGCGATATTGCGACAGCGGGGAAAGTTAGTGTATTGGAATCTTTAACCATGTAATTAAAACAATGTCTAATGTGGCAAATTCGTTTGACATGTGATATATCATCTAATACTTTGCGATCTGTTGTTAAGAGCTTTAACAGACTTCGAACGAAAGACGTCTACGGTACTGCATGCGGGTCTATGGGTCCTGGACCATCGCCCAATAATTGTGCCGTTACACACATAGCGGCCCACGTGAACTTTGAGATTCATCAGATGCCCCTGTACTCCACTGCATACTTAAGTGTGAAGGGATAGGTAATCACTGAGCACATACACATCATCCAAAGGCTATAGCTTTCTTCATTTTTATAGAAGTTGTCTTTCCTGAATAACGAGAAAATAAAACTCACGGGTTTTACCGTGGGCTTTTTAAACTAAAACTTACTAAAGCAAAATGACGTCACAAACCTTGTCTAAAATAACTTCCTGAGTACTTATATAACAGTCTTGAAGTAAACTGAGTGAGAAAACACCATATAAGGACAAGAGCTGACATCTGTCATAGACTATGACAGACGCAAACTGGTATAATATACCGGTACCACCTCTTTTGTTGACAACATTCTTGATGGGGGGATCATGTGATTTCTTCGAATTCGATGTCGAGCTGGCACGTTTTCACATCCTACACAATGTCTACTTTTACTTGAAATACTGTAGTTTACTAATTATATACAATACCAAGTCAAGGCGGGAGGCAGTATCAGTGACCAATGTATCAGGCACGTTTCGGGTTGGAAGAAGGTCTTATATGACCGACACTCGCGCTCGAATCTCTTAGACTAGACTTCCGTTTCCTTGGTCTCTTTGACGGTTCCGTAGGCTAACTAGTCCGAGTTTGCTCTGACATTAGGGTCGGTAACATTTTGATTTACCATAGGTTTGGGGCCATACTGTTGCCGATCAATATTTTGCGAAACCTAACGCCAGAACAATTGTGACCACAAACGATTGAAATTGTTCTCGTGGCTAAGAGTGATAAACTTTATCTTCCTGGTCATTTGGGACTTTATCTCCGTTGCTGATTAATTCCCATTCATTTTTATACAGATCAGATTTATCTACTATGTTTTATGGAAGGTACATCTCAACATAAGATATATATATATATATACATATATATATATATATAGTATCAATCTATAGTTCACAGAACGTACACATTTCGGAATTATGATCTTTGAAGCTATAGAGGAATTGTTCACTTTTCTGGTGAATTCTGCCTGTGAATTATTGTGAAGTACTGCCAGGTGTATTCCACTGAACGTTGAGGAATCCGTGCATTAGGCAGTCTTCTGATGTTTGATTTGTTCGATTGGTGTATTACGACGATCTCAAGGTTGTTTCATTTACACGACGGCCGCCAGCATTATGGTGGCAGGAAACTGGACCGAGCCAGGGGAGCTTGCGGCCTTGTTTACCCGTGTTTCATGTTGGTAGGCCTCCACACACTTAACAATAATGTTTTCTGTCATTTTGGGACCGTCTATTGTTCACTACCCGCTGGTTTAGGGTTTGCAATCTTCAGCCAAATACACCTTACAACACTGAACCAACGAAGACTCATGACGTTGGCTACTACACGCTTTGTCTGGGCAGCGTTCTAGTGCCGACATACTAGAATGTAATGCTAAAGGTACCAGACGTAACTCCCAGCCGACTTGGGGGATGAAAGCTAACTTGGAGGATGAAAGATAATTAGGAGGATGAGAGCTAACTTGGAAGATGAAGGCTAACTTGGAGGATGAAAGGTAACTTGGAGGCTGAAAGGTAACTTGGTGGGCGAAAGATAACTTGGAGGATGAAAGATAATTAGGGGTGAATACTAACTTGGAGGGTGAAAGTTGACTTGGAAAGTGAACGAGAATAACTGGGGCCAGAAGAAAGCTGTGGCATTTTATGAACTTCTGACGGACTATCCACTAAATGGGCAGGTTCAATTAATCAAAAGGTTTGTACAATTAAATAAACATTAGCGGTATCTAGCGCAGTATACTGATGACCACATACCACACAAGACTCCTGCGCAATTGACCCGAGCGACAATTTGTAAATAGACAAATGCAAACAGAGCACACATATTAGAGAGTGCACCTCTGTAACCATTAGCATTGCTGAATCCAATATTTCTAAGAATACCAAAATTTTAATTTTTACAGTACATATAGAAGCATAAATATATATATTTAGTAAACTTTGTTATGTTTGAAATCTATTTATTGTTTGTAATACCAGTATTACAGGTATGTTGCCTTTGATTAATCTTATGTAATGTAAAAGCCCATAATTCCATTTCCTTATAAATAAGCATAAATTTTAATTTTCTGGAATGGATTTATCCATACCATTTTTATATATGAATTTACCAATCACCTCATATGCTTGTTAATGTCCTTGCATCTTGGTTTATACTTCTTCACACTGCCACCCTTCAGACAAAAGTTTCTGACAACATATCCATTCCTCAGTAACTATTATCATACAGAACAGCGGTAACCGATATAGAGGGAACTGAAGACAGGAGAGCTTCCACACTTATTCACCTTGGCCAATGTAATTACTAAGGGTATCACTTTTCCAGACATAACCTACTGTTCTAATTTCATCCTCTTTTACTTTATTGTATTTCTTGGACAAGAGTCCATTTTCTTATTGCATTCCGCATTCAGCACTCTAGCATGATGAAGGTGACTTGTGGCTCTAGTGGATGCACACGAGTGGGAAAACATTCAGTTGTTGCTTCTCACAACCCAGCCCCACCCTGGCATGGTGGAGATTTCCCAATCACTTTCTCACTGTTCTCCCACTGACTCGGGGTTTTGGCCTGTAACATAAAGCACCCAAAATTTCTGACTGACAGTAAACTAAAACACTGATGATGAAAGTCATGAGCGATATCAAAAGGGTGAAGATATATGACATCACACGTTCAGGTGAACCTATCTCATTTCCAGGTTAACATTTATTTATTTGATTGGTGTTTTTTAAGATGTACTCAAGAATATTTCACTTTTCACTACGCCAAGCAGTATTGCGGAAGGAAACCGCAATACTTGACAACGGATATTTCCCTTAAAACTATGTTCTTATCATTTCATTAGAAATTCCAAAACGTTCACTTTCCAGGTGCTTCTTTGTGTGAATTTGTCTCAAAGTAGGCAGCTACTTTCATTCTGATTGGTGCTTAATGCCATACTCGGGAATATTTCATCTATACAATGACAATCAGTTTCAGAGTGATGGAAAACACAGTTCCCGGAGTAAACCACCAGCCTCTGGTGAGCAACTGACAGATATTCCAAGATGTGACATGCAGATTTTCACCTGCAGAGAAAGCCAAAGGTATATGCCATATTTATGGAAGGCAAGTGATCTTGATACAAGACCACCTGTGCTTATTTTTACACCAGACACAGAAGCAAAATACGGGAGGAATATTTCTACATAAAATACAAACTAACCACTCATTCACTTACACAGCTTATTGAAACTTTTCATTCACACTAATGCATGAGAGCTGAGACAGGGAGCCTACCTCTGGTGTATTCTTGTTGTTCATTCAGTTTGACCATGTTTGAATTGATTTTCAAGTTGAGGAAATTTTGCAATCATTAGAAATGTTAAATAATTTCTGAAAACCATCTTGCAGAAATAACAATCATGATGCCGAGGTGACCTGAATCCAAGCAGGACAAATGTTTTCAAAGATTCACTTAAATTTTTTCTAGTGCCGGTATCATTGCAGATCAATTTCTACTGTACGCAGAATTTGAAATGACTCCCCTTAAATACGGACTCAATTAGAACAACTGATGTTCAGTAAGCACGAGGTGCTTTAACAAGGTAAAGTTCTGGTTGTTTCACTCATATTTCCTTTGAAATAAATAAAGACTCTGTCCAATTGTGCCTTTGAACAATCGACATTATACTGACCATTATGGAGAGAGCATGGACCCCATTCTGTAACTCATTCTGCAGGACATCATTCACCATTCTGTGACGCTGTCAAAGTAACGCATTTGAGTACTTACAAGTCTTCCTTTTATTCACACAAACTGTTTCTTTTTAAGTTTTTTAAATCATTCACCAAAAGACCAAAGATCAGTAGCCAGGACATTAATTTTTTTCAGCATTAAAATGGAAGAATAGGCACAACTGTACATGTATATAAATAATTGAGCCACCGCATACACACATCACCAGAATACGAGAGAAAATACATCGTTAATGAATGAACAAACAAAAGGTTGAACATTAAATCCATATTATTTCAGCTGTATCCATGCAAATTAATAACAGCAATATTGCATTTCTGTTTTTCTTACCTGACTCATGTTAACCATACTAAAGATTCAAGTATATGTCAAATATATATTTCTTTCTATTTTTAGACATACTTTCTTTTACTCCTTATTTTTTCTGCTTGTTGGGTGGTATCATTTTGTAGGTAAAAATTGGTGTGTTTTTCAGAAAATAGAGAAGGGTGCACACTAAGCAGAAGTAGTGATAAATCTGGGTTCACTGACCTCTGACTGGGTGGCTCTGACCTGTCAGCTGTTTGTCAACTTTCCGAAAAATTTCATCGGTCAACCCTTATCAGCCATCTGATAGGAGTTTTCTCAGAGGACAAGGGCTATAAGGCCCAGGAGGTTTAGACCGAGCTTGCAGATTTAGGGACAATGTTGTGATGTCAAAAGTTAACATGTAAGTTAATGGGATTTTAATTGTGATGTGTGGCCATATAAGGAATGAATTTACATAAACTGAACAGGGCATCACTGAATTATCTCTATTGAGGTCACCCCATCATTTAAGTGGCATGTTTTAAAAGCCAAGATGTTACAAGTAACCTCTCAATATGGCTAATCGCAAGTTAACTGCCTCTAAAATTGCACTTAGAGTGCATTTATTGGTCAAATACAGTATTTTCTTTCTGCTGATTCACCAGTTCGCGATTAAACTTACCTTTATTAATGGCTGACTGTCAAAAAGGCTGGAAACCACCACCACCTTGAAATGAGTCTCTGACCCTTGAACAAATAATTTCAGACCATTTCACATGTTTTCAGACACTGGAATAAATTTAAATACATGTATTGATGTTCTCACATCAAAGTTTAAATCAGCTTGGGAATGGCTTGCATTAACAGTGTGGCTAACCTGTTACATGTAAATAGTAAGTCTAATCTGACAATTCATAATCATTTGTTGACCAGTGAATAAAAGTGCCTTTTGTTACTGTTAACTTATTAATTTTTTTTCAATCCTCTGAACCCTACATGGTACTGAGTTGTTACCCTGTTACCCTAGGCTCTCCTCTCATTAACATTTCTTGTTCGTATCTGAATTAACAGGCATATATCATAAGACGGAAAAGCGGCTTCTCTGGTTCGTGTGTTACAGAAACATGTTGAAGAACCGGCCTCTCAGGAGCTAAGAGTTAAGAAGTGTATACAACATCGTACTGAGTAAGTTAAGTTTATGGGTGAAGGAAAGGTTAGTGCTCTGAGTAAACCACCACCCTCCTAGATACTTGACAAACTTACTGCCACATTTAATGCCCCCACTTGAACCAGCGAGAGCTGGATTTCAACATGCAATCTCACTGATCAAGGTTCGTCAGTCGCTGTAAGCAAGTGTCTTAACCATCTGAGCCAACCAGAAGCCTTACTGTCTTTTAGTTTAAAACATGAGGCACTTTAACCAGATAACTGCTATTAGACACAACTGGGTGTGGTAATACTTTTTCTCATAAAATACATGCCCTGGTATTAAAGGAGAAGACCGGGGAGGTGCAACATAAATTGTAATGAAAAGAGTAAAGTTTGACAATTTGATAATTTTTTAGACATTCTCTAAGAAATGTACGCTTCATTGTCGTAAGCGAAGATATTTTATTGGCTGATTGATGTGAATCGGGCCCTCTAGCGATATCCACCCTGCCTGTATTCGACCTGTTGTTTGTGGAGCCAAAATCTGCACACTGTGGCAGTCTGCCAGCCTTTTGTTGTTGTCTGTGCACTAACAAAAGAAGGGGCAGAAGCCAACTGTACGTAATCGAATTGAATTCACATCCATGGGGCCTGTATGACCCGAATTATGTACATTCAATAGATAGAATGGTAATGATTTGAGGGCCCGATTCATGTCATATCCACTAATAAGGCTTTACATAATCCTACATTCTTATTGATCAAAATTATTTTCACATGTCCCCTCTTACAGGGAGGTATTTATTATCCGCGATTGAGTATGTGTTAGGGCTGTAAGGGAACCACTTTCAGAGAGGAAAAATGACAAATGGCTTGTTCAATGGCTTGTGTAAGACAGCGATAAGCCTCCAACAAGGTGAAACAAAGAAACATGAAGACTCTTCAATAAGTTCAACACATATATTTGAACAAAATAGACAAATAATACAACTGACAATAATGTACAAAACAATACAGATAATTACAAGATACATAGTTTCTTACTGATGATAGCACCCAAATCCGGATGGGATATTCCGGCTTCCAAAGGCAAGTCAGTCCACGTAAATATAGAATCCACAGTTCTTTGGAATTCTCGAATAGAAGGATGACAGTCCTGTATGTGACGAACAGTAGGTAATGGCGTGCCGATGATATCCAATTGCCCGTGAAGGTGTAACTTCTCAGGGCGGATGGGTTGACAGAAGCGTCCATGATGCCAAGCTGGCAATGTATGTTTCACTCCTCGGGAATATACACAAAATCACTTTCAGGGTAAACTTGGATGAAATGTATGTAATCGCACAAAGAGACCATAAGCGATACAAGCACCAAAAGATCGTCTCAAACAAAATAGCAAGTTGTGAAACACAAGCTCACAAAGTGCTTCATACAGAAAAATGGAGTGCAAAGTGATGTATGTCGAATGGCTTGAAAGCCGATATCTCCAAACCCAGCAAAATCGTTCCAAGTGAACGACAGTAAATATGACTACTCCTGAAGTGGACTTGAGTAAAAGACTGTGAAACTTCTAACTTTGTCGCTCATATTTATAGACTAATGTAAAGAAAATTGTGGATGGTTGGAATGTAAACATGTTTACAACATGGGTACATCTTTCCAGAATGTACGCTCTGTATACAATGACACGAAACTCATAAAGACAAGCCTCAAGAACACGCAACTTAATCCAATGTAGGCTATAATGTAAAGAGGGAAAAATGTATGTCAGACACTGACCTGGATAGTGCAAAAACAAAATAAAAAAAATATAATACATTCTTTTAAAAACAGGCTTTATAACATGACCTACCTTAAACTTTGTTGCCTCAAGAACTTAAAAAATCTAAAATAAAATTTGAAGGTCAGGTTTAAATCTTCAATCCATACTCTTTTACCACAAATTGCCCAACACTTCCTCGGTCTTCTCCTTTAATATAAACATGGGATTGAGACTAACATCTGTGCTAATATCAGATGATATACCAAAGATAACATGCTAATATAGTAATACTCACCTTTTGGTACATTATGCATGCCACTTTCATTGATGACTTCAAGCAAAACTGGCTGTCAATGGTGTAAATAATAAATCTTTATTAAACATAACCTATACAGGCTACATTTCACGAATAACAACCCCAGGAAAACACTTTATTTGGAATGCTAGGAGTGGCTATCAAAAATGAAGATTTGCTCCCAAATTTAAAACTATGTATTTTATCATTTCACAGTACTTAATAAGTAAGCAGCATTGTCTTTCAGATGTTTTACTTTTTTATCAGAGGATTTTCATGTTACTCTTGTTATAAAAACTTAGGTATTGAGAATCCAGATGTATATTTATGAGTTAGAGTCTAATGGTGGAATTATCAGTATATCAATAATGTGAAGTTCTCAACATTACTGAAGAACCACAAGCCTGTAATATGGCCAGGTACCTCAAAGGCCTTTGTTAACTTCTCTCGTATGCTCTTCTCTACTGGTTTCCCCTGGAAGTACACAAATACACATTCATATCAGAGATAGGCTGACAGCTGGCAAGTCGTAACAGGACAGATTAAACTGTTTCATGGGACTTTGGTTATTACAGAGTGAAAAAATTCAAGCCTGTCAAGTATATAACACAGGTAATATGTACCAGGTATGTGACACTGTTTAACTGAAAAAGGTGAAATGTGCCAAAGTGGTCCAATTAAATTAAACACTGACGTCTATTTTTAACAATTTCTGGCTGACAGCTATCATATCAGAAACAGTTAAAACTAGACCTCAGTATTTAATTGAATTGAATTAGTGCCGGATATGAATAATTTAATGTCTTTAATAGTTTACTTTGACTTGATTTTAAGTGATTATTGTTCAGATGCAAATGATTTTACCTCCATTGCCAAATGTGTGCTTGAGAAGGTGTGTTTAATTCTTGAAACACATCGAGATGCTGTATGACCTCGCAACAGAGGCTGAAGAAAGCCTAGAGGGATGGGATGAAGAAAAGAATGATTACTGGTAAGCGTTAACATGAATGTCAGAATTTTAAAATAACACCCTGGGTCCATCTAGATGGACTATAGTGCTCTCCCTGTATATCATACAGCAGCACTATCCAACACCTAATCTCCATTCACATTGTAATTTGTGCAAAAATATTTGACAAAATATGGTACTGCTATTTAACTGCCATAAATATGCATAAATTTATCCTTACAAGGTGATTGGTAATTTTGTAAGTCAAGAATACGAGATGTGTCTTCAGCCCCAGACAGGCCTGCAACTGCACTTGTGAGGTTTTCACCCCACATTGTGTAGTGGTATTTATTCTAACACGTAACAGGAATTATGAAGGCAGAAATCATGAAAACATAAAGAAACAGTTAGAGTTTCCCTCCGGAGGTCTGTCTATGACCTGTGTTCATTACAAATCAAGCGGTAGTCTTTTGCGTCATCACATGTGTATGTCAACCGGCCATGATCTCCTCTTCTCAAACTACTGTATAACGCTGAAATGCATTGGTGTAAAAATCCTGTAGAGTAATGTTCAGCCAATCAACGTCTCCGTTACATTCGATAGGCCGTCATAAAGTATGGCGACATATTATGATGTCGATAAAGTAGAATATCAATGTTCCTGCGGCAAAAGAAGACCATTATGCCGACTATATATCTGTCGTCATTGCCTAAAGCTGAGATGCACGGACTGTGTCTTGCACGAGGTGAGTTTTAGTTTAGATTGACGTGCAATCTACGGCATTGTTCCTTCTTTCCATTTCGTATCATGGCAGGTCTATTTTCCGATACTTGGACATTTGTAGGTTGAGTATTAAGAGGAGTAACCGTAATCACAGGAACTATATGTGTGGGAAATTCCAAACTTGAGGTTCTTGTTTACATTACCTGGCGCAGGATATAGTGTCAGTTCATGGAGGGATCAGCTTTCGCAATGAACATCTGAAGACGAGCTGAATCATTTAGTGAATGATGCTGAGCTACCTCAACATCACTACACGCCACATATGGATTTGGCCTAATGAAGTAGACGTTGTATGCTAGCAGAGGTCTATATTGAAAATTTGTTCGTCCTGTTCACCTTCTCGTAGATATGCAGAGTATATTCTAGAGGTGGACTTCACTATGCTCATGACAGTTCCTGTTATCAGTGGCCAACTGTATAGAACAGACGAAGAGTTCCTACCTACGGTTGAGAATAATACCCTTTTAGTGCCCAGTCATGCACTCAAGCCATCGAGAAGGCAAACATGAGTGCTGGTTTAAATTTTGATGGGTGTGCGGTCTAGAAATGACCGATTTTAATGTAACAGGAGCCAACTTTGGTCCAACAGAAATACTGTCATAATCCCCACGGCAAGGGAATGAAGATAAAAAAAATTTTAGCACAAAAGATAAAAATTAAAACTTTTGTGTTAGAAATTTCCTCTGGAAACTTAATCAGTGTATGTCTAACCATTAAATATGATAGTTTCAGTCCCCTGTAGTACAAAAGTCTGCATTTCCCCATGGACCTCCAAGATATTTTTCACCTCATACTCCTGGCAAATAACCCAGCTTTTCTAAGGTTAAATATTGCCTCATGGCGTTAAGTCGTAAAATTTCATTTATTTCACATACCTGATTGCTTCATTCTGTACAGGTTGACAGCTACTATTGCCCCAACTGTCTGGAGAACATGCCATCTGCAGAAGCAGCGATGAAGAACAACAGGTAAAGTATGCAAAAATTTTGCATCACATACTTCTAATCAAAATCAGAGCATAGGTTCAGTTATTACCTCTATGAGAGATGTTATGTTTTTGTCATTGTCTTTTTATCTGCCAGCCTTCCAGTCATCAGCTCTACCGAAAGAGACTTGAGGTATGAACAGACTGAAATTTTGTGCACAGAAGCCACAACCACTTGATTACCTATTTTTACACGCATTTAGCATAAGCAGTGACATCAGAGTTAACCAAAATACTGGCAAGACATAAATGAATTGAAAAATAGATTGCATAAGTATGGGGTTGGCAGCAGATAAGTGAGCGCCACTCCAAATCCGGAGATGTGTCATGTACCTGGCAATGGTTGGAGGGTTACTTCTGAAAGTGTGTTTTTTTTTCACCCATAAACCTGTCTGCCTCTTATATAAGTGAATAATACTTGAGCAGAGTGTTAAACACTAATCAGATTAAGAGAAGAATGGATTAAATAAGGACACATTTTGAAGTATCCAGAAATATGTTCAAATTCTTAATTTACATTTTTGAAACAACATTATGCAATAAAAGAAAAGCTCATCTCCAATCACTTGCCCAAAACTAGCTGGGAAGACGACCAGGATTAATCATGTTAAGCCAGGTTGGTTGGTGCAAATTTTCCAGTTACCCACATTTATGGGCAAATCATTTTTCAACATGAATTTTGCTATTGCTAAGATGTTGCAAATGTGTCTGAAATATCGTTACCTTTTCCCCACAGGTGCTCTAATTGCTTTGATTGTCCAAGCTGTGGCCACACATTGTCAACAAGGGCCACTACAGTCGCTGTTGTCAACCCAGAGGATGCAACCAAATCTACAACCAAGAAAATGTACTACTTAGCTTGTGGGTTTTGTCGCCTGACCACACGGGATGTAGGTGTAGCTGACCAAAGTGTTGGTATGTCAAGTCTGACAGCCTGGTGAACTTGGCTTTCTAACTAATCAACGACATTTACATAAATATTCAGCTTAAACACCATCTAAAAGAAGAGACGTGTTGAATTCATCACTTTTGTGCATCAGCCTTGTTCTGAATTAAAAACTGGAGCCTGAGTTTTGATTGTTGTCGAGGTGAAAAAATTGCAAATTAAACAACAACCAAATAAATAGTTAAGTAAATACTGTATTTGATGTACAAATTTCTTCCATCACCGAATTACACGTTTTGCCTGATTTGAAAGGTTCTGTTCATCTTGAAAGGTTTTTAGAGGTTTGGACGATACAGTGATATTCTACTGAGATAATTACGTACAGAAAGTAATATTTTATAACATTTTATATCACTGAATATGCTCCTTTTGGATGATGGGTGAAATGTGATAAATAACATACAAACACTTCCATGTTCACTGTCCATAAATAAGGTTACCCTAATGTATTATTATATTTTTTATTAAATCAGTTGTGACAGAAGTTATATTTCAAAGCAGATGAAAATACATGGTCGTAGTATATTACATTTCATGATCTCACCCAATTCTGTGACTTTGTTATTGTTCTTTCAGCTAGTGGGGGCTGGAAAGATCTGGAAAACCCCCATACTGGGAGGGTAAGAAACACATCTGCCTGTGTTTTTGTTGGAAACATCAACATGGTTACCCGTTGGAATCTAAATTTATTGCATGGCCTTTCTCAGTAAACACATGTCAGATATCTTGTGGAGGGTCAGATAGGCGTGTGTAAGAATCTAGTGTTCTCAGAGGCTATTTGTCACCAAAACAATCACTGACATATACACCTGTAAATGTCTGTCTGTTTCGTGAATAGGGTTGAATGTAATTAGATGCAGTAATTTGATGATGGTGTAGCAGAAGTGTTCAACCCTCTTAAATCTGACTTTTTCAACGAGACAATCTCATATTTCATCTCATGTAAATTAAAACTAATCAGACTCAAAGCTGTTGAATCACTCAGTTTTCATAAGACTTGTACCTACATGCCTTATACCTGAGCTGAATATCCTGTTATACTGGTCCCAGCTTATACTGAAGTCTGATGCAGGGCCTCTATGTAGGGCAACAATTTCTTGTGCACAAGATTTCTGTGACTTTCTTTTTTTCTTATGAGATATATGGACTTCACCAAATTTACCATTTTTGTATTCAAGAAAACATTTATGTAGGGCTACAGTTTTTATGCACAGAAGTATATTGATAACCAAATTCCTCTGGTGATTTCTCACCATTTTCTCACCAGTTTTGTGGACACACGTTCAGATTGACTTCACTCTGTTCTCCTGTTAACATGGATTTCTATAAGCCTTTCTTGTAGGGGTACAGTTTCTAAGGCAATCACCTGTCTAGATAAGCTTTTTCTGGCTAATTTACCAGATTTATAGAGTGCCAGAATTTTCCTTGGTGTATACCAATTTATCTGGTATAAAGCCTATTACACTGGCCAATGCATGTGCTCTCCCATACTTCGACTGAGTGGTTAAACCATCCACACACAGTGACTGTTGTCAGCTGAGTATTTGCTCAGCCAATCATAGGGCTTCAGTGGCCACCCATAGTACACAAATAGCCAATCATGGGAAGCAATTTGCATATCAAAGACCATTACAGGAACACAGGAACTCCCCACAACAATTTCTTTAGCACCGCAATACTTTACAATCTTTATTCTGATTCCATGGTTTAGTTGACTGCCATAGCAGAGGAGCTGGTGGGATTCTCTGAATGCCTTGTTTGTTCTGCCACAGATAAATTCACTACTGGATATTTACCGTCAGCTGGCTCAGAAGGAAAAGGCTGAGAAGGAGAGGAAGAAGTACACTAAACGTAGGACACACCTGTACTACACTGTAAGATAGTCCTCAAACTGTGTATTTCTATTATTGTCGTGTCTCTTGTCCAATGCCAAGAATGCACTGGTGATGATGGAATAACATATTCACCAGTGAACTTGTTTACCCTAATTCTTCAACCTGTTCAACCACGGCTGAAAACATCATTTCAAAATTTTCTTAGAGATCGGTAGGATCCAGAGAAATAATTCTCATTAGTTTATGAAGCTTGTACCAGTATTGACAGAAACAAATCATTTTTGGCTGCATTTTTCCCAATAACTGTATACATTGACTGGCCTTTAAAAACTGTGTTAATGATTGAGAAGGTTGAAGATTTACAGTGTTTATATTTCTGTCTGAACTTGATATGTTCTGTACTTGATATGTTCTGTACTTGATAAGTTCTGAACTTGATATGTTCAGTACTTGATATATTCTGTACTTGATATGTTCTGTACTTGATATGTTCTTGATATGTTCTGTACTTGATATGTTCTGTACTTGACCTACAGTTTTTCTCGTAAAATTGCACCTTCAGAAGCGCATAAAACCTTGAAATGATACTTTTGATTTCAACACTTAAGGTTTTCTGACAAGAAATTAGCCAGGCTTCACAACAAACTCTTTAAGTGGTCCTATAAACTGGATGAATTGATAAGAATGAAACAAAATATGTGACTTGGAAGAAGTTAAACTTCAGATGAAATGCAGTAATTTGTGAATTGATGTGAACTTCGTCAAAGATGTGTTATATATGGAAATAATATGCATTATATGCAATTCATCAGTCCTGTTTTGTAATTTTAGGACAAGTTTGGCCTGGCACCTGTTGCTGCTAAAATGAAGGCTCTCCCTTCTATGTCATCACTCAGGTGAGAATTTGATGGAAACATTGCAGATTCATCATGATTGTGCCATAAAACTAATTTGAGTATGAGAAAATGCTTTCTGGTCATGCAAAATGGCTTTTGCTTGAAATCAAATATGATTTGAGATATGATGTCGCAGATTCAAATCCAGTCCTAGCTAGATCGACTGTTTCTGTAAATCAGAATGTTTGTCAGCTAATTGCTCTGCCAGGCTTCCTCTTGGAGTAAAACTTTAAACTGAAAGACCACACAAAAATGAAGTTATGGTGAGTGGAAAGACCGTTAAAAATTGTATCTGAAAATACCTTCACAGGAATTTTTTACATTTTTCCCAGTCATTTAGATGCAGTCAGATGTTTTGATTGTATGTTGGGTTTTATGGGCCATATTGTTAATGTGGTTCACCAGTGACATCACATCTACTTTTCTCTGACCCTAAGGCAGAAATGTAATGTCATGTTACCTTTTTAACACACAGGCAAACATCACAGGAGTAAACTTCTCAAGCACTTTATTAGAGCTAAACATAAAACGTGTACAAAGTTTTGTGATGTCACTGGTGAACCAGTGTGAATCATCAATATGGCCTGTAAAGCCCACCATACAATCAAAACATTTAACTGCATTTAATACGGTACAAAAAGACTCAGTGAAGGTATTTTCAAATACAATATTTAAAAGTCTTTTCACTCACCATAACTTTATTTTTGAGTGGTCTTTCACTTTAAACATTAATCAGTCAAACAAACAGAATTG
The DNA here is from genome assembly GCA_016165875.1 of Acanthopleura granulata. NCBI lineage: Eukaryota > Metazoa > Mollusca > Polyplacophora > Chitonida > Chitonidae > Acanthopleura > Acanthopleura granulata. The sequence goes on along the minus strand of JABBOT010000002.1, from coordinate 34,922,950 downwards.
AGCATTATCCCCTCGTAGTGGGTACTTTACTGTCGATGTGTTTGACGGTCAGTTGTGTGTAATTCTAAGTGAACTGTTTCTAAAATTATAATTTTAATTTAGATAGTAGTTAGCAAATTAATCCTTGGTAGTATGGTATGCAACTTTAATGATGATACATTTTCACAGCAGCCATTTTATATCCATGCAGTGGATTGATGTATTCTTTTCTTGGTGGAAACTTGTTAAAGACATAATTGACATTCAGGGTGAATGTTTTGTTTCAGCATCAAGGAAGATGAGCTAATTGCTGATATTAAACCTGGAGAGACTGTGATTGAGTTCCCTCCCCTGCCTGATGAGCTCTTCTCAGAGCCAGTCCAAGTGGCCAAAGGTAAGTTGTGCAAATGGTTTGGATTACTTTGGCATGAGGAACTGAATGTCATCAGTCCTCTTTCATATTCATTTCATGGTTTTGGAAAGTATATAACCTTACATGAGTGAAGGAAGAACCTCATGTACTTATATTTAACAAAAGCCTCCCTATTTATTCCACTTTGAGTGGAATGAAAAGTTCTGTTTTAGTAAGTTACAGTAAATTTGTTAATAATGTAAATCTGATTTATTGTGTCAATTAAATATTTATGTATAAAGCTTGCAGTGGTAAGAAAACTGCACAAAGTCCAGTAAACTGAAGATTTTAAAACAATGGCCATTGTCCCCTGAACAACAGTTTTACTGTTTAATCCCTGCCTTGTCTGTAAAGCAATTAGGGGGCATCTGTGGCTGAAGAGGTTAGTGCACCAGCACTGCATAATGACCCAGGTGCCTCTCAGCAGTGTCGTCTCTGTGAGTTCAAGTCCAGCTCATGCTGGCTTCCTCTCCTTGTATGTGAAGAGGTCTGTCAGCAACCTGCAGATGGCCATGGGTTTCCCTTGGTTTCCTCGCTCCATAATGCTGGCCACTGTCATATGGGTGAAATATTTTTGAGTACGGCGTAAAACACCAGTCAAATAAATAAGTGATTTAAATGTAGTAGTATAGGTGTATGTTTTATGGCTAAACTTACATTTAACAGTGACCTCGATGAACCAGCGTTTGGGGACACCCGAGTTTCAGCCTGATCAGACGAGTAAACTGTACCCAATCCATAAACAGCTGTTAATCAGGAGGTCCCTCAGATGTAAACAGTGTGAGCACAACCTCAGCAAACCAGACTTCAATCCTGTCTCCATCAAGTTTAAGATCCAACTTGTGGCATTGTAAGCATTCACCTCTGTAGTCAGTGTCAACCAAGGATTTATCGAGCGTTTTTCCCCTATTTTCATGAATTTCCATAAACTTGTTTTAAAGATACGTAGTGTTGCATGTTTAATGTAGTGATTGGTATGCAAAACATCACTAAATAGGGAATTTCCAGTCCATGTATATTTCTTTGGCTAGAATGCCAGTAGACAAAGGTATACCTGTGACTTCAAACAAGAAGGCTTTCATGTATCAGTCTGAGTGCAAAGGTTTTTTTACGGGCTCTGAGGCCTATTTCACAAAACCAGTTTTGACTTTGAATTTGAAATGTCATTTTAGACACTTATTTATGAGATATATGAGACACATATGAGATAAACTTGGAAAACTTAACAAGAGCTATATTAAGACAAAGATTTCCAGATTTGAACACCTGAAGCCATAAACTGCTTATATAAAGGTTGTAAGCTTTGAATTAAGTCAAAAATCTCTCCGTGAAATCTGCTCCACATCCTTTATATCCACCCATAACCTGAAGATTATCGAATAAGTGAAATATTTTTGAGTGCAGTGTTAAACCCTAATCAAGTAATATAAATGATGTGTTCTCCCATCGTGCATTTCAGATATTTAGCACTGATGTCAGGGTTCAGGTTTTGAAAACAAATTGATGCTATTTTCAGTTTTTTGCCCCATGTTTACAAACGTGGGACAATTTTAACAAGGCTGCCAATCAACTCTGATTATTTTTGTTTTATTATTGTTTTTCTGTAACCTGCACTCACATTTAGGTTCTTTAAGGAAGACTGCAAAAAGCAACTTTCTAGTGATAATGAGGGCTGTTTTGTTGCTGTGAACATGCATATATGTTCAACAGTTTGAGTTATGAATTCATCTATATTTTTGAATATTGTTTATGTTTCCATTCCTTAACTTCATATCCACATCATTAAGGTGTACATTAACACTTAGTGAAATAGTACATGTGCTCTCCTCCACTCAGTTCCCCTACTGTGAAATGTTTGCTGTTGAGTTGTTATGAGGCTGTCTGATTCAGAATCATAAACCCAATTTTTCTGTGATTTCAGACACCATGTCCCAGAGATTCGCATTCTGAAAATTCCCAGTTTCGAGCTGAACAAAGTAAGGCATAAGTAAACTATGAAGCCATAGTATTTGTACCTCTTGTGTTTTCTACTTTGAGTGGTTGTATTGGGTTGTGTGTATCAGATTCCTGCTTCTCCACCAATGTGTCCATGTGAACAGTCTCACTGTGAGTAACACTACTTCCTTGTACTTTGAAAATTTATGTGATAATTAGATTGCAGATTAATGCTATAAAAAGTTATTTTAAGGGTTAAAAGTTACATTTTTCCAACAGGAAATCATCCTAAGTACCAAACAAACTCCAAAACACATTTCTAAGATCAACAGAAATCTCAGAATCATGAAAAATGAACTACTTAAGCATGGACGAAAGTTTAGGTCAATTGAGCTAATAAGAGGTGTGTCAGGTACAAAGGCTTGGACTGTTCTTTGGAGGGGATAGAGCCAGAGATCACAGTCTAAGGGTGGCTTATATACACTGATATGCGGGCACCTCTGACAACCCTTGACTGTGATCTACGCCTAACCCTATATTAAAGTAAAGGACAGCTCATGAATGAGGAATTGTTCATCAGGTTCTAAATTGTACGAATTCGTTGCTGAATTATCTACGTTTGAAGTGTGGATCATTGTGCAGCTGACTGGGGATCTGCAGTTTTAGGCTTGTGAGTGATTGACCAGGAGATATCTGTTTTAATGTCGTATGTTGTAATTATAACAAGGACATGTGTGAACAACCCTGCAAAGTGTGTCCAGACCATTGTGTTGTGACTGGAGCAAGTTTCTAGATGATTTCATGTTATAAATTTACATGTATACGTAAGTTTCAACTACAACCCTAGCAGCTTACTACAGACTCAGATGACAAGAGTGTTCCGCATTTGGAAGAATTACGTCACAGCCCACTCACAATAGCTGCGTTTCATGCTAGCCGACAGAGCACGGTCAAATGCCAATTTCTGCTGTCGTAGTAGCTGTTAGAAAAAATACTTTACCCTAAATGAACATAATATTGCCCAACCTGTTTTGCAAACTTAACTTTGAACATGTGCTGTCTTTCACTTCAAGGTGAGTGTTAGGGTGGTATTTCAGAAATGACTGCAGCACCTGTGCCCAGGGTCTATATGTAAATCATGATAACATGAGGGGGATTTTTAATTGCTGGTCTGAGTATTTCACGCTTGGAAGAATTATGTCACAGCCCAGACAGAACAGTGGCGTTTCAAGCTAGCCGAAAAAGTAGGGAGAAATGTCGATTTCCGCTGTAGTAGTAGTTGTTAGAAAAAAAAGCTTTATCAAAGTAAACATAATATTGTGCTACCTTTTTGGCAAACTCAACTTAGAACATGAGCTGTCTTTGACTTTAAAGATCACAGGCGAGATCCTTGGCTAGAGGAGATATGACTAGAATATGTAAACCCAGTGATAAGGTGATGTGTCCCTTGTGTTATGGGGAGGCTTAGTGTGATTATGGTAAAGGTCTCTGTGTCTTTATGGCTACTTGTGTGTGTTAAATACGATCATGTCACTTTTGAAGTTTAGTCTTCAACACAATATGAGCTGGTTAAAAACACAGAAGTGGGAAATGGGAAACTTACACCGTGGTGCTGTCTGCCTCTTTGTCTACTCAATTGGTGTTGTGTTAGCCATTTTGACCAACAAATACTTGTTTGCACAATAGGTTCAGAAGAATTGAGCCACGGTCTATTTCATCTGTTTACAAACTGATTCATTCCTAAAATGAAAACTGTCACATTGACAAATAAGGGCTTTGACAAATAAGAACAGATTAAACCTGTTCACAGTGACAGTAACAGGAAATGATATGAACAAAAATATGGGATGTCATTTTATAACTTTATTGAAACCAATTAATCCTGGGTATCCAGTTTCATTTTTCACCATGCTGTTTCAGCCAGAACAGGACATAATTTATGGGAAAAATAATTCTGTTACCAGTATTGATGATAATGGAGGAGGAAGTTGTCTTAAAATGACATCTGTTTTCATACCCATCCATGACAAAGCTCGCATGACACAGGAATGTGTATGTGGTAACCAGAGTATTTACCAGTTTTCACTTCCTGGTGTAAGAGGATATTGAACAGAAAACATTATCATAACAATCCTGGTTGGTATGAATTTCCTTTTTTTTTTTTGATGTAAGATGTAAATTAGTGTTTGATGTATTTATTTAATGCCATAAATGTAAAGTGTATATGTACCTGAGTTCAGATGTCAAATTTTATGGCCTCATAGTGAAAAGTGTGTGTTACATTGTGGCTGCAGTGCCAGATGACATCCAAATCCACATGGCTTACATCAACAGCAACTATGACATAGTCCATGTTTTGTCCTTCGTTTTGGAATGTTATCTGTTCTGGACAGGTGACACTGCATTGATTTTCAAAATTTTATATATGATTTATTTGTATACATGTAAGGTCACATGATGTTCTCAAATTGCATTCAAAGTTACGTTCTGCGCGTTAAATTTTTGGAGGATTTAGTGTATTTGGCTCATGTCTGTGTAGAGTGTGTCTGGTGTGAGGTAAAGTGTCCTATGAGATGTTCGCTTCCTGGTCCGTGCCCCTAGTCTGTAAATTTCATTGTTTGTGCTGTTAACTCTGTTACCAGTTATAGCTGGTCAACAGGAATGACATACATGTAAGCCTGTTCCAATAATAAACATACCCTGCACAGATTGCTGGGTTAAGTGCCTATATTACATGTCCATGTACATATGCATCCCTAATGTACTGATGGACTGGAGTGGTAAACTGAGCTCTCCTTTTAATGAGCTCTCCTTTTAATGGGCTCATTCCAGTTTAGCTCTGGAAAACTCAGCTGCAGCTTTATATCAGGACATTTGTCAGGTACCCTTGCAAAATTTTAAGTATCCTGTAGGCTGTGCTCAGTTTTCTCCACTTATAAACTGAAATTGAGTACTTTAAGTAAATAAAAGTTCATCTTTTGTGTTTTTCTTGATGTGCTGATAACAGATCATTGACAATCAAACAAAGCAAACAAGCAAATAAACAAACAAAAAATCATAAGACAACACAAATAACAAGAACTTGCACATATAGTGTTTTATGTTTTGATGGCTGAAGCTTTAAATGTGTTCTGAAATTTTTCTGCCGTAGCAGCCATGTGTCCATATCCTTGTAAATGCTCTATCACTAGAATAGTTTGGCCCAAGTTCACCAAACCTACCCCACACTCATACTGTGGCATGAGGAAAAACTCTGTTGATTTTCAGGGACCTTTTTTCGTCAAGGTCATTGGGGTGGTTTAAGTTAAATTTTATAAAAGATTTTTAATTATTCTGTGTCAAAACAGCACAGCCCAAGTTCACCAAACTTATACTGCACATACACATTGGCATAAAGAAGAAGCCTATTCATTTTCACTCACCTTGACCTTTTTCTTCAAGGTAATTGTGGTCATAGAAGTTAAATTTTAAGAAAGGCTGATCTGTCTTTAGAATGACATAGGGCAAATTCACGAAACTTACACTTTGGCTTGAAGAAGAACCCTGTTGATTTTCTGCGACCTTGACCTTTTTCTTCAAGGTCATTGAGGTTACTTAAGTTTAAATTTATAAGAGGTTTGTAAACACTTTATCTCTTGAACAGTTCATCCCAATTTCAGCAGATTTATACTACATCTACACTGTAGCATGATTAAGAACTGTTGATTTTCTGCGACCTTGACTGTTCAAGGTCATGACAGTTTTTAAGTTATATTTTATGAATGCCTGGTATTATGCATAATATCTTGTGGAATTTGTACATGCGCTTAAGGGGTTTGTGGGCATTGCATGGTGTATTTTACTTTTTCCAAAACATGCAAGGACATTTCAGAAATATGTTACACTGTCTGGCAAATCCTTCAATGTCCTACAGGCTCAGATAACAAAATGTTTTACTTTCATTCCATAGGAAACTCTGCTGGTTCTGACCCTGTGCAACCCTCTAGTCTACAACACTACCATCAATCTGCTGCCTGTTGATGGGCAGGATGACTTCTCTACTGCCAAGGTAACTTAGATCATCTTTAAATCATGAACCTTCACAACCTTTGTTTAGTGACAGGTTCATGGTTATCCTGTAGAAATTTCTCGCCTCTTATAATGTTGACATGTATTCCATGTTGTAGGATGCTTGTGTACCTGACTTCATATCAGAAAGTTTGTCAACCCACTGTTTACTGTTGATACCCCTCGACCAATTGCCAAGTGGTAATGTCCGCAGGAGGTGTCCGTCCTTTCGTCAGTCCATCCTTCCGACTGTTCGTCCATATTCCTTGTAAACGCTAAATCTCTAAAAAGATTTATTCGATGTTCATCAAACTTGCATATTGGCAGGAGAAAGAATCCTAGTGACCTGGACCTTTTTCTTCTATATCGTTGTGGTAATTTAGCTTAAATTTTTATACAAAACTTGTAAATGCTCTATCACTAGAACGGTTTAGCACAAGTTCACCAAACTTGGAATTCTAGTCGTTACATTATTACATGTGCTGAAGGGCGAGAGGCTTTAAGTGAATTGCACAGTATTTTTTTCTGCTTGTATGGATTAGGTTCTTGATCCTGTCTTGTGCTGTGGAACTGCTTTCAGCATTAACTTATTATCTTTTAGGCTGACGGTTTCTTGCATTCGTAAACATGACAGCTGTGATATCAATGGAATCAGCTGGAATGTCATTAAAACATCTGTTAAAAATCAATCATGCTTGTTACCTACGTGAACTTTTAATTTTCATAAAAGGTAGACATTTATGTATATGTGTAGTTATTTTGAAGAGAAGAAAGGTTGTGTTGCTTTCTTTCCTTCAGTATTACAGTAGTTGTAATGTGCATGTTTTAGGTGAAATTGCCTGAATCTCCAATAGTCTTGGCAAGAAGGGATGATGCTGCTGTCTATGATGACACCAACAATGGCCAACCAGAGTTCAAGGATGACCCAAGGTCAGTGGCTTGTCAACATTCCAAACCTGAACTTATGGGAATTAATTTTTTTGATCAGAGAAAGAATGCATGTCATTCTGGGTTTAGATCATATGAGGATAACGTCAATATCTTGGTATGCTCATGCAGGAAATTAGACTGAGTGTCGATTGATGAAGCTTTTTCACTGTTGTGTCCTGCATGACTAGGACTTGCATAAACGTGGCGGTCATTATTCAACAACATGTAAAATCTACAGTAAGCCTACAAACATTGAAATTCCACCTCTTCCCTTAAAAAGTAGTGGAGGTATTATATTCCAGGTGTTTTCTTCTACATTGTAGTAAAATTTGCTCATAGGATCTTGGCCTTACTTTAACCCTAGAACCCGCTGGAAAATTTGTGGTGTTCTAAGTATTTCATCTGGTTGCAAAAGGTGCTTGAGATACACACTAAAATCTGAATGACCAGCCTTGGAGCCGTGAAGATGGCGCCAGCTTATCGCATTCACAACTCTAAGATTAAGATATAGATCTTGCATATGTGCCAAAGGTTGTATCCAAAGTTAAGATCAGTTTAAGATCACAAAAGCATTGATCTTTTGGTATTCTTTTTTAAATGACTAATAAAGTCTCTTGTATGTGATGTTCATTTGTTTGTCATGTATCTCACTTATGGCTTTGTCCTCTACTTCCAGTGTCATAGTCTTCAGGCTCTCTAATAAGATAGGTTTCAACTTGTCTGTGACACCAGAAAAGGCAGATGAAGAGATTAAGGTATGAACTTAATGTGTTGTTTCTGTAGTGCATGCTTGCTTTCCTTGCTTTTCTTCAAAATTTATGTTGGGCCTGAAGATATCAGTGCACAGCATGAACTGAAATTTCTAATGATAAGGAGGTGACTTTGTTGTTAAGATTTATACCACTCAGCCTACTATGGGCACCTGACTGACAGTAAGAACACAGTTTATAGCTTAAATGACCTGTGATCTTATTTTCCCAGCTCTGGATTCATATTTTGCTCATAATATATTAAAATAGTGTCTCCAAAACTAATCTGTAAACTTCAACGTAATTTCATATAAGTATTTCCTGTCCCTCCAGAATGTGCTTAATTGTATGGCTTTTGAGCTACATTCTCATGTCAGAATTTGTAGTTGGGTTGTTACTAGTTAATGCTACATCTCCAAATCACCTAAAGTTTAGCCAAAAAGGATGTTGTTAGATGTAAATAAAAGCAATATAATATTACCTTTCCTGCTGAAAATTATATTCTTCCACAATGACATCATTCTCCCTTCCAAACAAACATCAGGATAACTTCAATAAGATCAATGCAACCCTGAGAATCCTGAAAAGTGTGCAACTTTGTCATGAGCAAAATTTTAGGTCATTTACGTTATTGAGCCAAGTGCAATAAAATTTCATAACTGGATTCGCCAGCTGTTGTTGATCATAAGTTTATATTTCACTTTGGCACGTGAAACATGTTGTCAAAACAGTCAGTACAGTACGTAATCTTTGTGGTTGGGAGGCCTAGTTGTGATGAACTGTAGATTGCGAGAGTGTTTTCATACGTGTGTATATTTCTTCATGTTTTTGTTTCTGCAGTCGAGGCCAGGTCTTTTGTTCACAACTTTTTGTCTCTGACTGCCTGCTCAATTCTATCTCATTCAACTGCATAAAACCAGAAGATTTGTGTTATAAAAGAATCTTGTTTGTTGTTTTTCACATTGCTGCCATGCAATGACTATGTTATGCTTTGTGTTCAATAACTACAGCATTGGTGTTTTAGTACCAGTATAATTCTCATATCCAGGTATGTGGATTTGCTGGACTGTTAACATAGTATTATTTGTAGCAGACTTTGATGAGAGCAAATATCTGTCGTATCAAACAGAGACTATGTGGTAAACAAGACATGACCATTTTCCAATATTAGACAAACTCATTTTGTCTAGTATGCTATTGTCTGTCAGTCTGTTAGTCCATTTGATGGCCTGATAATCTGTGACCTGTACACTCTGTAAATGGTGTATGCCTTTATTTGTGTATCAGTGTCATCACTTTTAGTGTGCTTTACAAAGTACAGGCATAGTTTATATCGTACCTGAGTTTCGATGTTGGTGTCGAGCTGTCACCACTGCTTAGGTTTTACTATCTGTTCGGCAGTCTTCAAACTTACCTATTTTTATTCAATGACAGTGTTGAGGTAAATGTCAAGGGTGGTACCCTAAAGAGTACTACATGTGTTGAGCTCTGGGTTCCACAGATATAAAGCACATTGACATGAGGAGGATGTCCCATCAATCATGTGCTGCATGCTTCTTTTCTATATTATGATCGATTTTATAGTAAATATTCAGGTACATTATACCTTGAACTTGAATTTTGTGTTCATGTGTCTCCTGCAGACAGGCTCTTGGTACCCAGACTGCCAAATCCCAGTTGAAGTACCATAATATATGTGGAGTATCTTCTTGTTTTAGAAGGTCTATTTTTGTTTGTTAAAATCCAGTTTAGACATGAAAAGATCCAATTCACCCCCAATATATCTGTGTCTATATCTGTGATCTGGTGCTGTTCTGTTCAGTTTATTGTGTCCCCTGCAGCTGTCATGGGAAAGACGTATTGTGTAGAGCTGTCTGGGGTCTGTCGTATCCTGATCATATCCTGTCTGTTGTAATCGTCAATAAAAGGAAGCTGTATTGAACTAGGTCCAGTGTGCCCACATTTATGTGCATAGGAAGGCAATGTGTCAGTGGAAACAAAACAATTAGAATCCAAACAAAATAATGAAAACTGTGTCTTTTTGTGTCTGTCTTCTTGTTTGTTGGAATTTTGACAATAAAACTTTCGAAAGTGTAGGAGACTATAAGTTTCTCCCAACTAAAAGACTGAAGAATCAACAGTACTGTGGATGGTGACCTATTCTTATGCAAACAAATCCAAAGTGTCAGAAGGTTGTAATTGCAGTCAGCTACATGTATATGCATATTAATTTGTGTGGAATTAAGTGAAGTATGAAAGTTGCTCATTCAAAGCTGCACTGAGCAGACTATTTTTGATTGATATACAAGAGCAAAGAGTGTGTCTGAAAATTGCAGTTGCAGTCAGCTATATGTATATATACATGTAGCTCTATTGAAAAGTAAAGTCACACTAAGCATAGATGGTTGTATTGAGGCAAAGCAGGAAGCTGTGCTGAATACACAAAACAGGTAGGTAGAGGCAGACAGAAGTAGAGAAAAACATCTACACAAACCAGACAACGATAACTTTGACTTTATTAAGTTTGGATCATAAGAACTGGTTGGCATTTGGAAGGGTAGGAGACATGTTCCTCTAGTTTGTTATTATGTATTAGAAAGAGGGGAAACCCCTAGATAATACACTGTTAACTCCTCTCGAAGGTGCTTCTTGATGTTCAGGAAGTGTTTGACTTCTTTACTACAAAATGAATACGTTGTTAGTGCCATTAAAATCACATCAGTAGTGGGTGCAGTGTATTTAGCCTAAAACTAGTGTGGTTTTTCTAGTCAAATAACAAGAATTTAGGTGGTTATTAACAGGTACTTCATGTATAGATTCATTTATACAAAATTTCCCAAATTTATTCACTGTCTGACTAGAAAAACAGCAACAGTATATTTGGGTGTCTTTTTTTGTACTAAATACATGGCAAGCTCCACCTGTGCGTTTTTAGTGGAGCTATCGTAAGTCTTTAACCTTTCCAACCTCCTGTGCAACCAATATTTTGAAACATTCTGACAGAACAATGAGGTGTAGCAAAATAATTCACGCAGTTTTATGAAGTAACTATATATTATGCTGGTATGGTTTATAGGCAAGCAGTCAGGCATTCCTGTTATTTTCTTTTTTGTTTGTCATTAGCAATAGTATAGTGGTTAAGTAAACACCCAAGTCTCCTTTACATGCTGTAAAGTGTGATAGGAGTGTCAAAATGAGTTAGCACTGAGTTGATATACACATGTGTAAGTGACACACCCTCAAAATGGCGAGACACTCTCATGTTGCATAAGGGAGAGGTAGTCTTCAGACAATTAAACCTTTGTTGTCACCGAATTCTTGTCTAGGGTAACTGTTTCATATGGTTACACCCAGAAAACTTAGGAAATGCCAGCCAGCATGGTGTGCATTGTATAGCAGTAGGACGACTGGAATGGGTCACTGCAGATAGATTAGCAAAGGTATAGTACGCCATGTATACACTTACACTCAAGCTGTTTTGTGGTCATGGCAGGTACACATAGGCAGTGCTGTTATTCACTCTTTGCTTTGTCAGACATTTTGTGTACCTGGACTTATGTTTCAGTTACTGTGGGAAGGGGAAACATGACAAGTTCCCACAGAGCAAGTTGCGCTTATAATATTTCTTGTGTAGGAATTAATAGGAAGATTCAGAGTAATTCTGTACACGTGTTAATTTTGTTAGATACAATCACACTTCTTTCACATGTCTGTGAAAAAGCATTTGTTTAGTTTGGTGCTACAGGATGGCTTGTTTGTATCACTAAAGTAAAAGCTGGTATTTCCCAGGAAATGTGACACAAAACTAGTCTAGCACTGACTTGCCTCTGACAAAAAATTTGTAGAAGAGAATGCTGCTACATGTATTATTACTGATATTTGAATAGATAATGAATGTTATAAGACAGGTGCTAAATCATAATGACCAGGAGTATGAGTCAGATATTAATCTGTCAGTGTGTCTATATAAATAGACATACGTAATTAGAAGTATAGCTTAATCATGCAAGGCATTATGTAAAATGTGTAAATGTTGGACAGTGCATATGCTGCAAGAAAAGTACACGTTATTTGTAATAATGCCAAAGCCATTGTAATATGCGACATGTATTATATCTCTCTTTCATACATCGAACATAGATGTATTGAACTGATAATGTAGTGTTGTGTTAATGTTGTATTAACCCCCTAGTGCTGCCTTCATATGGTGATCAGGTGTATGAACACAACGTTAATAGGAGCATCACAGGTGCTGGCTGACACACAAAGGCATTATTGCCTGGTTTCTCAGAATTATCTCTCTTGTCCCCGTTAAGTTCACGATTAGTTCTCATAAACAGATATACATAGGACAGGTTTCATTTTCGTTAGCTGGTAATTTTTGTTTGATCCCATTGATCTTTGTGTGTGCTTTCACAGTGAAGGTCTCCCTTTATTATTTTTGTTTACGTGGAAGAGTAAGCTCCACCTTATGCACACAAGTGGAATTGAAAGAAGGATATTTACATAATCTAACAGCACATATTGTATTTGCTTTTAGCCAGTGGAGGACATTGTTGGATTTTAAAAAAGCTGTGCTCTCTATAGCATTACCCAGGGGTGGAATTTGACCCAGCACACCTCCTTGTCTTTACCCTGCACTTCACCATTGGCCACAGGGGCACTAACTGGTTAACTCGGATGAAGCACATGTTTTCGCTCAAAGTCTATAGCATTTTCTTCTCACCCCTAAACGTGATAAATTCCGACACCTGTATTGATGCATATCTCACCCAGACTCAATCACTCAGTATTGACGGCCCTTCGTATGGAGAAGGAAGCCCTAAACTCTGACGTCAGTGATAAATTATTTTATACGCATTTTAACTTTACCTGTCATAAATTTGCCAAGATTCCTGTATTATGCATAGATAACATGCCCTAAAGGCCTTGTACACAAACAAATTAATTGCTCTTGTGTACATATGTTACAGTAAGGCATAGTTCTCCATTGTAAGGTCACCACAATATGACTCAAATATGACTGACGTGACATTAAGCCATAATCATTCATTCATTCTATTGTAACACATACACCATGTATCATGTGATCGAGCCTGGAGGTCCTGATGGAAAATTAATAGTTATGCCTGTTCATTGCAGTTTTCTGGGCTTTTGAATAATGAGGGGTTGTCAGTGCTTGTTAGCACTATGTACACGGAATGCACATTGTATAAAGTATCTGTGAAGCCTCTTTTTGCCAGCTAATTATTACATTCCATGTGCTTTTTATTTCATGCATTTGTGAAGCAGTGTTTGGCACAAGTGGTAGCCCGTAACCATAGCTGATGTTTGTGGCTTAGTCATACAATTAAATGTCCCCCAAGGACAACAGGTTGTGATGGTCATATGACAACAGTACACAACTTCCCATGGGGAATTCCCCTTGGAAAATTTTGCCATATATCTGCATGACTTGACTGTTTCAGGTTACTGGAGGATACAGCTGTTGTGTATGTTATGAACATGCCTGGACATGTACCCCATACCCCCTCCCCCCAGGAGATCAGAACATGAACACACATGTAAAACTGAACACAGTACATTAGATATAATGCCAGAGGCCAGCTGAATAAATATAGGTGACACAATGGCTGTCCATCAAGCTGATGGAGAGGATTTGATCTCATTGTAAATATCTCATTATGGCTGAGGATAGATGTAGGTCATTGGTATAGAAATGTGAGCAGTATTCAACCACCAGATTACACAATAGCTGCATGGGGTAAACAGTGCTAGTCTAGCCAGATTTCATGTGTACATGGTGTAGGGTATCTTTTGGGAGATGATCATCTGGCAACAGCAAGAAGGTTGCAGGTCCCCTGACATTGTTGTGCCTTACATGTCAGAGTAGTCAGTACCGAAACAAAACAACAAGATGTACCAGGATCTGCCAGGTATAAGTATCCCTTTAAGAAATATTTTATCAACATACAAGTACTATTTCAGTAACAGGATGTCCTGAAGGAGAAGATACGAGCTCTACAAAATGTGTTTTCATTCTAGGGATCGGTTTGTAGAAATAGTACAAAAAAAATTGTGTCACGTTTTCATTTTTATCGGATGGTTTGCACATGGAGGAAATAGAGACATTTTACATCATGCCAGACTGCAGATGCCGTATGTAGTTTACTTCACTTGTCTTACATGTACACACAAGTGTATTGATGCCTGTTATTGACGGCCTCTTATAGCCTATGTACTGGCATTGAATACCCCACATGTCCTGGAATTTACAAGTTTCACAGTACTATGTACTGACATGTACACAACAAGGTCAGTGAGGTCACCTAGATCTGACGTAGGTTTTTATATATAGACCTATGGTATACATGTAACCAGATATGCAGTTACCGAGATCCTGTATGCTAAGTGTGTGGCTCACATACCTGAATAAGTATTTGGATTGTATGTGCCATTACTTTCCTCGTGAATGCATTTACTAGTATATGAATGCTTTCATTAAAGTTCTCAGGTTGTCATCCACTACATGTATTTTGTTAGTCACAGCAGTTGACAAACATTTGTGAGCCCTTTGCAAGCTTATAAAAAACATGAAAAACTACGTCAGACTGTGAAATACACCTGAATTTGTGCATAGATATATTATGTACAGGTGTGCATGCATGCAACTGTGTGTGGCTGTAAGCATCATAAAATTTTGAACAAATGCACAATTACTGAAAGAAAAGAAAACTTGTAATCCCTGGCTTTTTTCACTTTTATTCACTTCACAAAACTTTGTCATACTCAGCCTTTTATGTGTAACTGTTGTCACTCACAGTGTCTCCATAACTGAATAATGGGCAGTTATGTATATCCAGTTGTTGTAATTGGGAGACCTTGTAATGATGATCTGCAGAGCAGATGGAGTTTTATTTAAGAAATAGTGAAGTAATGAAGACTAGTTTTTCGTGAACTTGTAATGCTGTTTATGATAGAAATGCAAAATTCTCCACCACACAGTGAAATTACCGTTTACCTGACATTATAATTGTATGACTGTATATAGAATGTATAAACTCTCATCACATTTGACATTAATTAAGACATTATATTGTTGATGTGTACTAATTACTGTCTTGGTGTTCCCTCAGGTAAGCTTCATTCTGCGTCATGAATACAAGAACACGGCGGCTGCCTTGCCAAATGAGGACAAAGAACCTGAGATCGTGCCTCTTGACCACAGGATCTTCCTACACCTGGGCAGGCTACCGCAAAAGTGAGGTAAAATAGAGTATTTTGAAGTCTTGGGTTCAGCTGAAATCACAGTATGTTCTGCAGCAGAAGCAGTAATTGTACATAAACTTATCAGGAATTAGGTGTGCAGTACTATATTAAGACATCAGCCCTACATGGGCTTCATTCTGTTCTGAAGTTCCATATGATTTGTATGAAAATGAGATGGTATGAAGAATTATTTATTAATTTATTTCATTGGGTTTTTCTGGAGCCTATCAAATACGGATCCCCATCACTACCTGCTCGCACCTCCAGCTACCAGGTGGTGCTTGTGGTGGAAAGTGTGATTTAGAGTCCCAGCACCATCTGGCAGCTGAGGTGGCAGATAGGTGAAGTCATGGGGCTTGTTATTTGCTAAACTGTGGATTTATGCTGTCCACAAGTATAGATACGAAGATTTAAGACTGATTAATTGTATAAGCGAATTCAAAAGCACTGAAATCTGGTGTTTAATGTGATATACATGTAACATGTAAGTGCAAAACTTCTTAAGCTTATTATTTCGTTTGTTTGTACTATGGTGCCAAGTTTCATAGGTAACTAAAATGTGCTGTCAAATGTTTTTTCTGTATCACTTGCTTGTCCCTGTGATCATATGTAAAGAAACGTGTTTCCTTTTGAAATTAGAG
The DNA here is from genome assembly GCA_016165875.1 of Acanthopleura granulata. Classification (NCBI taxonomy): domain Eukaryota; kingdom Metazoa; phylum Mollusca; class Polyplacophora; order Chitonida; family Chitonidae; genus Acanthopleura; species Acanthopleura granulata. The sequence continues at coordinate 34,906,988 of JABBOT010000002.1, read as the reverse complement.
CACTACAGTAGCAGTGAATTATAAAGGTTAATGGGATTTGGATGGTTGCAATACAAACTATTTAAGGTAATTATATTTTATTGGTATTGGGCTCAGCATGATCTAGCTATGTAGACTACTGTACTGTTTAACTGTGATGCTAACCTTTGTATGGTGGTTATATAAGTCTTGTTCACATGAAGTTGTATATCTGCTTGTACATTAAAAAATCAGAGGCATTCATGCTCTTAATCAGCAACACTCATTTTAGTTCACTTCTGCAGATCTTCTTGTCAGTTACAAAGTTAAAAGATTTGAGAGCCGTTAAATATATTCATTTGCTTAATAACAATGCCTTTAAATAAAACTCTCTAGTAATTACAATTAAGGATTTCCTTGTCTTTCTTGAGTGATTTGGATTGGTTTGTTATGCCGTCGTTACAAAAAATGTAACCAATATTATTCACAACAGGCGTCTGTACAGACCTGAACGAGCTCAGATATTTTTTAATGACGAGCTTGGTAACTCTATAAATTACCTTTTACTCTGGGATTCTTACGAAGCCATGGAATGCACCATTTTAAAGGAACTGGAAAAACGATGTGCGTCATCTTTACCTTACGTTCTTCAGTAAATATTACAGGCTCGACACTCCTTTGTGGTGCGAAGTACAGTTCCCCTTATTGTTACAACCAAAGGATATGCGTTTTGGCCTCCTGGTTGAGAGCTTTGGGAACAACCCTACATCTATTCCACTACCGCTTTCTCATTGAAAATTGTCTTTAAAGTATATCAGAATTGTCTTGTAATGAGGAGAACAGCTGATGTAACACATTTATCTTCTATATGGCAAAATGGTGAACTAGGAAGAGGTGATGTCACAGGGATGGTGGAAATATGTCGCCCTTGATTGTTTAAAATTGATAGCATGGCCGCCCGTTTGATTTTCCCCGCTTGGGGGTTTTAGCTTACTTTGAACTGGAATATCTCGGTTGTCCAAAATCTCAAAATGAAAAGTGACATTTTTTGAACTTTAAATAGGACTTTTTATATATATACATATATATATAGTGTTATCTTTTCATTTTAATCTCCATACATTACCAAACTGCTTCTGTCCTCATAAGCTGTGTAAGGTAGCAAAGATAACCCAAAGCCTGAGATGGGGTGGATGACTCTGGATGCTTCTCCAATGTATGAGGTGTTGGTTCAGCTACAGCCGAGGAATATCCAAGATTCATCTTCCTTTACTGTTCTCACGTCCGTAGTGGAAGTAACTGGTTGACAGTGTATAGGGTCTTCCTTCACTGTTTTCGGGTTCTTGGTGGAAAATAGTGGTTGGTAGCGCATATGGGTCCTGCCTACACTGTTCTTGGGTCCTTGGTGAAAATAAGTGGTTGACGTTGTACACGGGTCCTTCCTACACTGTTCTCAGATCGTTGGTGGAAACGAGTGGTTGACAATGTACACGGGTCCTGCCTACGCTGTTCTTAGGTTCTCCTTGGTGGAAATAAATGGTTGACATTATACACAGGTCCTTCCTACACTGTTCTCACAGGTTTGTTCTACACTGTTCTTGGGTCCTTGGTGGAAATAAGTGGTTGGCAGTGTTCACGGATTCTTCCTGCACTGTTCTCGGGTCCTTGATGGAAATACGTGGTTGACAGTTAACACTGGGCCTTCTACACGAAAGTTGGTGGAGATCACATTCATTCCATCTGTATGGCATACACATCACATGTTGAAATTGGTACTTCTCATATTAAAAAGCTGTGCAGTGACACAAGTGGGTTGTATACTCAGCCCATTCAGAGGTTTCCTCCATGCACATAACACAGACCAGTAGTGTACAAGTGAAATATTCTTTTGAATACAGTAATGAACACCAATGAAACATCAAATCAAAGCGTACTGGTCAGTAGGGCATCCTGCTTCTGGGGATCTGTCAGTTTTCTGCCATATGGTCTGTCACACTTCTGATGTAATGAACATCTTGCACAATGAACACCCTTTATTTACCTTGTCCCAAGACCAAGGGGCTGTCGCAGATTTAAGTCAGTCTTGGTTTTAACTTCAAAAGAGCTTACTTTGTTAAATTATGACTGACTCTAAGGATTTTTTCCCCAATTTTGACCAAGGGTATTGTCGTAGCGGGCGGCGTCAGTCTGTCCGCCTGTCTGTCCATATCGTTGTAAAGGCTCTTTCTTTAGAAGGGATTATCCGATGTTCTCCAAAATTTCACCACACTTCCGTTTTGACAAGGAAGAACCCTACTGACTTTCAGCGACCTTGTCCTTTTTCTTCAAGGTCATCGGAGTCATTCAAGTTAAATTTCATACTTATTTATTTATTTGATTGTTGTTTTTCGCCGTACTCAAGAATATTTCTCTTATACAACGGCGGCCATAATTCTGGTGGAACGAAACCCGGCAGAGTCCCAGGGAAATACAGGACCATCCGCAAGTAGTTCGCGGACCTTCCCACGTGCGGCGGGAGAGGAAGAAATTTTATACCAGGCTTGTAAACGCTGAATGCCTAGAACGGTTTATCCTAAGTTCACCAAACTTACTCCACACTTGTACATTGGCGTAAGGAAGAACCCTGTTGATTTACAGTGACCTTGACCTTTTTCTTAAATATCAATTGATTTTTATACAGTCAGGTTTTATACAGGGCTTGTAAATGCTCAATATCTTGAACAGTTTGTTCCAAGTTCACCAAACTTATACCACACCTACATAACACCTACATATGAAGGCTGGTTTTAAATAGAATATCTCTAGGTATTTACGTACATTGCACGGTATTTTGAGTTAAATACTACAATTCTCCTAGACGTTCATGACTGAAAGAAAAATTAGCATTTAAGCTCAAATTTAAGTTCAGGATTAATGTCACAATTCTAGTACAGCTTCGCGATCAGAAATGAAAGTCGAGGCTTTGGTGAGTTAATTATATTTTTAACCATGGAGCCATTCAATGATGCACAGAAACCAGAACTTGACAAATAGTGCAGATAGTGAGTGACAACACAATCGAAAGTGTATCATCAACAGTGTCACTCATGGAGTGACCATCTTTTCATAGTTAGAACATGTGCATGTGTCATTTAAAAAGAAGCATATTTCTGAAATTTTGAAAAGCATTAAGAAAACAAACACAACTAGGTGAGGAAAATTGCACTTCATGAAAAGATTATGTTCAGGCGGTCATAAAAGTTTATACCTGCCCCATTGGTTTGGCAGACCCAGATGATGTCCAGAGGAAACAATGTACAAAATTAATGGAAATTCTTCACCAAACTGAAATTGCTTATTAGTACAACAGACCATTGACACCAACAGCCATACAGAGAAAACCAGTTACTAACTTTAAATCTCCTGAGTCAGAGCTCAGATAAAACACTCTAAACCTGGAGTTAGCCAGACACACGAATTGAGGACAGTTACATTGATTTGTTTGGTGGTTGTCTCTGTGCTGACCGGTGTGTAGGCCATCAGCAGACAACATGTGGAAGCTGTCATTTGGTGAATGATCTAGTTGTCTGAAACCAGGGTTTTTTGTTCTGGATTTTTTGGTCCGACAAATGAGGTGTTCCATGTCTCATGGGCAGAATGAACAGATTAGTGTCAATAACAGCCGGACCTCATACAACCAATAGTTTTACACCGACGCAGATACGCTGCGTGGGATACGGCGAAAGCCTTTCGTAAAAATGCTTTTGTGGTTTCACCACTTATATCTTTGCTGATCAGGTTTACAGCATGTGTGGAAGAAACTGCCTTCGTGACTTACCAATATCCTTGCTGAAAGTCGCGGACTAAACTGCGCACCAGAGCTGGATTTTACGAACAGCGAATTTATGGGCCAGTAACATTTGTTGAAATTCAGCTAGTGGAGCATCTTGGACGATGATATTTGCCAAACCATCAGGTTATAACACAAAATAACATGTGGCCAGCAACGCGTGTTTGAGGGACTGGCATAAATAGTATATTGGTTCTAAATCCAGTCGTCAAGTTTACTTCTGCGTTTCCTGTGATGTTGAAGAACATGTGGGATATCACCTCTTGATGGGTTCACCGACAAAGCACACGTCATCTGAACGGTATACAAAACATCTAGAATAAAGCGGAGAGGTCACTTGTATTAATTTTTCTGCTTTCAGTCTCGCAAAGGAGAGATTTGAAATGGAGTTGAAATATATGTATCTAAAACATGCGCGTCCTAAAAGCTCATGTTTCGTTTTGGAACAAAATCATTTCGTCGATAAGTACTGGGTCAGCTAGGTGTTAATATACTCTGCTTGGATGGAACATATGTGATGATATCGACATGGCGCCTCTGTAACATTGAGACCTCCCTGTAACAAAGATGAAGCACGTTTTTAATTTAGACGAAAATATTGATCAAACATGTTTTATTATTCAACCGTGTTCAATTGTTGCATGCCTGGTACATGTATTTTTTTAAGAATACATTGCATCCAAATGTTATCACCCACAGGAAGTAACGTAAGTCTGGAGAGGCACGGTTGTTATGTACAAAAATGATGTGGAATAGGAGGAAAATCTGTTTTTAGTTTCTGCTGCCATATTGCGGCGTCGTGGTTGCCCCCAGCCTCTCAAGGTCAACCTTCAAGGATTGCCAACCAGAGGTGGTTGTCCTGCATATGGTAGGTATGGAAGAATGTTACCCGATTAGATCGACCATCCTACACCAACACTGTTGTTGATCCAGAGATGTTTCAAGAGCTGCTATGCAACTCATGAAACCTTCACAGAGAACAAGGATACATTATTCACACTTAGGAAGAGCCTGGAGTGCTATTGTCATATTGTGCTAGCTGGCAATAGGAGATTCTTACAAGAGAATAATGGCCCTAACGTTCCGCTACCTGGCAAAATGGATTCTTACAATTTAGAGACTATAGCCTTATGCTATGTTTACATTATGTTCCCGGCAGTCACATTTCAGACTACTGTGGACAAAATGGGGTGGACGTGAGACAACGCGGGAGGACGGGATGGGCAAACCTGACAGGCCGTGATTGCCGTGGATGCCTCGCCAGATTTTTTATCTGTCAAAAAATTTGCCGCGGCGGATGAGAAATCTAGTAGACCGTAGTAAAACGGGGTGAACGCAACAAAGAAATAACAGTATGTGATAGGCCGTAACAAAACTTGGAGGCGGTCCGTAGTGCGACGGGAAGCATGGGTATTCCCCGGTATCTCACGGTCCCTTCACGCTTTGCCACGTTCTGCCACGCTTTGTCACGGTTCTCACGGCAAGCTAGGGTGTATGGTAACCGTTTCGTCGCATTCAATCACGGCACGTCCCAATGCGTGACGTTTTACGGGCCCGTTGCGATACGGCGCGTTGGGTTAGATACTGTCTGACACGGTGCGCACGCTCTGAGATGGAGTACAGAAAAGCCGAGCCCAGCAGGGGAGCTTCATTCGAGTCCTGAGCAATCGACGACACATTAGCCAGACCTAACAAAACTTGAATACGGAGAAAAAACAATGGCTAAAATGACGGCAAACGAAGACATAATGTATACCAAACATTAATGTTGTGCTACGTGTCAGCATAGGATTCTTACAAGAGACTATAGCCCTAATGTTGTGATAGTTGGCAATAGGAAATTCGCACAAGAGGCTAGTTATAACGCTGCGCTACCTGACCACATGCGATTCTTGCAAGAGGCTGCAGCCTTAATGTTGTGCTAATTGGCAATAGGAGATTCTTACAAGAGACTAATAGTTACAACGCTGCGTTACCTGACAACATGGGATTCTTACAAGAGACTATAGCCCTAATGTTGCGCTAACTGGCAACTTAAGATTCTTATAAGAACCAACCCTATGTCTTCCGTGTTGCATTCGAAAACTTTCGTGAAACTTTCATAACAACCACACATGTGTTTACATGTATACTTTGCACAGCTAATAGTGCATGGGTCAATATATTACAGCTATAAAATGTTTATAATTGTAGTTTGGCTCCTATTACATTTGTCAGCAACAATTATCACTATAAAATTAGTATAGCGATAGTCTCTTGTATAAAGAATCTTCCTGTTGCTAGCAAGGACAACGCTATGGTTATAGCTTCTTGTAAGAACCTGTCATTGCCAGCTATAGCACAACTTTATAACGATAGTCTGTTGTAAAAATCCCCTATTGCGGGCCATCATAACGTTATAACTATGTGGCCTCTTGTAATGATCTCCTGGTGCCATGTATTGCGCAGCGTTGTAACTTTAGTCTGTAGTAAGAATCCTCTGTTACCTGCACTTGTGTTTGTACAAAGACGGTTTCCTGTCACGTCGACGTGACAAGAGGGATAGTTTCAAGTTTGACATTGTTAATTTTCTATACTTGGATAGAAGCATACCGATGGATCCTGCATATTGCGTGTACATATCTCGCCTTTCAGCAATTGAAAAATCCTGTGCATTGTGCGAAAATTTCATTCAACGTCACTAGCTATTATTACAAAAACTACGGTGTCCAGGGTATACCACTATACGTCGTCACCGTAAGTTTCTTAAATTTTACAATGAGTACAGTTATCGTGTAAGAAAATACGAACAGAGTGTCTAGAATCTCCGACGCTCTACTTCACATCACCGTACATTCATCGTATTGAATATAGGAACAGTTGCCATCAACTGAGATGGATTATTTTGATGAAGGATAATTAATAAACAAACCTGATGAACGCTTTGGACACTGATCGAATGTACTCCGCCTAAAACATTCCTTGCGTCTTTCTGTCATCAGTGCACACTACTGACTACATTTTTGCGTGAATCTTTTCTTACTTTAAATATAACTTATGTTATGGTTTGTGTTGAACGTTACTTTGGAAATTGGTCTATTGACCCAACGCGTGCATTATGGTTGATGGCTGGTAAAGGAACGTCTGTTTCGATACCTAGTTGTGCTACTGGTTCGGGTTGATGGACACTGAAACTTTCATTTCAAAGATTATAGTGGAAATGGTAGTTGCTCGGGTATAGGGGTACATTCCTCAGTACAACACAGTCTCAAAGTAGCTTTACAAACAGGCACTGTTGGCCTCTCTAATCCAGAACCACAGCCAAATACATGATAAGCCAGATAAATTTGTGCTTACTTGCGATGTTGCATTCCCTCTGCGCTCTCGAAGGCATCCCCACACGGGCGGATGATAAGCCAAAACAGAATCCTCAACTACAAGTGGTCCATGGCACACCCCATCTTGGAAAAAACTTAAACTGCTTGATCTCCAGAAAATTTAAAGTTGAGGGTAAGACTGTCAACCCCTCAACCGCTATTTCCTCCACGTCAACCACGGCAGTCGCCACGTTACGGCCTTCGTAAAAACTGTAGCTAGCGGTTAAGTTGTCGTGGCTCTGAAGGCCTGGCGATTCCTTCTGCTTTTGTTCGCCTGGATGAACCGTGTGAAGATGGCGCCGGTTATAATGTCTTCGCAAGCATAATTTTTATAGAACTATCAAGGTGTCGAAGCAACTATTCACACAGATCGGAACTGTTGACCGACGAATGGTAATTCACGTTGAATTTCGAAGAGTTAGAAAAATACAAAGCACAAAGAAAACAGCCGTAAAATATTCAGGAATGGGCAAAACAAAACAAAAACCGAAATGGATCTATAACTTGTTATGTGGTGAATAAAGTCGCTTCTCAAGTTCTGCACTCAATCGGATGAGTGCAGAAAACAGACAATGATATAATCGAAAGGGGACGAAAGAGCATGAAACAAGAAATTGATCTGCAACTTGCCATGGTGAAGCCAGATATCCATTCTCGATTCAGAATGACGGAGGATGGTATTAAAAAAACTGTTTCGTGACAGACGGACAGACCGACGGACTAACTGTCATACTGACGGAGGAAGGGCTAATTGTCTCACAGATGGACATATAGGCGGGTTGCCTTACTGACGGACGAACTGTCCTACTGACGGCGGACAAACCGACGGAGTAACTGTCTTAGTGACGAACGGGCAGACCGAAGGTCTAACAGTCTTACTGTCGGACGGCCGGACTGCCGGACAGACGGACGGTCTAATTGTCTTACTGTCGGACGGCCGGACTGCCGGACGCCCGGACTAAGTGTCTTATTGACGGACGGAGAGAACGAAGGACTAACTGTCTTACTGAGGGACGGACTAACTGTCTTACGGGTGAACGGGCAGGCTGACGGACTGTGTTACTGACGGACGAACAGGCCTACGGACCAACTTTCTTTCTGGCGGACTAATTTTTTACTGATGGACTAACTGTCTTACTGACGGACTAATTGTCTTATTGACGGACAGACTGACGGACTTACTGTCTTACTGAAGGACGGACAGGCCCACGGACTAACTGTCTTACTGATGGAGGGACTGACAGACTAGCTGTCTTACCGCCGGGCGGACCAACGGACATACAGGCTGACGGAAATACACAGCCACGATAGCTGAGATAATATATATAAATGACATTCCCACTGTCACGAACACATGCATGCATCTATAGATTAGATTTCAAAAAATTAGCCCACGCCAATCCGCAGGGGCTCAATCTCAGTTGTAGTAACCATTTGTGTGCGCATAATTTCAATACCATCACATGAATTACCGAAGGGCATGAGAATATGAGATCATAGAGGTCATGTATAGATATATATATATCCTGGCATGGCCAATAGACTGAGGCGACGTGTCTCATGCAGGAAGGGGGTGTTAAATAGTCATGCTTTGTAGTTTCCATTGACTCACGTGCGTGACCCACCGTCACGAGAAGTGATTTGCACGAAAAGTTCGCGATATATTGATCTTAGGATTCGTGCTTTTCACACAAATCAAGAATACTTAATATCTACATACATAATAACATTCTCCGAATGAATGCACACGCCTTAGTTTTGCGATAAGACGTCCTAAACTGGTGCGGTTTTTTTTTCTTATTTTAGAAGCTGATTTCCGGTTAGGCCTGTACAGGCTCTACAGGATGTGGTAAATCTGTGGGATACATTGATGACTGTAGAACAAGTGGTGTTCTCCATGGGAGTGTCGTAAGCGATCCCGAAGTCAAAGCCTATCTCACATACACAGGCCTATATATATATAAATTATGTCAGCTGACGACATAGATATACAATTAATGGAGAAAGGCTTAAAAAAATTCAGTTCAACACTAAAGCATTTCTTTAGTCAGGTAAACGAGGAAATTGTGTTCGTTTTGCCCCAGTGCAAAGTCATATAGCTTGGAACTTAATATTACATGAGCCTACTTGTATGTGCACGTGAAGAGACAAGCAGCTCTTACCTGCACTTTATACAACATACAGCAGTCCGCGAAAACGACCAGCATATCTGTATCTGTAGACGAAGCCTGTCAAATGAAGTTCAAACTGCATATATATTCTGTGCTATTATATCCACGGAGGTGATCGGTTCGCCATATTCGCCGATATGTATAATTTTTGTGGGGAATCCCCTGGTATATTCCCATATGACGTCGCTTCTTTATCCGAGCTCATTTCACTTCCCACAGCAGACTAACCTCGGACGTATTTCTACGAGCGCACAGGTTTCTGTGCAAGGTATTGTATATAGTCAGCCATCATAAGTAATTTTCTTTGTTGCAGTTACGTCAGGAATTCCTCCTCAGCATGCGTCTAATGCAACGAAATGGTTGCCGGCTACACGTAACCTATAGACCTGTAGCACAATAGTATTGCCTACTAGAATCAGTAATTTTTTGAAACCCACAACTACCCTGAATACTTGTGAAGAGCATACGTACGTGTACACGCGTATGTTTATACACGCAGTTCATGCACGATATAGGTTATGTCTTCGATCTCCGTCATCTGACAGGCTGGTGATACATGAATATGTGGTGATGATGTGGCAAACTGAATATGCATGTGTTTAGTTCACCCACCGCTGTATAGGCCTGTTGCAGGCATACGGATTATAAATATATATACAACACACCGCTACATTATGTACGAGTATTCACCAAATTAGGCAATGCCCAAGTATTCCTTAACTCAATGCTCTAACTATATCGAGAAATGTCTAACAGGCTTGTAAAGTATAGTTTATTCATAGGGTTATTTTTGAACATTGTTTAGATTGCCCTAGAGCAAACTTTACATACAAATCCCTGTACAGAGACAAAAGCTGCATCATGCGCATGATCAAAATCACGATGAACAGATCTCAATAGAACAATGAAGGGAGGTACATGTAGGTGTCACGCAAGATATAGTGTGTCTCACTGTTAAACAGAAATTACAATGTTACCGGGAAATAGCTCAATGTTGCGTTTGGTTTTTGCAAAGTTTTTGAGGAAGTCAGATGAAGGAAATTCAGAATAAGTTTTCATATGTACCTATCATGATTTACAAAAAAAAAGCACAACCTTCAAGGAAGTTTGCTTTTAACATTATCGATGCACTATAAGCCCACGATGTACATTTCGTAAAGGGGGCGTTTCTTGACTTGAACTAACATCCATAGGCGTGCTAGGCCATCGAGTTGCTTGTAGTTGTATGATCATCGATAACCTATATGCACACAACCCCAAGCACTAAAACTGGTGGTTTAGCGATTGTGTTTGCTGAACATCTGGCCGATTCTCAGCAAACCTCAGAGACTAATCCTTACATTAAATTACGGTGTCGGTGTTATAAATGTGATTGCCTTTCAATCAATAGTTTACACCAGACTTAAAAACCTAAAGTAAAAATCAGATTCAAGTGGCCGAATGGTTAAGGTGCTTGTCTTTCGTTCTCTATATAGGACATTGAAAACAGGGAGTCTGTGGGTTCCCTTGCTCTCATTGTTCGCGAGGGCCCTTAATGACAACAAGCAGTTAACGACGCTCAGCCTTATGTATATATGGCCTGTAGCCACTTGCGCTGTCTAACGTTCGTTTGTTTTCCACCAAAACGCCGGTGTGAGAAACTGTACAGTAGTGATAAATGATAAATGTCGTCAGTAACGTGATAAATGTCGTCAGTAACTTTTCCAGAGTTCCGACGTTTACACTGTTTTCTCTCCACCCGTTAAAATTACGATCGTCGTGAAACTGAAAAAAAACTTTGAGTGTACAACATCGAATAAGGATCAAATAAATAAATCTCAGTTCCATTAGGGGTCGACAGAGAATGTTTCTAGATTCCCCTGCTGTCGTTGTTCTTAGGATCTTTCTGGCGGGGCTTGCGTGAAGATGGAGGCCAAATGTTTGCCATCCGTTCGACAATTTGTCACACGATGGAGATGCGGGGTTGATGTGCTGTAGTTTATGTAGTGTGACACATCGCCCTCATTACAATTCAGAGCATAAGTCACTTCCCAGGAAAGATAGACTTTAATTTGCTTGAAAAATGTCCCAAATTATATGATTTGTGATGGGCTTCAGTTTGTTTACTGATTTATTTCCTTATTTGATTGCAGTATATAACTCCACACTGAAGAGTTTACTATAGCTGTAGGCCGGTGGTGACCTTTATTTGACAGAGGAAGCCAGTGTCCATGTTTTATTAGGATTTAACAGTTGGCGTTAGGGGTCGGAAATTGCAACGGTTTCAAAACGTCCAACCTATTGAGGAAAATGCAACAGAGAAGTAGAGCTGAACTAGTCGGGTGAAAGACGGACGTTAGGTGGCCGATTTTGCGCTTTTCGTGTTCAAGGGGACCTTCCCCTTGGCGTTGTAGCATAGTGGAAGGGCCATGTGATTACTTGGTTAATCCTACAGCTGTCGTCGTATGCGCTATTATATCTCCTCAAGGTATATTCTCATTGTCTGATTCATATTTTGTCCTGATTACCATAGAATTCCCAGTCACATCAAGGCATTATGACCATAATCACATAATCCAGTATATATCGTCACAAGACCACAGCTGGAGCGGGTCGTGACGACCAAGTGGTTAAAAAAGCTTGTCTCTCATGCTGTCGTTATAGGACACGCTATGCGTTGGGTTGATCATGATCTTGGGCTCGGGATTTGTGGATTCCTCCGCTTTGCACTGTTCATGGTGCCTTGGTGATAATAAATTGAAGACAATGAAATTATCTATAATATATGATGTGCATTGATCTGTTCGTCAGCGTAACCATGCCAAAGGTCAGTGGCTCACCTCGATCACTCGGGTTTCTGGCACCCATAAAACTGACCACCATCTTGTAAGGGAACACTTTTAGAGTATGGTGTTAAACAAGGTGTGAGTGTTAAAGTTAAAGAGGCAAAAGTCGAGGGCCTACCATCAAGACAAGATTGAGGCGAGTAAACCACTGAGATGACAGTGACAGGGATAGTAATCTTTCTCGCATACCATGTAAATGAACTGAAAAAACGTGAATTCAACGAACAATTTGTCTCTGCTCCCCATCTCCGAAAAGACTTATTATACAAATCATGCGCATAAATTGGATGTACGAACATTTTGAGCGACACTCAAACATGTTTTAAAGAAAACCATTCTTAATGGATTTAGTTTTATAAACTGAAATGGAAAGCCAATCGTTTTAGTTCGCCTGCACGGGTGTATCTTGTGTCATACCTTGGGCGTCGGCATCCAATAAAAGGGAAAGGTAAATGTTATTAAAGTGAAAGACAGATCATGACTGAGGCACTGTTCATTAAAAAGGTTACAAAATTCTCTCTTGATTGCAAAAACGTGTTTGAATTTGTATGAATCCGTAGCGGAATTAGCTTCGTTTGAAGTGTGGAGCATTTTGCTCCCGGCAGGGGGTCTGTAGGAGCCAGTGCTTTTAAGCTTATAAGAAATTGACCAGTCAGAGAGCCAGGAGACATCGGCTGTTCATAAGCTGTTTTTTGAGTTGATTGTCAATGTAACATGCAATAGCATAGGGACAGGACACTGTTTTATTGTTATATAATTTAATTATAAGAAGTACCTGAGTGAACAACACTGCAAAGTATTTCCAAACCATTGTGTTAAATTTATGGCGGGGGTAAGTTTCTTGATCATTTCATGTTATAAATTTACATATGTACACAAATTCAAACCACAACCGTAGCAGCTTACCACAGTACCAATTTCCCGCTGTCATAGTAGCTGTTAGAAAAAATACTTTGAACGTGATATTGTCCAACCAGTTTGG